>OX359280.1:5672500-5795000 GCA_947179155.2 Hedera helix | reverse complement strand
TGGAAATAATAAAAAGAAAAAAAGAATCCAAACATACAACCAAATTTAAGTTCCATTAAGATTGACAATCCTCCATAAAGTATGATTACTTGTGTGTGTGATGATAATGAAGTCATGTGACAAATTTAAAGATACTTATGCTATAATTTATTTTTTTTTTTGATAAATGTTACTATTTTTGTACAACGAAAGTACTAGTATTCTACTCACATATCCAAATATATAGCAATAATTTTTTTTATAATATTTTACATATATAAATGCAATAAAAAAAATCACTAAATTTTAAATGAAGATCCAATTTGGACGGAGAGTACTTACTAATATTCATCCACTAGGGATCTTATTGCCTTGACATGGAATTGACATCCAAGTGGTAATGAGAGCGATACTTGAACAATGAACAAATTATTTCAATAAATTATTTGGGTTAAGTTTAAGAATATATAATTTAAATATTATATTTATCTTAATTATTAAAAAGTGATACATGATACAGATTTTAATATTATATTTTATTTTTTAATAATTAAAATAAATATTGTGTTTTATCTAGTACACTTACACTTATTCTTAAATTAGGAATTAAAACTTGCGACGTGTCTTATAACATTTTATTATATATATTTTTTCTTTAATTGGGTCGCCAAAGTATTGATTATAACGTTAAAAGTGTATTGAGATAAATTAATTAAAAAATATAACGAACTAAATTCTCAGCAAAAAAATACACATTTACATGGTGCCTTGTTTATTTTACGAGTATGTGATCCCCTTAGCTAGAGATGCACAAAAAACCTACGGCTCACAGGCTAGCCTGGTCTGGTCTGAGCCCGACCTGGTCAAAGTTCGGCCAGGTCAAAGCCCAGACCGGGCCGGTCCGACCTACGGTCTTTGAACAGGCTGCTATTTTGATTTAAAAGCCCGGTCTGACCCGGCCTACGAAAAAGACCGGTCTGACCCGGCCAATGCAAAAGCCCGGCCCAGCCTAGGCAAAGGACCGGCTTGGCCCAGCCTACACAGAGGACCGGCCCAACCTAGCTAATTCGTTTTAACTATAAACTATGTTTATGACCTCATGTTGGTGTGGTATAGAATCTCTTTGTTTATGACCTCATGTTGGTGTGGTACAGAATGAGTTTGAATTTTTCTATGGCAGTCTCATACAAATACCAAGAATATGGATACGTTTTTACTAATGATCAATGTACATACATATTTTTCTTTTTCATGATCACCAGAAAAACAAAATAAAAAAAGGTTACATATAAGTATGGTCTTGCCAATGGGACAACTTTTTATGGTAGTGATTTATGTGATATTTTTTTATCACAATTTATGGTTACAACTTTCAAAAAGGTTATATTTTTTTGAAGATTTGAATTTTGAAGACATTTTTAAAATATTTTGAAGCAAAATATTTGTAACCGACTCATTATTTATTATTGATTAATTACTCATTTTTAATTTTTTGTCAATACATTTAATTAATATAGTAGTTAGCTTATTTAATATTTATATTTCATATTAAAAATTAGTTGATTACATTTTTAGGCCTGACCCGACCCCGCCTAAGGACTGACCTGACCTGACCCAAAGTCTGGCCCGACCTAGCCTATAGGCCTGGCCCGACCTGGCCTACAGGCCTCAAAAGGTCAGACTTTGATCGAGAAGCTCGGTCTGGCTCAGCCTACAGGCCCAAAAGTCAAAGTCTGGCCTGGCCTGGTTAACGGCCAAAGCCTACCAGGACCAGACCAGGCCGGACCAGTCCGGCCTACTGTGCATGACTACCCTTAGCCAGTAACTTCGCAGGCCAGCCAGAATCAATAGTCAATGGAGGTACAAGGGATTTTGATTCGGCAGTGGCCAAAATATTTAAAAATAAATATTGACATTTATATATAAACACCCATTTATAGTTCTAGAAAAGAAAATACTTTTCAGTTATATGTTTACGAGACACACACTATATATTTGTTTAAAAAAAAAAAAATGGGATGCTAAAAGATGAGAGAGAAAAGTGTAAAATCGAATAAAGAAGCTATGCAAAGTGTGTTTAAAGGATAAAATAGAAAGAAAAAAAAAACTTCACTATTTTGTTTACTCCAAACTAAATGCCACTTTTTTCTCCTACTTTATAATATAGATATAAATACCTTAAATGGAGGTAAGAACTAAGGAGTGTCAAACATATTCTTACACATGAAAAATTATTCAACCACATACTTACTCTTAAAAATTGTATGGCATACAAATAAATAATTGTAAGGACCTAATCTAAAATTTTAAAAATATATATTATAAAATTTCTAATTAATTTTATATTTTTTTGCAAGAGATACGATAACAAAAATATCAACTCTAATTGTCCATGCTTCGTGAATCGAAGAGAGTTGAAATACGTTACTACATCTCACTGGTAGTTTTTGTTTTCTTCTATACATTTTTTTCCGAATGAAGATTATAAAATGAGATTTGCCATTTTAACAATAAGCTAGTTATTTTCTTAATTGATAGCATGCCTTTTAATTCGAAAGATATTTTACATTTTAATATATATAAACATTAAATTAAAGGCTAGAATAAATAAAATATTAATAAAATGAAAGGTAAAAAATTTATAAACGGTAAACCTTCTTGTTTGTATGTTTTAAGACATGATACATAATTTAACTTGATATCATAATAAAGTAATACTTTACAATATAGTCAAATTGGTCCAATCTAATTCAAAAAATAAAAAGTAAGTATTTTCACTTGAATATGGTGTCGATTTTCTATGCTATAGTGACGGACAAAATCGTCGCTATAGTCGGCTCGTTAATGAACCAATCCGTTGGAGAGCCGAACTATATATATATATATATATATATATATATATATATATATATATATATATATATATATGAGATTTCATCTATGACAAACGGTTATTAGTGGCAAACAAAATTCATGTGTCGCAAGAGAGAGTTGCGAATGGGCCATAAAACGTAAAAATTGGTTTGTCGCAAGAAATGGTAGCAGTAAGGTCAAATTTACATACAAAATGACCTACTACAAGGAATAGCGGCATGGCCTGCCACAAGAAGGAATAACGACATAGTCAATCTACAACCAAAAATATTCTCTGCATTGATTGTTGAAACAATGTCATGACAATCATTTGTCATGAGACCATATATATATATATATCAAAGTTTAGAAAGTGAATTATACTAAAAAAAGAGTTTATAAAAAAAGTACAAATAAGAAAGCTTTCATTCGACGTTGTCTCATTTGTCGGTGTATCTTTTCCAATAAACATCATTTTTTATGAACTTTTTTTATATGTAATGACCTATGCAATGATGGGTATAATGATTCAATATAAAAATAGTGGGATTTGTCATTTTTATATTATGAATCCTATTATTTTTATATTAAATCATTATATCCATCATTGTATAGGTCATTACATATAATAAAATTAATTTTTCACGATGTCTACTTTATTACATCGTCTCTATATAATAACATATATCACTCTGAACTTTCATGCTTAAAAACCTTATAAAACACTACTCCCACCACACACAACCTAAAATATCTAGCAAGCTCGCTCTCACTATGGATCTCACCAAAAAAGAAAGCAAATTGAGAGTTCTAATGTTTCCATGGTTAGCATATGGTCACATTTCCCCTTATTTAGAACTAGCCAAAAAACTCTCCAACAGAAATTTCCATATCTACTTTTGCTCCACTCCGATCAACCTCGATTGCATCAAAACCAGACTTTCTCCGTCCGATGATATTGAGCTCCTAGAATTCCATTTACCCTCTCTCCCCAATCTCCCTCCTCACCGCCACACCACCAACGGCCTCCCGCCGGAGCTCGTCGCCACCCTCGTCTCCGCCGCCGAAATGGCCCTACCCAATTTCTCCCCGATCCGTTAAAACCCGATCTTGTCATTTTCGATGTAAAGAACGCGTGGGTTGCGGACACGGCATTCCCACTTAACATCCCAGCCGTCAATCTCCAAATCCTTTGCGCCACGGCATTATCTTATTTGCGTTCATTATCTGGTGTGGACCCATTTCCGTCATCGGCAATTTATATGCGTCCATCGAAGATTAAGATTCTGATTAAGATGAACGGTGCTGCACCCAAATATCCGGAAGGGGAAGATCCGATCATGGCTTGCTTCAAGAGGTCAAATGAATTTGTTTTGATCCAAAGTAGTAAGAATTTTGAAGAAGAATATATTGGTCTTCTCTCTCGTTTGACCAAGAAAAAGTCATACCCGTCGGCGGTCGGCCCACTTATTCAGGCCGCCGCGGCCCCAAAAGAAGAAGACGACCACATAATGAACTGGCTGGGCCGTAAGGATGAGTCCTCGACGGTCTTAGTCTCATTCGGGAGCCAATACTATTTGTCCAAGAAGGAATTGGAGGAGCTGGCTCATGGGCTCGAGCTAAGCAATGTGAATTTCATATGGGTAATTAGGTTTCCAAAAGGGGAAGATATTAAGGCTGAAGAGGCCTTGCCAAAAGGGTATTTTGATAGGATAGGGGAGAGAGGGTTAATTGTGGAGGGATGGGCCCCGCAGACAAGAATATTGGGACACTCGAGTATTGGCGGGTTTGTGAGTCATTGTGGGTGGAATTCGGCTACGGAGAGTATGAGTTTTGGGGTTCCAATAATTGCTATTCCAATCGTGATTGAGCAGCCTTTGAATTGTAGGAGGGTGGTGGAGCTTGGGGTTGGACTGGAAGTAGTAAAAGATGAGAACTCGGAATTTGGAAGGGAAGATGTGGCGAGAGTAATAAGAGAGGTGGTGGTAGAGAAAACTGGGGAAGGAATAAGGAGAAAGGCTAAAGAACTGAGGGACAAAGTAAGAGAGACAGGAGAGGAGGAAGTGAATTTTGTTGCGCAGGAATTAAAAAGACCCTGTGACAACAAATTGGGACAAGTAGAGTCTGTGGAGAGTTGACTCTACTTGGCTTTGGCTGAGATTATGCGCCTTTTTAATAATGTTATCTTGTTTTTGTTTTCAAATTTCTTCATTTGGGGCTTGCCAATTTGTTATTTATTGGATTTTCTACTAGAGTTTCTGTCCTTGTTGGATTGAACTACAGGAGATCCAATGTTTATCTACTAGTGCTTTATTGTGTACTTTTATTGTTTTTCTCCTTGGGAATTAATATGTGAGGAGTAGTTTTATTTTTAAAGTCACGTCAGAAGGAGTTGATCCCTCGTTATTGTCCTTTTTCAAGAATATTTCGTATGCATGCATGTTCTCCAATAAATTAGATTCCTCGTAAATCACAAGTTATATTATGGTTGTCTATTTATGGAGCAAGTGGAGCTTTCAGCCACATATATTTGCGCCTGCAATTTTGAATCTTTGCATTGTACACTGTAATGAAGACTTTAAAGCCATTTCATTTTTAGAAATAAATTAATATAAATAATTATCTACGTCTAGAGTATTTGCAACGACAGGATTTAAAAATTCAAACACACTGTACCACTTTTAAAGCGTTGCATTTGGACTACAAATACAACGTTGTCGAGTTAAATAAACTGAATTTAAAATAAATTACTTATAAATGAATAAAATTCTCAACTGCGTTTGATATTTTCAAATACATTAAATATCCGTAGACGATCGATCACTTATTGATCCAAATTTAAGCATTGTTAAATTGTAGCTAAATGCTACACACCTCCACACATGTACTTCCTTTGTCCCAAATTAGATGTCCCATGTGTCATTCTATTATTGAACATAACTATTTTGTGGTGTTGTGCGGTGGGAACATCAAAGAAGGGGATATTTATTCTTTTAGCTTCACAAAAGCTATTACTATATAGAACTTAAAAGATCTAGATCTCTTCCTATATATGGACATTAACTAATGACGAAATTAAGTAGATTGAGAGTTAATGTATAATACTCCCATGGATGGGATCTGGTCAGGTCTCACCCAACCCGGAGCTTACTTTTCCCCTAATATCATGTGTTGTAAAAACATTAAACTAATTTAATACAAAATTAAGTGAAAAATATTATTAATTTTTGATCAATGTAAGTTGGTGTGCAGTGCAAAATATATACCAACTGATGCGGTGCAGTTTTAGTATGAAAAATTCTTGAACCAGTGCCGATGTGGTGCAGTTCCGAATTATTTTTTTTAAGACCAGTACAATTTTAAATTTAAAAAAAATCGAAATCACACCACAGCATTGTAATCCCTATACTTAATGTCACTGGACTTTTTAAAATGAGGGAATCTCAACAGTTTTGTGACAAAGATGGAAATATATATTTTTTGAAAATTTTATTACTTTATAGATAGTAGGTTATACTCATTCTACGTATTTCATAAATTAAGATATTTATGATGACAACTATTTTATAAATAGAGGTGTCATATTTTACTACTACGCTATGATTATATGTAGCTCCGCTCATGTCGTCATCCCCTGCAGTACTCCCTCCCATGATTTTTAGATCCGGCTATCGAATCAAAAAAGTACTAATTTGATAAATCACTACTTCAACATATGGTTGAACAATTGTTAAAGTGATGACATCATAAATACATAAAAAATATATTATTAATAATTAATAAAATTTTAAAATATTTAATTTATTGTAAACTAAAATATAGTGAAATTATATTACAATATTATTACAAATATTTAATTTTAAGAATAAAAATATGCTTGTACCAAAAAAGTATTAAAAAATACTTAAAAACCAATTTACTGGTTTTACCTGTTGAACCACCAGTTCGATAGGTGGTTAACCGGTTAAATCCGGATTTTTACCAAAATTGGTTCATTGGGCTAAATCGGATCAAAATACCAACCGATTTCGATTTTAACTGGTTCGACCGTTGATCCGATCTGGGTCTAAAGACCATGCTCCAGCCTAATAACTAATGGTACCAAGTGCCACCAATGGCATGCCACACCATTTCTATTCTCATGTCCACCATTATCAAAGCCTTTAATAAGCAATCTTAGCAATTAATATATAATTAAAATTCTTTATTACTTTACAAATGTGAAAAATCAAAAACATTAGAAAACATCATCATTAAATAGACAAAGCAACCAGTATGTACTTCAAATCAAACACCAATAATTATACACCAAATTAATTAAGACTAACGCACACAATATTGATTTCTACTAATAATGTTTCTTATGGATAGGTCGAGAGCCGCAAGCATAACCAAGAAGAAAAATGATAGTGAACCAAGCAAAGGCAACCCAATGGCAATCAAGACTTGGTGACAGAATCTCTCGAAGGAATCACACAACTTGTTCCAATGCACATCTGAGTTGCCTTGGTATCCAATCATATCTATCGCAGTGGCATCTCCATTACCAGTAGCTAGCAGCGCCACCATGGCTAGTGCCAACGCCTGAATTCGTCCACGTGTTCAACCACCGACTTAGACAAAAACCTACACAGAAAGATCCACCAAAGGTCCTTGAAGGCTTGGGCTGTTGGGGGACATTTCCGGTGTGAGAAAAAGTGCAGGCTTTAAGACGTGTTAACGATAGAGGTTGAAAGTATTTAGTAGGGAGGAAAAGTAACATGTCACCTCTATTGTCCACCATGTGTTTATAGTGTCCGGTATGACCCTTTAGGGTTAAGAATCCTATTGGGAGTCATATCTCCAAAGTATAGTTGGAGAAGATAACTGTCATCTTAATCACTGTTGGATTGGTAACTTCCATTCTAATTATTCTTGGATATGACAACCAGTTAGTATCCAAAAATGATAAGAATTCTAACCCAAGCTCATCGGACCCTTATGTATGTATCAAACCCGATGGGCTATAAGGCCAAACCTAATATAGGCAGCCCATGTGTGCTAGTAAATACGCAGCCCAACATTGCCCCTTACACCTTTAACATATAAAATGGGTTAGAGGAGTAGATAGGAGGCTACATGAGTCTAAATACTACGTACAACGACCGAGGTGGGAAAGCTTCTCTGGGAATCCAGAGGCATAAAACCAAATAGAGAAGCTTCTTCAAGAGTCTGGAGGTATCAGATCGAAGAGAGAAGTTTCTTTGGGACCCTAGAGACATCAAACCGAAGAAATAAGCTTCTTCGGGAGCTCGGAAGCATCAGACCAAAGGGAGAAACTATTTTGAAAGTCCAGAGGCATCACACCGAAGAGAGAAGCTTCTTCAGGAGCCTGAAAGTATCAGATCGAAGAGAGAAGCTCCTTATGTGACTGTTTAGGCTAACTCCTAAATTAAATAGGCCTTTTAGGATAACTCATTTTTCCAAAGTGGGCTTTTGTTGCTGGTTTAAGCCCAAATGCTTATTTGAGCCCAATTGCAATGATTTTGAAAAAGGGCTCCAGCTTTTATACATGCATAGCTGTCTTAGTCGTTCCAGTTTTCAAGGAAAATGTGCTCAAGTGTAAAGGTAATGATTACCTTTTGTCACTGCCGTAATTGAACCCCATCCATTGGATCTATTTAATCTGGACCATAGACGCTTCATTTAAATAGGTGAAAATAATCTGATTATCTCTTTCGCCCCGATTTGAGGTTTTCAGATAGACAAAACCTTGTTGTAGCTTGAGCTTCTAGTCGCACTTGCAAGCTTTAGCTATTCCTTGGTTGTATTCTGTCTCCATCTCGATTTCTAGTAAGTTCTTCATATTTAATTACTTGATATTCTTGTGTAGATAGAACTGATAACGCTCAAGTAACCTACGCTTCATCTTCCCCAATTGGAGGTGAAGTTAAAATGGTTGTGGTAAGGGTTCCAGGAGCTTTGTCTTTTAAACCCATTGTGATTGAGCGAATAAAGAACGTAAAAGAATACAATATGAGTAAGTATATGGATATGGAATACAGAATAATGAACACCCATTTTTCCATTTTTGATTCTGATTTTCAGTTATTGAGGCCCAAGTTCTATATCCCTGAGTTTTATGAGATTAGGAGACCTGAAGCCCATGAGAGAATATATTGGCAATCGGAGTGTTAGTTGCAGAAAATCATAAACATATAATTAAATTGTAATAAAACCCGAAAGCATGACATAAATCGAATTTAAAATTTTCTACAATAACCCAGGATCTACCTTATGCGATACTTATTAATTGAGGAAAGATAAAAGTTATACCTTTGAAGACAATCAACAATTGATCAACTACGAGTTCACCTCCTTAAATCCTACGCTTCTCTTTAATTGAATCCACAGATCAACGCTAGCTACTCAAGTGTGTAGCCTCTAACACTCTGTTTCTAAGTTTTAAAATAGACAGGAAAAAAAAAGAAATGGATGAAAAACTTAAGTTTTATGTCCAATTCTTGTGTTTCTGAGTTTTTTAATAAACGAAAAAGAAAAGAAATTGATAGAAAACTTGACCACTTTTCTTACCAAAGTTTTTCATCCAAAATTGGCCTGATTTGGATGGAAAAAAAATGGGATAAGTAATATTTTCATAATTCTCATATTATCCTCAACTTGCAATATAATAATTTTGAAATTATAACTCATATCCCCAATTTTTTAACAGATTCATTGATATACCAGTATGTATAAAGTATATAATATATTTGTTCACCAAGACATTGAACTAAGTACTTTAGCTTATTGCATCACATTTTTCGATCTCAAATTGTATTTGTTTTGTATAACGGAGACATGGGAACGTGTGAAAATTTCCCTTTTTCTTTCTACTTTTGATCTAAAAATTCACAAGTTTCTGTCAATGCAAATTGTGACCAATTTTCTGATAATAGGTGCTTTATGCATTTTTGCATATTCAAATATTATTTTATAATTTTAATCTATACTTTTTGGGAGTGGAATGAAATCGAATTGGAAACAATTATTTTGCATTCATCTGGGATTTGATTTCTAAATAAGGGTGAGTATGGTGTGGTTTAAAGTCCAAACTACACATAAAACCGCTTAGGTGCGGTTTAAAGTCCAAACTGCCTATGAAATCGCTTAGGTGCATTTTAGCAAATTCAAAACCGCACATGAATCCGCTTGTGATTTGTGCGGTGGGGTTTTAAAACATGCGGTGCAGTTTCATTTGGTGCGATTTCGATTTCAAAACCAATTAATCATATACAAAAAATTATGACTGAAAGAATACAGTCACCAGAAGAATCGCTTAATTTTCAAGTACAAACAAATGTATATAGAATATATTAGAATAACTACTTAAGAAGAAATAAAGTAAAACTATGACGAATAGTTGTTTATAACTTAAAAGTAGATAATGTATTGCTGATACAAGAAGACCATCACTATTGAATTTATTCATCTTCATCTACGTTATAACGAAACTCTGTAATTGCAAAAATGTCACTGACAATCAAACAATAAGAAACTTGATTAATTAAGTAAAAATCATAATTAAAAGTTTCCAAAATTACAATTAAGAGTCATACGAGAGACAACTATAGAAATTAATGATAGGCTAACAAAAAATAGAAGAAAAGTATAATAAATAACATATAATTTTTTGAAAAAAACAAAACGATATCGTTTTGACCATTATTGGTACGGTGCAGTTTATGTGGTGCGGTGGACTACAGAAATCGAAACCAAATCGCAAATGCAGTTTTTCAACCCTCCTAAAATCGACATATACGTAAGAATCGTTGGTGCGATTTTATTGGTGCGTTTGGTTGGCTTTTGGTGTGGTTTCTGGGCCAATTACGATTTTTTGTTCACCCTTATTTCTAAATGTGAAAGACCTAATTTCAAAAAGAATTCAGTGGCTTTTCTAATTGGGAACTAAGTTAATTTTTATAATAATAATATTTTCTAAACTATTTAGGAGCTAAATTATTTGTAATAATAATAATAATAATAATAATAATAATAATAATAATAATAATAATAATAATAATAATAATAATAAGACTCCTCTTATTAATATATAATTAGTATTTCTAAAATACATAATTATAAATATTAAGTTATTTAATTTATTTCACAATAAATTAAATACACTTAATTTAATATTATTAAGCCAATTACATCTAAAATAATTATTTCTCTTTTATGGTGTGATCATTTAGGTTCAATATTATACTGGTTGTAAAATAAATAAATTAGAAACATTCTAATATTATTTATTACGAATTGAAACACCTTTAATTCAAAATAAATAAGTATATTTATTTTACAATAAAACTGACACCCCTTAGCATTTAATGACTTTTCGGATAATATGAAATTCAACGTTTGATCAAAAAGAATCTATTCCATAAATATTTATCATACAATTCAATCATTCTACCATACAATGTCTCAATCAAATATAAGATATGAAATTACTGTCAAGTCTTATCTTATTTGATCATATGCATTTCAATTCTCAAATGCACAACTCTGATTAATGTAAATTAGAAACTCCTTTCTAATTTTCATACCACCTTAGCCAAGGATTCAAGAGTTGTCATTTATCGAATCGTATAGGATATTCTCTTCCTTTACTAGAAATAGTAAATCATTTGTTGATCATTCATGTAGTATCCTGAATATTTATGAGACTAGTAAATATGATCTGCAAAAGATTTAAATAAAGGTTAACAGTAAAAACCTAATTATTGGAGAATAAAATATCTAAAAAATAATTGCTTGAGTACACAGTGGATTATTTAATACGATTCGAAAGAGTGATCGTATAAGATTAAATGTTAAGTTATGACCTAATATATATGTTATGTGATTATATATATGTGTTGTTATTTCGCGTAAGAAAATTTCTTTCAAAAAAATAAACACAGAAAACATCTTTCATTTTTACGATTTTTCACATTACACCATAGTGTTTATGCAGGATATAAAGACATTATTTCTATAAAATTCACTAAAAACCCTAATCAAGCTACTTGGAAAACCCAAATTGAGCTTCTTGGGAAACCCTAATTAGTTACTTAAAAATTGTGACGCTTCCAAATTTGGGCTTACACATCCCAAAATTGAGTCATCAAAAGACAAACAACAATTATTAAAAAATAGTACAAGGTACAACAATATAGTGTTTAATACACAATTAAGTCTTCACTATTATTGCCACACTATTTTATAATATGTGAAGACTATCAACAATAGACTCAGACCATCACTCCATTCCCCGGCTAGTACCAGATATATTCCCCTTCCCTGAAGAACAATGGAACAAAAAGGAAATTATGAGCTCAAATAGCCCAGTAAAGAATATCATGACTGAGATAACGATGAGTAAATTATCATTAGTCTTCAAAAGTGATAAGTTCTTGATATAATACAATAGACAACAAGTTTTCAATTAATAACAGCAGTGGAAACATGAGAGCTACAATATCTTCCCTGCTCACCACACAAAATAAAGATTCAAGATGTTGATTTCTTGCTCAACAAATTAAAACACTTCATTTCTACTTCCATATATATCTCCATATATATATAAGTTGACCATTCCCAAAAACATTAGCTACATTCATTTTCTCCTTCTACTTATCTGTCATATAATTCACAATCTCAGAAAATATCACTACAAGAAAAAAGCTTATCTCCGACGGAATTTTCCGTCGGAAATAAGCAAATTTCGTCGGAATTATCTAATTTCTGACGGAAAATTCGGTCAACAATTCGGTCGTAACTAAGCGCGTCAGGATTAATTCCGTCGAAAATTCAGTCAGAAAACTAAAAGTTATTTCCGACGGAAATTCCGTGGGAAATAACTTTTGTTTTTTTAAAAAAAAATATGCAGTAGATACCTTGCAATAATATCCCAATTTTAGCAACAATATCCCAATTTCAGAACATCCATAATCCCAATTTCAGCACAATTTTTTTTTCAGAGCATCAATAATCCCAATTTTCAGAGCATCAATAATCTCAATTTCAGCAAATAATCATAATTTCAATTACAATAATCGCAATTTCAACAACAATATATACATATATATTTAACCAAGATGCAGCAAAAAATTAATACACACACACACACACACACACAAACCTTATACACTGATCGGACGGGGTGGATCGGAGGAGAAGCAACGCGGAGGAGAAGCAAAGTACACCGGCGACCGGAGGAGAAGCAACACCGGCGCCAGAGGTGGTGGGTCGGAGGGAAAACGAAAGAGATGAGAGAGAGAGAGAGAGAAAGAAAGAAAGAGAGCGCGGTAGAAGAAATTAAAGAAGGAAGAAGCAGAAATGAACTGATCGGGCTGAAGAACTGCAATTTAAAACATTATTTTCGACGGAATTCCGTCGGCAATATTCCGTTGGTTTTAATTATATGTTCGACTGAAATTCCGTCGACATTAATATTATTCCGTCGAATATAACTTTCGCGGTGGCGGGAACTTTGTCGCCAAAACATCCTGCATATTCTCGACGGAATTCGGTCGGTTATAAATTATTTCCGACGGAATTAAATTCGACAGAATATTCCGTCGAAAATAACATTTTTACGACTGAATTCATTCCGTTGATCTTAATTCCGTCGGGATTAAGCGATTTTCTTGTAGTGTATCCATCAGCTTTACAAACTAATCATGGTTTCCTTCTCAACCATATTTAGTTGCTTCATGCCATTCAAAACCTCTCGAGTCTGGGACAAAAATGGCGGCGACAACTTAAATATGCCTTCATCTTTTAAACAAAAAAGTAAATCAAAATCTTCTGGAGTTTCAATAATAGTTTCTTACTTCCCTCTTATTTTGCGTATTTCTTATTTGTAATTGTTGATATTATTTGAGTCATTCGAGTGTTTGTTTTTCCTTCCTTTTATGTAAGTTTGAGAAATTGTACTGCTAGAAAGCCTTTTGATTTTGAGATACTAATTCATGGCTTAGCAAATTATAATTTTTCACTCACGTACTTTTAGTAAAAGAATAATCATTATTTAGTGTCACATTTGTTGTCTGTTGATGCATTGATTACATCCCTCTAGTTTATATCTTTTTACAACCCCTTTCATACTTTTTTTTTAGCATAACTCACCCTTTTATTTGTACAAGTGTCAAAAAGGGACCCCCAACGTTTATGATGAGAAATAGTAATGGGACCATTATGATTTTGAACGGAATATGCAACAATCGCCTTCCTTTCCTATATCTGCTCATCTCAATCCCAAAAATAAGAAGCATCATCTTTCTCAATCACTGTGTTCGATGGATCCATGATACAATTAATAAGACTTTTGAAATAGAAGAAGCTTCAGTCGAGGTCTTGGATCAAACTCTGCAGCAGAAAAATGTGCAGCAGCAGCAGAAGCAGAATGTACAGCAGCAACAGCAACCCCAGCGCAGCAAAGAACAATTAAGATGGGAGACTAACAAAGAAGTTAGGAATGATATGGTTGAGCATGAGGAAGCTCCATAACAGGATGTGCCCAGTGAAGAAGAGTTAGAGAAGGATGAAATAGAGGAGTTGGTCACATTGAATAAATTGAGGAGGTCTAGAAGGTAACTTAGGGAACCCAAGTGGCTGCAGAACTATCCAGGGGCAAGAAGGGAAAAAAAGCAATCAATTAATCAGTCAGCAAATCATTGGAACTAAATTGTTACAACATAATGTATAGAATATTGTGCCCTTCTAGAAAACTGTATTCACAGCTATATAACACACTCTTGTATAATTCGTGGGATTCATTGAAATGAAATTTGTCATACTACCTCTCTAATTCTATTTCTTCTCTCCCTCAATTTTTTGATTATCTTCTTAGTATAGTTGTAGACTTTAACTTTAACATTAATCCACCATTATGGCTAAAGGAACAACCATAAGCCTCATACGTCTCCTTACAATAACTAATCCATGTATATTACCTTGTTGTGCATGATTCTTGTATTATCCCAAATATTTGAAAGAATTAGAAATAAGATTTATAATAGTTAATAAAGGTTAGAGTTTGATAACCTAGTTGTGGAGATTAGAATTGTGAAAACTGGATTAAATTAAAAGTTTTATTTGTTTAATCTATGAGCTAGCAAGGACCAATAAGGTTCAATAAGTGTGACAGGGACTTTTAGGAATAAGGTCCTATGATGTGACACCCCCAAATTTGGGCCCACACACCCAAACTTAAGTTGTCAAAAGACTACAACAAAATTATTACAAAGTATAACAACGTTCAACAATACAGTGTATAATAATACACAACTAAGTCTTCACTATTATTATCACATTATTTTACAACGTGTGAAGACTACGACAGT
The DNA here is from genome assembly GCA_947179155.2 of Hedera helix. Taxonomy (NCBI): domain Eukaryota; kingdom Viridiplantae; phylum Streptophyta; class Magnoliopsida; order Apiales; family Araliaceae; genus Hedera; species Hedera helix. The sequence goes on along the minus strand of OX359280.1, from coordinate 5,779,797 downwards.
TATCCCTCGGACTCTCACTCTATTCCCCGGCTAGACCCAGTTACGTTCCCATCTCCTGTTGAAAAACAATGGAACAAAAGAAAGGGTGAGCTCAAATAGTCCAATAAAGAATATCATGACTAAGATACTGACGAGTAAATTATCGTTAGCCTTCAACAGTTGAGTTCTTGATAGAATACAATAGACCACAAGGTTTATATCAAAAACTGCAGTTAAATTCTTGAACAATGTTCAGATCAATAATAGCAGCGGAATGAGCAATCTATTAGAAGAATAATGCAGACTATAATGTCCACTCAGTTCTCTTTTTAGGAAAAATATCATCAACTTTTATCATCTGAAATACCATTAGTCAAGATAATACAAATTTCACAGTTCCTGATCATAATCATGCAGATCAACAGTTCATCTTTGCACTACGGGCCAAAGACATTCAATATAACACCAACGGTCATGATTATACCAGATTCAACCTTTGGTCATAATCATACCAAACAACAGTTCATCTTTGCACTACGGGCCAAAGAGAACATTCACCACGTGCCATAAAAGACACCGAACAGATGTATCGCCTTTAACCTATTATATCGCCTTTAACCTATCATCTGTTCAACCATTATCTAGCATTTGTACCCCCAGCCACAGATATTCATAACAACTTGATTTTTGGATGATTAGAATGATATAAATGATGAACAGAAGAAACAGGATAAACAATAAGTATCAGAAGTATACTTTGTGCAGATTCAAATAATGTCCAAATTGTCAACATGATGTGGAGTGAAATTAAAAAATAATATTCAAGATCCACAGTTCAGAATAACGGTTACAGTTCAATAGAAAGGTTCACGTAAATAGGATGGTTCAATTGAAATGATGAAGTGCAACTATTATGGAACATATAATGTTTTCAGGAATTATAGAAGCAATAGTTCCATAATAAGTTTCGATTTAGGTGTATGAAAGAAAATAATATCCCTTACCGTAACAGGTTTAATTAACAAAAGGTGAAGGAAATTAATATCCCTTGCCATAGTAAGTTTGAATAATGGAAGATGAAAAAGATGGTGTCCCTTATGAGTATAAAGGAAAATAATATCACTTAGGAATATGGAAGAAAATGATATTACAAACGAATATGGAATAAAAGTGTCATGTGATAATTCGTGTAAACAAATTATTTCCACAAGAGAGAAATAAGAAACGAATACAAAGAGTAATTCACCAAACATGCGGTAATCCGCGTAGTCAGGTTATTCTCAGAGATTAATAAGGAATGAATACGAAAGGTTATTCACCAACAAGCGGTAATCCGCACCGTAAGGTTATTCCCACAATTTAATAAAAACTGAATATGAAGAGTTATTCACCAAACATGCGGTAATAGAATATGAAAAAAGATGATATTCCTTACCTTAACACGTGACTGAATATTGATTTAACTGAGGTTGATTAACTTGGACAGTGCTCGTACACTTATGAATCTTCACAAATACTCAAGATGACTTAAGCACACTTAGAGAGAACTTATAGAAGAAGTATTTAGAGAGTGAAAGAAAGAACAAGTAAGGAAGTTTATGAAAAATCCTTAAGTTAAGGCCTCTATTTATAGCCAAAAATCTTATCATAACCAAGATTTCCTAATTTAATCCAAACCGTTCATTTCAAGATAATGTTTAATCCGTACCATTCATTTCATCTTTTAAGATTTCTTTAATCTAAACCATTCACCATCCATTTCAAATTCTATATTATCTTTAATCTATACCATTCATTTCATCTTTTAAGATGTCCTTAATCTAAACCATTCATTTAAAGATCATCTTTTAATCTACATCATCCATTTCAAATTTTATATTATCTTTAATCTATACCATTCATTTTATATCACCTAACTTTATATTATAAACAAATAACTTTATTAATTCAATTATTCAACAATAATTCACACTTATTCATTATTATGACCAATTGTTATAAATACAGTATAGTTGGCTCTCTGAGTTAGATATCAAGTTAATTAATAATGAAATACATCTGTTTAAATAACATCATAATAGAGATAACAATAATGCATAAAGTATGTAAAAGAAAGAATACGTTACTGTGTTATGACAATTATTGATTCAATAATGTGAATTACTGTGCATATGTTACTGTGACAATTATCAGTTTAATAATATGAATTATTGTGCATGTGACAAAGAAGTCAAATATTGTACGATAACCACTTTATCAGTTTAATAATACGAAACACTGTGTAATGTCGTGTGCTACTGTGCAATACCGTGTGCTACTGTGCAATACCGTATGTTACTTGTAATACCGTATATTACTATTCTTTTACCACCAGATATTTTAACAATTAAAAGTGATAGTATCATTGACCATTTAAAAATTATTTATGTCATTTTCTATATCCGATAATTATTCGTTGTGGGGTCCACCGATGATTGGTTCGTACGGCGTCGTCGTACGAATATTCCCCGACAGAACGAATATTCCAAGACCAAACAAATATTATCCGACATAATATAATTTACACATAACATCCTTAACTTTTAACTTTATCAATTTAACCACTTACTGTTTTAGAAAAAAAATATATGAAGAAAAATTAAATTTTGTATTTCATAAAATTCGAGGTCTTACAACCTCCTCTCCTTATGAAATTTCATCCTCGAAATTGGCATACCTGGCATATCGAAGAGATAAGGATACCTAGATTTCATCTCAGATTCTAACTCCCAGGTCATTTTCTCAGTATCTTGGTTCCTCCATAAAACCTTGACTTGAGGTATAACCTTTGAACGTAGGTTCTGCTCCTTCTTATCTAGGATCTTAACAGGCAACTCCTCGTACGTTAAATCATCTGCTATAACGTCTGGTTCTAACTCAATGACGTGGTTTGGGTCCTTCACATATTTACGTAACATAGATATGTGAAAAACGTTATGGATGCGAGACATACTTGGTGGTAGGGCTAGTCTATAGGCTACGGTTCCTTTTCGATTGAGGATTTCAAATGGGCCAATAAATCGAGGATTGAGCTTTCCTCTCTTTTTCGAATCTCGTAACCCCTTTCCATGTAGAAACACGTAAGAATACATGATCTCCGACGTTGAAACTTTCGTCTCTCCGATGAAGATTAGCATAACTCTTTTGTCGTTCTTGTGCGGTTTGTATTCATTGTCGGATCATTTGGATCTTTTCTGTTATCAAGCGTACCAACTCAGGTCCCAATAATTTTGCTTCTCCTACCTTATTTCAACATACTGGAGAGCGACACTTCCTTCCATACAAAGCCTCGAATGGAGCCATGCCTATGCTTTCTTGGTAACTGTTGTTGTAAGAAAATTCCACCAATGGCAAGTACTTATCCCAACTTCCTTTGAAGTCTAGTACGCAAAGTCTCAAAAGATCTTCGAGAGTCTGGATCGTCCTTTCCAATTGTCCGTCCGTTTGAGGATGGTATGCAGAACTAAAACGTAGTTCAGTGCCCATAGCTTTTTGTAGACTGATTAAAAAGTGTGAAGTGAATCTAGGATCTCGATCAGAAACTATGGAAACTAACATGCCATGCAATCTCACAATCTCATTTATGTACATACCGGCAAGACGTTCAAGTGAAAAGTTTTTTCGTGTAGGCAAGAAATGAGCGGATTTGGTCAATCTATCTACGATGACCCAAATTACATCTAAGCCTTGAGAAACTTTGGGAAGACCCGTCACGAAATCCATATTGATGTGTTCCCACTTCCATTCGGGAACCTCAAGTGGTTGTAATGGACCCTTAGGTACTTGATGCTCTGCCTTGACACGTTGACAAGTTAGGCACCTTGAGATAAACTCTGCAATCTCCCTTTTCATATTGTTCCACCAAAATGTATTTCGAAGATCTCGATACATCTTAGTACTCCCTGGGTGGATTGCAAACGGCGTGTTGTGTGTCTCCATCATGATTTTATGCTTCAATTCAGGATCATTAGGAACACAGAGTCGAGAGTTAACTCGAAGTATTCCTTTCTCATCGATTCTTGCCTCAGGAATAACACCTTCTTGTACTTTCTTCATTATATTCATCAGCTCCAGATCAGTAGCTTGAGCAGCTTTAATTTTATCGATTAAAGTTGGTTCTACTCGTACGTGCACAATCTTCAAGTGAGTCATTGGTGTTTTTAGTTCTATCTCCATTTTTTGCAAGTCGTACAAAATACGTTTTTGTGTTGTCAGCAGTGCACTTGTATTCGCATAAGATCTTCTGCTCAAAGCGTCAGCTACAACGTTCGCCTTTCCCGGGTGATACTAGATTGTGTTGTCGTAATCCTTCAACGGCTCAAGCTAACGTCGTTGTCGCATGTTGAGTTCTTTCTGGGTGAATAAATACTTGAGACTTTATGATCTGTATAGATATCCACTTTCTCTCCGTACAAGTAGTGTCTCCAGATCTTCAACGCGAAAACGACTGCTGCCAACTCTAGATTATGAGTAGGATAATTTTTCTCATAATCTTTGAGTTGTCGAGAGGCATAGGCTATAACTTTTCCATGTTGCATAAGGACACATCCTAGACCTTTGCCTAAAATATCGCTATATATGACGAATTCTTCCGATCCCGATGGTATGGTCAGAACAGGAGCTGAAACAAGTCTCTTCTTGAGTTCTTGAAAACTCTTCTTGCATTCCTCGCTCGATATAAGTTTTGTACTGGAACGAATGATACCGATATCTAATAATTAAACTTTTAACTCTTGGCGTTCTATGGGAGCCATTCGGTATGGGGTTTTGGAAATGGGCTTGATACCGAGTTCAAGATCAATATAAAATTCAATTTCACGGTTTGGGGTAAGCTAGGAAGTTCCTCAGGAAAACGTCAGGAAACTCATTAACAATGAGAATATCATTCAAGTTTGACGTGTTTTTGTTCAAATCAGTGGCATGAGCTAAAAAGACTTGACATCCATTTTTCAATAAACGATGGCTTTATGGCTAGAAATAACAGTTATAGATTTTAATGGTTTAGTTGCTTGAATTTGCATGACAGGTTGATTAGGATTATGAAAACTAATAATCTTATGAAAAAAATCAATTTTAGCATGATGGGTAGTCAACCAATCAATTCTTAAAATCACATCAAATTCATGCATCTCCAAAGAAATAAGGTCAACAGGTAATGTAAGGTTGTTGATTTGAACTAGGCAAGATTTATAGATAGTAGATGTGATAGATATTTCTCCCAATGGGGTTTCAACTAATAAATCAAAGTCTATGTTTTTTGAAGTCAAATTTAAATGTTGAGCACACGTATGTGAGATAAAAGAATGGGTAGAGCAAGTATCTAACATGGCATAAACTTCACAAGAATTCATAAATAGCTTACCGGTTATCACTTCATTCGGTTCTTGACTGTTATCGTCAAATTGAATTCTGAATACTTCATCCGGATCTTCACCATGGAAATACCACTGAATAATTTTCTAGCAAATTGTTTCTCGGATTCATCAACTTCATCAGTAGTAACGTACCAATGATTTCCATTAAAATGGTATTTTCGATAGACTGCAATTTCCACGATAGTGATTAACTTAACCTGAATTCCTCTAAATTGTAATGCCCAAAAGTATAGAAACATCATTTTTAAATAATCTTGAAAATCATAGCTGGAACACCATAAATCCCAAAGACTGATATGAAAAGTCCATATATTCTGATCCTTTGTTATCGAGCATAACCAAGTGATATGATCCTTCCAATTAGTGAGCAGATTAAAGGCAATAATTTCTGCGAGTTCATTACATCCTTCAATTGCTTCTAAGAAAGGATCTGGAACGACTGCAGTAGAGTTTTCACCTTCATCCTCACTGGATAGAACACGCATAAATTTTGCCTTAGGCAAAAGATTTAACTCTGAGTTTGTAGGAAGATTATTCGTCGCCTCTTGATTCGCAGGTACATTTGTTTCGGGCACTCCATTGTTAACTTCCTGATTTTCATATGTCATATTCAACTGTAGTCACAAAATAAATGTTAGTTAAACAAATCGACTCATCACTTCCTGTCCCTATATTCAAATCGACTCATTAGATAACAGAATCTAATTTAGGTGGGACACACTAGTGACTGATTCTATTCGTCTCTCCCCTCCTAGTTTTAACCCCAGATCTCCATTAAAGATCATATCCCTAAGCTCTGATGCCAACTGTGACACCCCCAAATCTGGGCCCACACACCCAAACTTAAGTTGTCAAAAGACTACAACAAAATTATTACAAAGTAGAACAACGTTCAACAATACAGTGTATAATAATACTCAACTAAGTCTTCACTATTATTATCACATTATTTTACAACGCGTGAAGATTACGACAGCTATCCCTCGGACTCTCACTCTATTCTCCGGCTAGACCCAGTTACGTTCCCATCTCCTGTTGAAAAACAATGGAACAAAAGAAAGGGTGAGCTCAAATAGCCTAGTAAAGAATATTATGACTAAGATAATGACGAGTAAATTATCGTTAGCCTTCAACAGTTGAGTTCTTGATAGAATACAATAGACCACAAGGTTTATATCAAAAACTGCAGTTAAATTCTTGAACAATGTTCAGATCAATAATAGCAGCGGAATGAGCAATCTATTAGAAGAATAATGCAGACTATAATGTCCACTCGGTTCTCTTTTTAGAAAAAGCATCATCAAGTTCATCTTTGCACTACGGACCAAAGACATTCAATATAACACCAACGGTCATGATTATACCAGATTCAACCTTTAGTCATAATAATACCAAACAACAATTCATCTTTGCACTACGAACCAAAGAGAACATTCACCACGTGCCATAAAAGACACCGAACAGATGTATCACCTTTAACCTATTATATCGCCTTTAACATATTATATCGCCTTTAACCTATCATCTGTTCAACCATTATCTAGCATTTGTACCCCGGCCACAGATATTCACAACAACTTGATTTTTAGATGATTAGAATGATATAAATGATGAACAGAAGAAACAGGATAAACAATAAGTATCAGAAGTTTACTTTGTGCAGATTCAAATAATGTCTAAATTGTCAACATGATGTGGAGTGAAATTCAAAAATGATATTCAAGATCCACAGTTCAGAATAACGGTTAGAGTTCAATAGAAAGGTTCACGTAAATAGGATGGTTCAATTAAAAAGATGAAGTGCAACTATTATGGAACATATAATGTTTTCAGGAATTATAGAAGCAATAGTTCAATAATAAGTTTCGATTTAGGTGTATGAAAGAAAATAATATCCATTACCGTAACAACTTTAATTAACAAAAGGTGAAGGAAATTAATATACCTTGCCATAGTAAGTTTGAATAATGGAAGAAGAAAAAGATGGTGTCCCTTATGAGTATAAAGGAAAATAATATCACTTAGGAATATGAAAGAAAATGATATTGCAAACGAATATGGAATAAAAGTGTCATGTGATAATTCGTGTAAACAAATTATTTCCACAAGAGAGAAATAAGAAACGAATACAAATAGTAATTCACCAAACATGCGGTAATTCGCGTAGTCAGGTTATTCTCAGAGATTAATAAGGAATGAATACGAAAGGTTATTCACCAACAAGCGGTAATCCGCGCCGTAAGGTTATTCCCACAATTTAATAAAAATTGAATACGAAGAGTTATTCACCAAACAGGCGGTAATCCGCGCAGTAAGGTTATTCTTAGAGATTAATAAGGAATGAATACGAAAGGTTATTTACGAACAGGCGGTAATCCGCGCCGTAAGGTTATTGCCACAAATTAATACATGGAAATAAATGGCACGTCTTATGAGTAAGAAAGAAACGATATTAATTTCGAGAATCAAATAATGATAATCACTTACCGTAGTAAGTTTAAATAATAGAATATGAAAGAAGATGATATTCCTTACCTTAACACGTGACTGAATATTGATTTAACTGAGGTTGATTAACTTGGACAGTGCTCGTACACTTATGAATCTTCACAAATACTCAAGATGACTTAAGCACACTTAGAGAGAACTTATACAAGAAGTATTTAGAGAGTGAAAGAAAGAACAAGTAAGGAAGTTTATGAAAAATCCTTAAGTTAAGGCCTCTATTTATAGCCAAAAATCTTATCATAACCAAGATTTCCTAATTTAATCCAAACCGTTCATTTCAAGATAATGTTTAATCCGTACCATTCATTTCATCTTTTAAGATTTCTTTAATCTAAACCATTCACCATCCATTTCAAATTCTATATTATCTTTAATCTATACCATTCATTTCATCTTTTAAGATGTCCTTAATCTAAACCATTCATTTAAAGATCATCTTTTAATCTACATCATCCATTTCAAATTTTATATTATCTTTAATCTATACCATTCATTTTATATCACCTAACTTTATATTATAAGAAAATAACTTTATTAATTCAATTATTCAACAATAATTCACACTTATTCATTATTATGACCAATTGTTATAAATACAGTATAGTTGGCTCTCTGAGTTAGATATCAAGTTAATTAATAATGAAATACAACTGTTTAAATAACATCATAATAGAGATAACAATAATGTAGAAAGTATGTAAAAGAAAGAATGCGTTACTGTGTTATGACAATTATTGATTCAATAATGTGAATTACTGTGCATATGTTACTGTGACAATTATCAGTTTAATAATATGAATTATTGTGCACGTGACAATAAAGTCAAATATTGTACGATAACCACTTTATCAGTTTAATAATACGAAACACTGTGCAATGTCGTGTGCTATTGTGCAATACCGTGTGCTACTGTACAATACCGTATGTTACTTATAATACCGTATATTACTATTCTTTTACCACCAGATATTTTAACAATTAAAGGTGATAGTACCATTGACCATTTTAAAATTATTTATGTCATTTTCTATATCCGACAATTATTCGTTGTGGGGTCTACCAATGATTGGTTCGTACGGCACCGTCGTACGAATATTCCCCAACAGAACGAATATTCCCCGACCAAATGAATATTGTCCGACATAATATAATTTACACATAACATCCTTAACTTTTAACTTTATCAATTTAACCACTTACTGTTTTAGAAAAAAAATATATGAAGAAAAATTAAATTTTGTATTTCATAAAATTCAGGGTCTTACATATGATGTCTATGAAGAGATTAAATTTTATTAGCAAATATTTGTAATAGAAGAAATATGCCGAGAAATCATTGCGTAAGTTCATTGATAAAAATGTTCAATTAATTTTGAATATCGCATGTGATTATAAATCAAGTAAACTAATTAATATAATTAGTCATTAATAAAACTTGCGTAGGGCATTTAATATATTATTTAATAAGTCCAAAATATTTGGATAATTAGTGTACTAACCTAGAGATATTTAATATCAAGAAGTTGATAAGTGAGCAAATTAATTATTTATTCAATTAAATTTGAATAAAGTTTTGGTAACAAAATGGGTACACTAATTAATGTGATCATCAATTAATGTGTAGTGGGAATAATATTTGAAGCCCCAATTAATATTTTAATTAAATAAATGAATAGTGGACTAGCCTAATTAAATATTTAATTAGTGTAATTAATTATTTAATTAAGTGAAATAAGATTTATTGTGCTTGATTTAATTAATTAGTTTAGTAAACTAATTAATGAGAGGATAATTTGGTGTCTAATAATTTAATTGGTCAAGTCCAACATGTTGGAAGAATTATTAGTCTAATTAAATTAAATTATGTGTTTAAATGATTTAATTATTTGACTACCTTCTAGAAGCCTCCTTATTTGCCAAATTAGTTATCAAAATAAATCAAAAATATGAGAAATAAGGGGCATGGTTGGTGGAGTGGCCGGGCGTACTATGGTATGGCTAGAGGTTGATTTTGTTGTCCTATTTGATTACTTGCATTGCTTTCCATAAGGACAAATAAAGCCTAAACTAGTGGAACTAAATGGGAAAATGGTGTTAAGTGCTAGTTGAAATATATACTTACAATATATGTATGTAATAGATTTATTCTACTATAAATACCAAGTTCCATCTCTAGTATTGGGGTTACAAAGTTTATTACAAGCATTGGTCAATTGAGAGTTGAGAGTTCTAGTGAGTTCACTTAGTGAGTTAAGTGAGTTTATCACCGAGTCCAACCGAGTCAAGCCTAGAGCAAGTCTTGGAGGTGTTGATGTCCACACATATCATCTTTTACTTTGGAAAAAGAAGGAGAAGAGCTCATAAAATCAAAAGGTAACTTAAAAACCCTAATAATCCTAATATTAGAGGTTATATATAATTTATTATTTGATATTTGTAAATCAAACTTTAAATGCTTAAAAGCATACTAGATATGTTAAATAAGTGTTTCATGGATTTTTGGTATGGATCCATAAGCATTGATGTGGAAAAACTTAGCAAAAGTTGTAAAATGATGTTACCGGAAAACTAAAAATCGAGTAGCCTCATTCTCGAAATTACTTTTTATGATCCGTAAGTCAGAATCATAATCCATCAATTGTGTATGCTAGATCTTGAAGTTATGAAAATTCTTCAACTTGAATGACTAAAATCCGATTTAAAACGAGTGAGATATGATTTTTCTACTAAAACACTCCACTGTCGGAAGTTTTACGTGAATAGTCCGGTTCCAAGCTATTTTTGGAGGTCAAATCATGTCCGAAAAATTAATCCGATAATAGAAAATTGTAGCTCGGGAAGTCACGATTCCAACAATATAAAGTAGAGCATCATCGGAGTTATAGAACTTAAGTTATTAAGGTTTTAGTAAGGAACCCCAAAACTTGACAGAAACTGGAAATGTTAAAAAGCCACTGCCGATTTTTTTGAAATAAACCGGTCGGAGCCTTCAAGTGACCGTTTTACCCATTTTTCGGCCGGTTCCGGCGACGGTCAAAACTAGAAAGTTGCTTGGAATTTTGTGTACTATTTTCTGAAATTTAATGGTATTTTTATAATATCATTAGCTATTTTTAATAATTATTTAATAATAAAAGCTTACTAAATGTATGAAAAATAATAAAAAGTATTTTTAAATGTTGGAAAAATATGAACAAATAACATACTGATTATTTGAAGTGTTATATGTATGGAGATGGTATTATTTTCGAAAATTGATATTTTTCATATTATTTATGGTGTAAAGGTACACTAAATTGTGACTACCTAGCTAATAATTCAAGAAAATTATAAATAAATTGTTATTAAATATTAAATATGTTCTTTATGTATTTAATAACAATATCAACTTGTTTGGAGAAAATAAATAAATTATTTATTATTTAATTAGGTATTAAATAGTAAATAAAGGAAAGTAAATAACTAATTATTCTTTAATTAATATTAAATAATAATTAGGGTAATATAAAGATTTTAAAATTTAATTATTTATTATTTAATAAGATTAAATAATAAATAAAGAGAGTTAGGTAATTATTATTTAACATTAAATAATAATTACAGTTAAGTAAAGTTGATAACATAATTATTTATTATTATTTTTAATTAAGAGTAAATAATAAATAAAGATAATTAATTAATTATTATTTAATTAATATTAAATAATAATTAAAGAGGGTTAATTGCTTACTATTTAATATATTAAATAGTAATCAAAGGATGTTAGAGTTAATAGTATAATTGTTTATTATTTAATTAATATTAAATAATGAGTACGGATAATTAATTAATTAATTATTATTTAATTCATATTAAATAATAATTAAATGGTAATTAAGTGGAATAAATTATTACTTAATAGGGAGAAGATTATTAAGTAATTAAAATATATTGATAATATTAATGATTAACTATTAAATGATAATAGTTAAACATTAAATCATTATTTAATAATTAATAATGATATGTAATTAATTTAAAATATTATTAAAGGATTAATAATATTGTTTAGCATTTAATTAACTATTAAATAATAATAGTTAAGAGTTAACCATTATTAAATAAATAATAATGATAAATAAAGATTTAAAATATTATTAAAGAATTAATAATATTGTTTAAAAAGTAATTAACTATTGAATAATAAAAGTTAAGGATTGAATCATTATTAAATAATTACTAATGATACGTGAGGATTTCAAATATTATTAAATGGTTAATAATATTGATGAACAGTTAAATTATTATTAAAATCATTAATAATAATGAGAAGTCAATTATAATATTATTAAAGGGTAATAATACTAGCAAGCAATTAAATTATTATTAAAAGATTAATAATAATGATTAAGATAAACTATTATTAAAAAGGAATTAATAATAGTAATGATTATTTAAAGTGTTATTTAACAATTAAATAACATTATAAGTTATTACTAATTAATAGTAAGAGTTTAAAATATTATTCAAGGAGGGTAATTTTATGATAAATCATCGAGTTAAATGATGTGATTAAGTTAAACAAAGGGTAGGGTCCATTAGTGACTAATTAGTTGTTCGACCTAAACAGAAATAAAGTCCAGACATTAATGCAGTGACATTAATAAATGTCAGAACTGCATAGTTTTATACAAAAATAAATAAATTACGGTGTTGAATATGAAACACTGAGTCAAGTTAACGAGAGACTAGAATATGAAATTAATCCTATTGATTTAAAAATGGACGATAAGAAGAAATAAATATCTTTAAAATAAGATTTAGCCTTAAGTTAAACCTTAACTGATATTATGCACCGCTGATCTCACATACTGTATAGGTGATGCAAGGAACGTGAAAGATTAGCGTAAGCTGGTTATGTAAGTCCAGGCAAGTTTTTCAGAACGTGTTGCATTATGTGCCTGAATTAGAATACTATAAAATCATTATGTGTGCATATGTTATTATGTGCAATAATGTGGTAATGTACTTTTGTGATACAAGTTGAAATAAACTGTTGATATACAGTAGATGATTAAGTTGATTGTTCTATATATATTGAACTGTATGAAATTGTAAATGACATGCATGAATAGCGTGAATCATAGAGTAAATACAAAGCATGATATGCCTGAGATATGTAGTCATTGTAAAGCATGAGATGCATGAAGCATGATGAAATATGTTTGTGTTATGTGAAACTGTTAGACTTGCTGAGCCGTCGTGCTCACCCTTGCTTAAAACAAAACATTACAGAAAAGCTTGAGGAAACTGATTATTCTGGTAGAGGTGAAGATGAAGACTGACTAACGAGTCATCAAGATCGAAGTGTACGTGTTTTTATAGTAAAACTCTGCGATAGAATAAATTATCTCTGTGGGTATTACTTGTGAAGATTTTTATGTTTTAATGTGCTACAGAATAGCAAACCTAAATGTTGAAAGAACATGTATAGATTATTTAAGATCGTTTGTAGATGTTGTCCTGTATGTATAAGGATAATAGATGAAGTAATTGAGTCACTATACATATAATCTCAAAGTTGTAATAGCATGTTTAAAGATTACGATTCTGGAATGGAATATAGTTGAATGTTGAATTCAAACGTACCGTTTGTATTCATTTAAGGTTTAATACCTAGATTATAGTAATAATTGTATTAACTTATTGTTTATGAGTTTAATATAATTAGTTTAAACTCAGGATTGATGTTACTTTTAACGGACCAGATCCGGAGCTAAAGGAGTCCGGATTTGGGGTCGTTACAATTCTGCTCTATGCAATTCCACTGCACGATTTAGACATCAAGGAAGCGTTGAATCGGCTGTCGAACGAGATTATATTGATGAAAAAGACGACATCAATCTGAGTTTGGGTTAGTTTATTCAAGTATGAGTTAGTTTTGGGTTCGGGTTAGAAGGTGTTTGGGATCGCTTATAAACACCCAAAGTTTATAATTAATTTTAAAAAATAAAAGTGTTTGATAAATTAATTTTAAAATTACTTACAATTATTTTTTAGGACAATAATCAGAAATTATGTTTGATCAAATATATTATTAATTTATTCTTATTTATTTTAATAATTTCAGTCATTATCTATACTTCATTTTTAAAATATTTTTTTAGGAATTTATATTTGAAATAAATGATTAATAAAAAAAATTATACTAAATATTTTCACTTATTGTTTATTTAAATATTGCCCGTCACATTTGAAAGAGTCCTGAATTAAGTATCGAACAAGATGTCAAATTGTCAATGCCGGATCTGATGTACCAAATGTTTTCAATGGAATTGATCTTATAGCCACATTTTAAAGTCAATCTTTAATCATAAGAGCCTCAGTTATTTCAGATCGAAAAAGGCCAGGAGCTATTAAATTTACTCTGATATTGTACATCCCCAATTCCAGTGCCATTATCTAAAGGTGAATCTGCTCGTTTCTCCTTGTATAACTTGTAAGCTATCCTGGTACATTAAAATGCAATAATAATTATTTTTGTGTTGTTGCAGTTCTAATGCAAGATTCTATGAACATATATCCCTCCAGTTCTGAATGATGGAGCATGTCTGTTTTGTTTTTTCATTTTTCTGTTTTTTTGGACTACTAACATTCTCACGTTCAATTATATAGGTGAGGGACCAAAGTTTCTGTTTTGTTTCTTTATTTTTCTGTTTTTTTGGACTACTAACATTCATTTTCTCCTTCTACTTATCTTTCATATAATTCACAAGCTCAGAAAATATCCATCAGCTTTACAAGAGTCTAGGACAAAAATGGCAGCGATAACTTGAATATGTCTTCATCTTTTAAACAAAAATGTAATTAAAATCTTCTAGAGTTCCGATACCAGTTTCTTACTTCCCCCTTAATTCGCGTGTTTCTTTCTTGTAATCATTTTCTCCTTCTACTTATCTTTCATATAATTCACAAGCTCAAAAAATATCCATCACTCTTGCATCTCTGCAGCACAAGCATCTGGTACGAAGCATTGCATTCTTTAATCGAACTGCTGCGGTTGTCTTGTGTCGGCCTGCTTGCTTTGGTAGGTTCAAAGTGGAAAGTGGGTCGAGCGGATCAGGCGTGAAACTAAGAAATTGTATTTTTAGTGAAAGAATAATCATGATTTAGCGTCACATTTGTTGATGCATTAATTACATCCTTCTCCTATTTTAATTCATTTCGGCTTTTCGATGGATAGTACAATGAAATTCTAAAATTCAAATGGATAGTAATTTATTTGATTTTAGTACAAATAATTATAACTATTGTAAACAAACTAAAAAATACTTACTAATTACAATATTTGTTGTTTTCAATTTTTTAATGAATTCATATTAATTTTTAATTTTAAAAAATTCCCAAATTATCTTTTAAAAAAAATTGATGGGAACTTTTTTTAACACTTATATAAATTAAAGTGTGAATTATATCAAAAAAAAAAATTAAAGAAGAAGTTTGTAAAAATATATATATAAACTGGAAGGTGAATTTTGCATTTGTGCTTGAACTCTGAATTGATAGTTATTTTCAAAATTAAACAATATATATATATTTAAAATTTTTTTTTTTAAAATTAACTTTATAAAGTTAATAATATCAAATAATATAGAACGGAGAGAGTATAATCTATTAGGAAATATTCACAAATATTGTATTTAGATATTATTATGTTTATTGTTTTGTTAGGATAAGATTAGTTGAATAATTATAGGATAACTATTGTTAGTTTTTGTATTCACATAGAACACCTCATGATTATGTCTATATATTAATAGTGATGTAATGTAATTTATTTATTGATTAATAATAAATTACTTGTTCTATTATGGTATCAAGAGCCTTAATGTCTAACGACAATTTATCTATTTTTCGATCCTTCATCAGCCAAGCTATGGTTACCACCTAAATTCTAGTTCTGCAACTCTGTCGTTTTCCAATTCTGTAGATTTCTGTTTCAATTCTGCAGACTTCTGTTTTTGCTGATTTCTGTTTCTCCACTTCTGTTGCAACATAAATTCTGCAACACAGTTCTCCACTTTTTCAGATTCCATCTCTATGGAAGAAAACACTTTTTACTCATCTCTAGATTTTCAATCCTTTCCATACGATCCCAAATGGTGGCTTGATCCTCCATCTTATTCAACTATCTCAGATGATTTGCAAGATAAATTTTTCATAAACAGTCTCGTCTCCATGGCCAATAAAATATGCGGTCCATTTCCAAATTTTGACGACTCTTTCGTTGATGAAAATAATGATTGTGAGTTTCCAAATGACACAACATCAAATTGGTATATAGATGGTCTTTTTGATCAACTTGATTGCTTACAAAAGCTACCTACTCAATCTGTCAAAAATTATCTTAACGAAGCGACATCGCTTCTTTATGCGCTTGAAAGCGCAGGAGGTTCTCTGAGTGAGTCAGAGTTTACCAATTTTTTAGTTCAAGGTCTTGATGATACTCTTTTCAAAAGAGTTCATGTTTATTATTATTTGATGAATCCTTCCTTCAATGATTTGTCCACTTTAATCTTTGGACATGAAAAACTGCAACAACAATTCACTTCAACCCCATCCATCGGTACACATCCTAAGGAACTCTCTTCTATTGTTGATATTGATATACCCAACACTTTGGATGTTGATCGAGTGCTAGACAACACCGACATTGGTATTATACCAAGTTTGATACATCATTCTTCATCGTTGACTGACAACCTTACATTAGCAGTTCCTACAAGTTGTACTAGTC
The DNA here is from genome assembly GCA_947179155.2 of Hedera helix. Classification (NCBI taxonomy): domain Eukaryota; kingdom Viridiplantae; phylum Streptophyta; class Magnoliopsida; order Apiales; family Araliaceae; genus Hedera; species Hedera helix. The sequence continues at coordinate 5,763,120 of OX359280.1, read as the reverse complement.
TCAAATCTGAGTTACTATCCTCATTTTTCTTCGCAACTAATGGCTATTCTCATTCTCACTTGAACATCTTCAAGGTTTCCCTTTTAATTTGTTCATCAAATAAGATAATGTTTTCCCTTGATACATCCCACATTTCATATCTTGATGGATTAATGGAATTTTCTAAGTGTGTTCATGGAGGTCTAATACAAGAAGTACAAGAAAGTCCCTATTTATTGCACGTGCGCAAACAACCAAGCACGTTCCAGTCTTATTGGTTATATGCAGTTCTTATCATGTATGCTATGTTTCTATTTAATCTCTCGTGCCAATTGTTCATGTTCTCTAGTGTTCGAGGATTTATAATCTCGCTAGTAATGCAACTACATGGATGTTCTACCACATACAAGCGGAAGCTTCGTTCTACTACGTTTCGCTTGAGGGGGCGTATTAGGAAATATTTACAAATATTGTATTTAGATATTATTATGTTTATTGTTTTGTTAGGATAAGATTAGTTGAATAATTATAGGATAACTATTGTTAGTTTTTGTATTCACATAGAACACCTCATGATTATGTCTATATATTAGTAGTGATGTAATGTAATTTATTTATTGATTAATAATAAATTACTTGTTCTATTATAATCAAACAACTACACTTTTTTATTTCTCTTTTATTTTTCAATAAAAAATAATAATAATTGTTATTCTTCGTAAATATGCATATTTTTTTAGTTATAGATAATAATAAAGAACGAAGGGAATATTTATGGAAAAACTATAGTTCTAAAAGAATGCATGTATGAATTGTCTGAACCTGCATTAAATGAAAATTCAATGAATGATGTGTAATTGTGTACCAAGATTGAAGGGTATGCCAAACAGTAAGCTTGGACAAATTCATTACTCCTTCAATTCTTATAAAATTTGAAAACAGAATGTCTTTAAAATCAATTTTCCTCTTTCAGATACCTGCTCTTGTTTTTTTTACTTCTTTCTTCTCTTTTCAATTTTAAGAAATCTAATTATTTTATCCAGTTATTATATAATCTCTTCTATAGACAGGAAATTCAAGCTAAATATTTTTTGGAATTACCATTGTCATCACCACCCATCAAATAAATACATTAATAAATCTTTCTAAGTACTAAAATATTGAATAAAACATTCTTATCTTGTCACAACCGTCCTATTTAAATATAAAATGCTCATAATAAATAGAGTTGTTAACAAACAGGGTCACAGTCAAATTTATTCGATTAAAATATAACTAGCCTAATAAACAAACTTAAACTCGACTCGAGGTCGTTTGATACAAAACTGGATTAATTTATAGAGAAGAGAATATTGGAAGAGCGGGAAGAGTGTAACCAGCATCAACAATGAAAATGTTGCCTGTCACATATTTGGAAGAGTCGTGAATTAAGTATCGAATGTGACGCCCCCAAATCTGGGTCCACACAGCCCATACTTGAGTCGTCAAAAGACTACAACAAAATTATTACAACAAAACACAACGTACAACAATACAGTGTATAATAATACACAACTAAGTCTTCACTATTATTGCCACACTATTTTACAAAACGTGAAAACTATGATAACTATTCCTCGGACCCTCACTCCATTCCCCGGCTAGACCCTGTTATGTTTTCATCTCCTGTTGAAAAACAATGGAACAAAAGAAAGGGTGAGCTCAAATAGCCCAGTAAAGAATATCATGACTAAGATAATGACGAATAAATTATCATTAGTCTTCAACAGTTGAGTTCTTGATAGAATACAATAGACTACAAGGTTTATATCAAAAACTGCAGTTAAATTCTTAAACAACGTTCAGATCAATAATAGCACCGGAATGAGTAATCTATTAGAAGAATAATGCAGACTATAATGTCCACTCGGTTCTCTTTTTAGGAAAAACATCATCAACTTTTATCATCTGAAATATCATTAGTCAAGATAATACAAATTCACAGTTCCTGATCATAATCATGCAGATCAACAGTTCATCTTTGCACTACGGGCCAAAGACATTCAATATAACACCAACGGTCATGATTATACCAGATTCAGCCTTTGGTCATAATCATACCAAACAACAGTTCATCTTTGCACTACGGGCCAAAAAGAACATTCACCACGTGCCATAAAAGACACCGAACAGATGTATCGCCTTTAACCTATTATATCGCCTTTAACCTATCATCTATTCAACAAATATATCACATCTGTGCCCCCGGCCACAGATATTCACAACAGCTTGATTTTTGGATGATTAGAATGATATAAATGATGAACAGAAGAAATAGGATAACAATAAGTATCGGAAGTTTACTTTGTACAGATTCAAATAATGTCCAAATTGTCAACATGATGTGGAGTGAAATTTAAAAATGATATTCAAGATCCACAGTTCAGAATAACGGTTACAATTCAATAGAAAGGTTCACGTAAATAGGAAGGTTCAGTTGAAATAATGAAGTTCAACTATTATGGAACATATAATATTTTCAGGAATTATAGAAGCAATAGTTCCATAATAAATTTCGATTTAGGAGTATGAAAGAAAATAATATCCCTTACCGTAGCAGGTTTGATTAACAAAAGGTGAAGGAAATTAATACAAAGGGTTATTCACCAACAGGCGGCAATCCGCTCCGTAAGGTTATTCCCACAATTTAATAGAATTTGAGTACAAAGAGTTATTCACCAAACAGGCGGCAATCCGCTCCGTAAGGTTATTCTCAGAGATTAATAATGAATGAATACGAAAGGTTATTCACCAACAGGCGGCAATCCGCTCCGTAAGGTTATTTCCACAATTTAATAGAATTTGAGTACAAAGAGTTATTCACCAAACAGGCGGCAATCCGCTCCGTAAGGTTATTCTCAGAGATTAATAATAAATGAATACGAAAGGTTATTCACCAACAGGCGGCAATCCGCTCCGTAAGGTTATTCCCACAATTTAATACATGGAAATAAAAGGCACGTCTTATGAGTAAGGAAGAAACAATATTATTATCGAGAATCAAATAATGATAATCCCTTACCATAGTATGTTTGAATAATGGAAGATGAAAAAGATGGTATCCCTTACCGTAGTACGTTTGAATAATGGAAGATGAAAAAGATGGTATCCCTTACCTCAACACGTGACTGGATATTGATTTAAATGAGGTTGATTAACTTGAACAGTACACGTATACTTATAGATCTTCACAAATACTCAAGATGACTTAAGCACACTTAGAGAGAACTTTCACAAGAAGTATTTAGAGAGAGAAAGAAAGAACAAGTAAGGAAGTTTATGAAAAATCCTTAAGTTAAGGCTTCTATTTATAGCCAAAAATCTTATCATTCATTTAATCTAAACCATTCATTTAAAGATCATCTTTTAATCTACACCATCCATTTCAAATATTATATTATCTTTAATCTACACCATTCATTTCATATCACCTAATAATCACCTAACTTTATATTATAAACAAATTAATTTAATTATTCAACAATAATTCACACTTTAATCTACACCATTCATTTCATATCACCTAATAATCACCTAACTTTATATTATAAACAAATCAATTCAATTATTCAACAATAATTCACACTTTAATCTACACCATTCATTTCATATCACCTAATAATCACCTAACTTTATATTATAAACAAATAACTTTATCAATTCAATTATTATGACTAATTGTTATAAATACAGTATAGTTAGTTCTTAGATATCAAGTCAATAAATTAATGAAATACAACTGTTTAAATAACATCATAATAGAGATAACAATAATGTAAAATAAAGCATACGTTACTGTGTAATGACAATTATTGATTCAATAATGTGAATTACTGTGCATATGTTACTGTGACAATTATTAGGTTCAATAATTTTAAAAACAGTGCAACAACAATTATTGACTCAATGATATAAAATACAGTGTAATGACAATTATTAAATCAATAATGCAAAATACTGTGTAACAACAATTATTGAATTGATAATATAAAATATTATGCAGTGACAATTATCGATGAAATGATGCGTAACAGTTACGGTGTCAATTATCAGACCAATAATATGAGACACTATGCAATACCGCGTGTTACTGTAGAGTACCGAGTGCTACAGAAAATACCAATAACTACCGTATGCTACTATTCTTTTATCACCGGTATTTTAACAGTTCCGTTGACTATTTTTATTTAAAAAGGTTATTTCTGTCGTTTTCTATATCCGACAAATATTCTGTTGTGGGGTCCACCAATAATTTGTTATTTCGGCGCCGTCGGACCAAACGAATATTCCCCGACCAAACGAATATTCCCCGACAAAGCGAATATTGTCCGACAAAATAAAATTTGCACATAACATCCTTAACTTTTAACTTTATCGATTTAACCACTTACTGTTTAAAAAAAATATCTATATGAAGAAAAATTAAATTTTGTATTTCATAAAATTCGGGGTCTTACAACCTCCCCTCCTTATGAAATTTCGTCCCCGAAATTGACGTACCTGACATATCGAAGAGGTAAGGATACTTAGATTTCATCTCAGATTCTAGCTCCCAGGTCATTTCCTCAGTATCTTGGTTCCTCCATAAAACCTTAACTTGAGGTATAACCTTTGAGCGTAGGATCTGCTCCTTCTTATCCAGGATCTTAACAGGTACTTCCTCGTATGTTAAATCCTCTACTATAACGTCTGGTTCTAACTCAATGACGTGGTTTGGGTCCTTCACATATTTACGTAACATAGATATGTGAAAAACGTTATGGATGCGAGACATACTTGGTGGTAGGGCTAGTCTGTAGGCTACGGTTCCTATTCGATCGAGGATTTCAAATGGGCCAATAAATCGAGGGTTAAGCTTTCCTCTCTTTCCGAATCTCGTAACCCCTTTCCATGGAGAAACACGTAAGAATACATGATCTCCGACGTTGAAACTTTCGTCTCTCCGATGAAGATCAGCATAACTCTTTTGTCGTTCTTGTGCGGTCTGTATTCGTTGTCGGATCATTTGGATCTTTTCGGTCGTCAAGCGTACCAACTCGGGTCCCAACAATTTTGCTTCTCCTACCTCATTCCAACATATTGGAGAGCGACACTTCCTTCCATACAATGCCTCGAATGGAGCCATGCCTATGCTTGCTTGGTAACTGTTGTTGTAAGAAAATTCCACCAACGGCAAGTACTTATCCCAACTTCCTTTGAAGTCTAATACACAAAGTCTCAAAAGATCTTCGAGGGTCTGGATCGTCCTTTCCGATTGTCCGTCCGTTTGAGGATGGTATGCAGAACTAAAACGTAGTTCAGTGCCCATAGCTTTTTGTAGACTGATCCAAAAACGTGAAGTGAATCTAGGATCTCGATCAGAAACTATGGAAACTGGCATGCCATGCAATCTCACGATCTCATTTATGTACATACCGGCAAGACGTTCAAGTGAAAATTTTTCTCGTATAGGCAAGAAATGAGCAGATTTGGTCAATCTATCTACGATCACCCAAATTGCATCTAAGCCTTGAGAAACTTTTGGAAGACCCGTCACGAAGTCCATATTGATGTGTTCCCACTTCCATTCGGGAACTTCAAGTGATTGTAATGGACCTTTAGGAACTTGATGCTCTGCCTTGACACGTTGACAAGTTAGGCACCTTGAGATAAACTCCGCAATCTCTCTTTTTATATTGTTCCACCAAAATGTATGTCGAAGATCTCGATACATCTTGGTACCTCCTGGGTGGATTGCAAACGGCGTGTTGTGTGCCTCCATCATGATTTTATGCTTTAATTCAGGATCGTTAGGAACACAGAGTCGAGAGTTGACTCGAAGTATTCCTTTCTCGTCGATTCTTGCTTCGGGAATGGCACCTTCTTGTACTTTCTTTATCATGTTTATCAGTTCCGGATCGGTAGCTTGAGCAGCTTTAATTTTATCGATTAAAGTTGGTTCTACTCGCACGTGAGCAATCTTCGAGTGGGTCCCTGGTGTCTTTAGCTCTATCTCCATCTTTTGCAAGTCGTACAAAATACACTTTTGTGTTGTCAGCAGTGCACTTGTACTTGCATAAGATTTTCTGCTCAAAGCGTCAGCTACAACGTTCGCCTTTCCCGGGTGATACTGGATTGTGTGGTCATAATCCTTTAACAGCTCAAGCCAACGTCGTTGTCGCATGTTGAGTTCCTTCTGGGTGAAGAAATACTTGAGACTTTTATGATCCGTATAGATATCCACTTTTTCTCCGTACAAGTAGTGTCTCCAGATCTTCAACGCGAAAACGACTGCTGCCAACTCTAGATCATGAGTAGGATAATTTTTCTCATAATTTTTGAGTTGTCGAGAGGCATAGGCTATAACCTTTCCATGTTGCATAAGGACACAGCCTAGACCTTTGCCAGAAATATCGCTGTAGATAACAAATTCTCCTGATCCTGATGGTATGGTCAGAACAGGAGCTGAAACAAGTCTCCTCTTGAGTTCTTGAAAACTCTTCTCGCATTCCTCGCTCGATATAAGTTTTGTACTAGAATGAATGATACCGATATCTAGTAATTAAACTTTCAACTCTTGGTGTTCTATGGGAGCCATTTGGTATGGGACTTTAAAAATGGGCTTAGTGCCGGGTTCAAGATCGATACAGAATTCAATTTCACGGTTTGGGGTAAGCCAGAAAGTTCCTCAGAAAAAAAAACGTCAGGAAACTCATTAACAATGGGAATATCATTCAAGTTTGACGTGTTTTTGTTCAAATCAGTGACATGAGCTAAAAAGGCTTGACATCCGTTTTTCAATAAACGAATGGCTTTATGGCTAGAAATAACAGTTATAGATTTCAATGGTTTAGTTACTTGAATTTGCATGACAGGTTGATTAGGAATATGAAAACTAATAATCTTATGAAAATAATCAATTTTAGCATGATGGGTAGTCAACCAATCAATTCCTAAAATCACATCAAATTCACGCATCTCCAAAGAAATAAGGTCAACAGGTAATGTGAGGTTGTTGATTTGAACTAGGCAAGATTTATAGATAGTAAATGTAATAGGTATTTCTCCCAATGAGGTTTCAACTGATAAGACAAGATTTAAGTTTTCAATAGTCAAATTTAAACGTTGAGTACATATAGGTGAGATAAAAGAGTGGATAGAGCCAGTATCTAATATGGCATAGACTTCACGAGAATTTATGAATAGCTTACCGGTTATCACCTCATTCGGTTTCTTGACTGTTATCGTCAAATCGAATCCCGAATACTTCATTCGGATCTTCACGTATTTCAACCATGGGAATACCACTGAATAATTTTCTAGCAAACTGTTTCTCGGGTTCATCAACTTCATCAGTAGTAAGGTACCAATGATTTCCATTAAAATAGTATTTTCGATAGACTGCAGTTTCCACGATAGTGACTAACTTAACCTGAATTCCTCTAAATTGTAACGCCCAAAAGTATAGAAACATCATTTTTAAATAATCTTGAAAATCATAGCTGGAATACCATAAATCCCAAAGACTAATATGAAAAGTCCATATATTCTGATCCTTTGTTATAGAGCATAACCATGTGATATCACTCTCCCAATTAGTGAGTAAATTAAAGGCAATAATTTCCGCAAGTTCGTTACTTCCTTTAATTGCTTCTAAGAATGGATCTGGAACGACTGTAGCAGAGCTTTCACCTTCATCCTTACTGGATAGAACACGCATAATTTTTGCCTTAGGCAAATGATTCAACTCTGAGTTTGTAAGAAGATTATTCGTCGCCTCTTGTTTTGCAGCTACATTTGTTTCGGTAATTTCATAATTAACCTCCTGATTTCCAGATGCCATAATTAACTGTGGTCACAAAATAAATGTTAGTTCAAATAAACTGACTCATCTCTTCATGTTCCTACATTCAAATCGATTCATTAGATAAAAAATAAATCTAATTTAGGTAGGACACACTAGTGATTGATTCTATTCGTCTCTCCCCTCCTAGTTCTAACCCCAGATCTCCATTAAAGACCATATCCCTAAGCTCTGATGCCAACTGTGACTCTCATCCCACCATAGGGACAGCACCTCACAATGGTACCTATCAGTTTGCCACCTGTACTATAGGCGTCCCCTACGGAGAGTCTGGCTTCGGTGCATCCCCTTTCCCTAGGAAGTCACCAGCGAGAGGCTCGGGGCTCTTCGTTATATGGCTCTGATACCAACTGTGACGCCCCCAAATCTGGGTCCACACAGCCCATACTTGAGTCGTCAAAAGACTACAACAAAATTATTACAACAAAACACAACGTACAACAATACAGTGTATAATAATACACAACTAAGTCTTCACTATTATTGCCACACTATTTTACAAAACGTGAAAACTATGATAACTATTCCTCGGACCCTCACTCCATTCCCCGGCTAGACCCTGTTATGTTTTCATCTCCTGTTGAAAAACAATGGAACAAAAGAAAGGGTGAGCTCAAATAGCCCAGTAAAGAATATCATGACTAAGATAATGACGAATAAATTATCATTAGTCTTCAACAGTTGAGTTCTTGATAGAATACAATAGACTACAAGGTTTATATCAAAAACTGCAGTTAAATTCTTAAACAACGTTCAGATCAATAATAGCACCGGAATGAGTAATCTATTAGAAGAATAATGCAGACTATAATGTCCACTCGGTTCTCTTTTTAGGAAAAACATCATCAACTTTTATCATCTGAAATATCATTAGTCAAGATAATACAAATTCACAGTTCCTGATCATAATCATGCAGATCAACAGTTCATCTTTGCATTACGGGCCAAAGACATTCAATATAACACCAACGGTCATGATTATACCAGATTCAGCCTTTGGTCATAATCATACCAAACAACAGTTCATCTTTGCACTACGGGCCAAAAAGAACATTCACCACGTGCCATAAAAGACACCGAACAGATGTATCGCCTTTAACCTATTATATCGCCTTTAACCTATCATCTGTTCAACAAATATATCACATCTGTGCCCCCGGCCACAGATATTCACAACAGCTTGATTTTTGGATGATTAGAATGATATAAATGATGAACAGAAGAAATAGGATAACAATAAGTATCGGAAGTTTACTTTGTACAGATTCAAATAATGTCCAAATTGTCAACATGATGTGGAGTGAAATTTAAAAATGATATTCAAGATCCACAGTTCAGAATAACGGTTACAATTCAATAGAAAGGTTCACGTAAATAGGAAGGTTCAGTTGAAATAATGAAGTTCAACTATTATGGAACATATAATATTTTCAGGAATTATAGAAGCAATAGTTCCATAATAAATTTCGATTTAGGAGTATGAAAGAAAATAATATCCCTTACCGTAGCAGGTTTGATTAACAAAAGGTGAAGGAAATTAATACAAAGGGTTATTCACCAACAGGCGGCAATCCGCTCCGTAAGGTTATTCCCACAATTTAATAGAATTTGAGTACAAAGAGTTATTCACCAAACAGGCGGCAATCCGCTCCGTAAGGTTATTCTCAGAGATTAATAATGAATGAATACGAAAGGTTATTCACCAACAGGCGGCAATCCGCTCCGTAAGGTTATTTCCACAATTTAATAGAATTTGAGTACAAAGAGTTATTCACCAAACAGGCGGCAATCCGCTCCGTAAGGTTATTCTCAGAGATTAATAATAAATGAATACGAAAGGTTATTCACCAACAGGCGGCAATCCGCTCCGTAAGGTTATTCCCACAATTTAATACATGGAAATAAAAGGCACGTCTTATGAGTAAGGAAGAAACAATATTATTATCGAGAATCAAATAATGATAATCCCTTACCATAGTATGTTTGAATAATGGAAGATGAAAAAGATGGTATCCCTTACCGTAGTACGTTTGAATAATGGAAGATGAAAAAGATGGTATCCCTTACCTCAACACGTGACTGGATATTGATTTAAATGAGGTTGATTAACTTGAACAGTACACGTATACTTATAGATCTTCACAAATACTCAAGATGACTTAAGCACACTTAGAGAGAACTTTCACAAGAAGTATTTAGAGAGAGAAAGAAAGAACAAGTAAGGAAGTTTATGAAAAATCCTTAAGTTAAGGCTTCTATTTATAGCCAAAAATCTTATCATTCATTTAATCTAAACCATTCATTTAAAGATCATCTTTTAATCTACACCATCCATTTCAAATATTATATTATCTTTAATCTACACCATTCATTTCATATCACCTAATAATCACCTAACTTTATATTATAAACAAATTAATTTAATTATTCAACAATAATTCACACTTTAATCTACACCATTCATTTCATATCACCTAATAATCACCTAACTTTATATTATAAACAAATAACTTTATCAATTCAATTATTATGACTAATTGTTATAAATACAGTATAGTTAGTTCTTAGATATCAAGTCAATAAATTAATGAAATACAACTGTTTAAATAACATCATAATAGAGATAACAATAATGTAAAATAAAGCATACGTTACTGTGTAATGACAATTATTGATTCAATAATGTGAATTACTGTGCATATGTTACTGTGACAATTATTAGGTTCAATAATTTTAAAAACAGTGCAACAACAATTATTGACTCAATGATATAAAATACAGTGTAATGACAATTATTAAATCAATAATGCAAAATACTGTGTAACAACAATTATTGAATTGATAATATAAAATATTATGCAGTGACAATTATCGATGAAATGATGCGTAACAGTTACGGTGTCAATTATCAGACCAATAATATGAGACACTATGCAATACCGCGTGTTACTGTAGAGTACCGAGTGCTACAGAAAATACCAATAACTACCGTATGCTACTATTCTTTTATCACCGGTATTTTAACAGTTCCGTTGACTATTTTTATTTAAAAAGGTTATTTCTGTCGTTTTCTATATCCGACAAATATTCTGTTGTGGGGTCCACCAATAATTTGTTATTTCGGCGCCGTCGGACCAAACGAATATTCCCCGACCAAACGAATATTCCCCGACAAAGCGAATATTGTCCGACAAAATAAAATTTGCACATAACATCCTTAACTTTTAACTTTATCGATTTAACCACTTACTGTTTAAAAAAAATATCTATATGAAGAAAAATTAAATTTTGTATTTCATAAAATTCGGGGTCTTACATCGAACAAGCGATGTCAATGCCGGATCTGATGTACCAAATGTTTTCAATGGAACTGTTCTAATAGCCACATTTTTAAGCCAATCTTTATTCATAAGAGTCTCAGTTATTTCAGATCGAAAAAGGCCAGGAGCTATTGAATTTACTCTGATCTTATGCATCCCCAATTCCAGTGCCATTATCTGTTTGTATTACAAATCAAATTATTAAAGTAGATTAAAGAGTTATCTATTTGTACTATAAATGCACAGGAAAATGGAGAAAGAAAACAAAATTATATTAAATGTAAAAAAAAAAAAGGGAGAAGAGAACTATCTTAGTGAAGAAAAATTAATCTAATTATATATAATTCTAAAATCTAATATCAAGAACAATGTTCATATGCATACTGTAATTTATGGTTAAAAAATAATTATGAAAAAAAAGAGGCTCGAATTGAATAAGTTTTTCTATTTTATTTCCATTATCTTTTTCTTTACTTTTAGCTTGAGAATTCTTAATGTCCCCGCATAGAAAATTACAAATATACCATTTCCTTGAACTTGAAACCATTCTTTACATGGCTGCAATGTAATTTTAGTAGTTTGAAAAATCATTCTTTTTATTTTCTCTCTCATCATTTTTTTATCTCGATTATTCTCTTTCCTTTTTCTATTTTTTTTCTTTAATTTTTTTATTTAATATCCAAGAACTAACGGAGGGAGTGAGTTAAGGAAAATGATACAGTGAAAAATATCAATAAATATTTGAAAAAGAAAAATAACTAAACCCTAAAATAAAATAAAATTACTAATTTTTTAAATAATAAATAAATTTACATCAAATAATTAATAATACTAGTATATATACCTTAGTCATGGAATCAAGTCCCGCCTTGGAGGAACTATAAGCAACACTTCCACGTAGCTGGGCTCTATTTAGACCAGAAATCGAAGAGATATTAATGATACATCCTTCTTGCCCGGCTGCCCGCATGCATAGCCCAATGTACTTGGACACCAACCATGATCCTGTTAAGTTTGTTTTCACCACATCTTCCCATTCCTTCTCACTTAAATCCAATGAAGACTTTATTCCGCCTTTTAAATGTTTTTGTAATGATGTTAGTCAATGAACCCACCCTTTATAATTTTGTAGCATCCATTACTAAACTAGTAACATAACATTAAATTCGGTGGTAAGAAGATTTTATTTATTAAATTTTATTCTTTAGTCTTAATTGGGAAAATAAAATTTTTGATATTGGCCAATTATTTAGCATGTCTTACTGGAATAATGACTTGAAGCTAATTAAATTATTAATTAGTCTTAATTGAAAAAATAAATTTCGTGATTTTAAGAATGTATATTTAATTTTAGAGCGGAAGAAAGTAGTAATTAATTACCGACTTAACTTTTGACAGTTAATTATTCTGCTTAAAGAAAAGAGAAAATTTACCTCTAACGCCAGCATTATTAACCAAAGCATCAATACGTCCAAATATTGCCCAAGCTTTTTGTATGGCTGACTTTATGGCCGGACCGTCGGCCATCACATCAAGCTCAACTGCAACTGCTTGATTAGTGGTGGTGGTGGTGAATTGGTTGATATGTTGACAAAGAGGCTTGAGCCTATCCATTCTACGAGCGGCTGCAATAACCTTGCAGCCTGCCATAGCCAGGTCTAAACAAAATTCTCGCCCGAGTCCTGATGATGCACCGGTCACCATCACCACCTTGCCTTCTAATTTGCACCACGGCTCCATTTGGTTCAACAATTTACTAGCCATTGCGTTAATCGATTACTTTGATATGCAAGTATTTTTTTCTCCTTAATTCTATGGAGTAAGTGCTGTACTATTATTGATATTATGAATATATATAGGCATTGCGATGTGGTGACGATTGATGCACGAGTACATAAGATTTGGATCACATGATGATAAATGAAAATACATGACGAGCCACGTGAATAATTGATGCAACAGGTTGAAATGAACGATATATGGATCACATGATGGGACGAAGCTACGTTGAGGAGAGTGGGGTCATTTGATCCACCGAAAAAAAATTATTTTATAATAATGATAAAATTAAAAAAAAAAATTAATATATAAATTAACTCAATTGAAATTTTAAATTTTTTTTAACGTATGGAGCCAAAGTGAAATTTTATAACTTTCTCAATCCAATATCGCTCCTAGTGTTTTATATTTGCATTTTCCTCTAATTTTATTATAATAAATTATAATCTAATTTATATTATTTTTAAAAATAATTAGAAAAATAAGTATTTATAAACAACTTTATGATTAGAAAATCGTATTAGGATTCAAATAAGGTACATGTTTTATATTTACAATTGAAAAATGTAAAATTATTCAAAAAAATTGATTTATTAAATAATTATTTATAATTTTATAATATTTTAACTCTACTAAATAATAATTTTGGTTTCGTCACTGATGACGAGCCACGTGAATAATTGATGTAACAGATTAAAATGCGCACCATATTTGCATGCACTTTAATTAATGAAAATACAAGTTTCAACATAAGAATTGGACACGAGGGAATATGATGAAGCTACTTGCATGATACACGAGGTTAAATTATATTGTGTACCTTATGAATGAGTGGCTAGAAGCATATGTGCCTTATCTATATAGGGCTGGGATTCCATGAATTTACAATTTTACCAATTAATATTTTTTTGTTGATAACTAAGCCAGGTAAAATAAGCAAATAAATAAAGAAGAAAGAAAAATACACAAGATTTAACAAAAAAAATTCTTAAAAGAAAAAATTTCGGGATAAACTATGAATTTCTACTATATGAATAATAACGGGTTTACAATAATTCTCTCAAATTTTATACCCCAAAATTTGAGGTTACACAATAAAGCAATACAATTTTTTATACAGACTAAAAGTTAAAAAACTCTCCCGCCTATGATAGTACAATTTTTTTGTACAGAATATAAAAGTTACAAAAAACTCTCTCTCACACAAACACAAAACTCACTTGCACCCTCTCTCAACGCTTAAGATACTACATAGCCTTTGGTTGTACTACACTTCAAAAACTAAACATAAAACTATTTATGGAGAACCCACAACTTTTTCTTTCCTATTAAAAATATGACACCCTCCAAACGAATACTCCTATTTTCAATAGGACACTTCCATTCCATAATAGCAATCTTTTTTTAAATAGGATTTAAAGAGAGTATCCCAACAATTCTTTCCTCGACTCGAATCCCCAATTACTGCAACTTCATGTCTGAATAGAATTTGAAAAGTATCCCAACAATTTTCCTTCAACTCAAATCCCTAAACATTCCAACTTCATTACTGTCACCGTTGTCGTAGTTGTCATAATAATTCACACCATTCATAACATTTGCACTATCAACAATATTTGCATTATTTGAGTTATCCAAAACATCCACACTATTTGCGTCATCCGCTACATCCCAATATCTGCATTATATGCGTCACCCGCACTGTCTGTAACCTTTACATTATTAGCGTCACTCACACTATACGCATTATTTGTGTTATCTACTATGGAGCCCCCAAATTCGGGCATACACAACCCAAATTTGAGTAGCCAAAAGACAATCAATAAACTATTACAAAATAGTGATCAAAATACGCAATTAAGTTTTCACTATTATTGTCACACTATTTTATAATATGGTGAAGACTATCAACTACTAACTCGGACCATCACTCTATTTCCCTGCTAGTCTCAACTACACTCTCATTTTCTAAGAAAAACAATAGAAAAAAAAAGGGTGAGCTCAATTTTTTTTCCCACCATCCCCCACATTTTCTTATTTTTCTTCCCTCCATTCCCTACCTTTTCTTACTTTCTTTATTCCTTCCCCCACCCATTATTTATTTTCTTCCAACTGCTCGACTCTTTCTTCCACTTTTCGTCTCTTTTCTTCTCAATACCAATTGTACATTCCCCACCTCCCCCCACATACTTACTAATACAAATTATAAGTTCTCCCAATTTCTTTCCATGTTTTGCAGTTCCCTTCCTTTATCAGAATTTGTTTTTCAATCAACTTTAATTCATTTGCCAAAAGTTTGCCTTCACCAAAAATATTTTATAATTTATTTTGTTTTATATTTATTATTATAATATCCAAAATACCAATTAACAATATGATACAATAATTAAAATAATGTTACAACAATGATAATAATAATACAAAAATAAATAAAGAAAAAGAAAGAACACGTAACTGTGAAAATACTGTGCATGAGCTACTGTAATAATTATTGGCTCAATAATATAAATTATTGTACAATAGCAATTATTGATTCAATAATATAAAATATTGTGTAATGACAATTATTGATTTAATAAAGTCAAATATTGTGTAATAACTATTGTGGTAATTATTTATCCAATAATGTGAAATACAGTGCAATACCGTGTACTATTGTGAAATACCCTGTTTTACTATAGAATACCGTGTTCTACTATTTTTTTTTATCACCGGGTAATTTAATAGTTAGAAGTGATAGTACCATTGTTGACAATTTTTTTTATTAAAAAGGTTACTACTGTAGTTTTATATGATATAATGTAATATTACATCGTTCTACCTTGTTTGGCATCAAAAGGAGCAATCCGATGACATTCGCATTCAAAAGCATGCTTAAAACTCGTACAAGTCATCAGTTAAGGAAACCATCTATTTGTTTCATTATTTCGTTAAAATCTGTAAACGAATAAATGATTTAGTGTCATATTACATCGTTCTACCTTATTCAGCTTCAAAAGGAACAATTCGATAACATTCGCATTCAAAAGCATGCTTAAAACTCGTACAAGTCCTCAGTTAAGGAAACCATCTAATTGTTTCATTATTTCCTTCAAATTTGTAAACAAATAGATGATTTAGAGTCATATTACATCGTTCTACCTTATTCGGCATCAAAAGGAGCAATCCTATGACACTCGCATTCAAAAGCATGCCTAAAACTCGTACAAGTCATCAGTTAAGGAAACCATCTAATTGTTTCATTATTTCCTTCAAATTTGTAAACGAATAGATGATTATTCTTATACTTTTTGAATCACTTCTGAAGTTGCAATTTCGTATGTAATTGGTCGTGAATCACTTAATTTATTTTATTTTTTCTGTTTATGTCATGTCATGTGAAACTGCATATTGTTTCTGGTGTAAAATTTTATGGTTGGTAGGTAGATGAAATAGGTGATAAAAGACTTAGAAAATTTACCCCTTTCTATTAGCTGCATTAGATGGAAACTGCAAGCTTGAATAAGGATTTAGTTTTCAAAGAAGCTAGTGGTGTTTTTCTCTATCCTGTTTGGCATCCAAGCCTGCTCAACTTTCTCAGACACAAATATTAGGTTATTCGGTTACAATTTGTTTCAATGCATTACATCTCCTTCCATTAATATTTGGCTATTCAATTAGAAGTTAAAAGTGTAAGCAGAAATAAAGTGACTTTTAAGCAACGGCATTGCAAGACCAAGAATGTCATGACAAAAGCTTAAGGAACTAATTAGCATGAAAGCAATGCAATTTACTTGCAACCCAACTTATGTAGAAAACTAATAGCACCGATGTGATATAATTTTACACAGAATATGCAAGCATTCTTAGATACAATAAATAAAAGATCAAATATAAGAATCCATTGCCAAAGTATGATGACAATAAAGAAAGGTGAGCAATGTCACTTCCACAACCCAAGCCTGCTTTAACATGTAAAAGTTTTATCCATTATCCATGATAGAACTTTTACAAGATATTTCATATGATAGACAATAAACATCTTAAATCAAATAATTAAAGATTTATTATCATATCTAAAAACGTGTCGTATGTATGGATGATGAAATCCCGTCACATTTGGGTTTATTGATGAATGTTTTGACTTTCGTATGTTACATAATTATGATATAAAGAAAAATGAGTTGTGTATTAATGATCTTTATGCTATGCCTAGCTTCAGCTATATACAATTATTGTAATTAATTGACATCTCTTCATGGAATTCATTGACCATATACCTTCGCCTTATTTTAGAACTTAATGAACTGAGAACAGACTTATATAATTTATACTCGTACGTGATAAGTTGGCTGCAATTTCATTATATTTGCAAATTCATGATTAACTCATGTTGAAATTTCTTTATTTTGGTTAAATAGTTTAGAAGTTAATTTCTTTTTTCTTTGGATTTAAATATTTGATTTTTTTGAATAATTATATGATGAATGTGTTTATTAATGTTAGGTGGTAATTCCCAACTGTAATCATGTCTGTTGATCGAACTTGGATGACACGTAGGGCAGGGGATAATGGGATTGGAATTTCTTTTGAGTTTCGACAAGGTGTAGAAGAATTTCTTAATTTTGCCTTTGACATCCCAAAATTTGTACATGCAGAAAAGATTAGGTGCCCATGTCACTACAAGAAAACAGGCCAATTTCGACAGAATATTCTGTCGGATATAAGGATATTCCGTTGAACTTAAGTTATTACCGACGAAAAATTCAGTCGTCAATTTGGACGGAAATAATCGTGTCAGGATTAATTTCGTCGAGAATTCGGTCGGAACAAAATATTTTCGACGGATTATTTTTCGTCGTTACTTCCGTCGGCATTAAATTAACTATGACGGAATATATTCTGCCGACATTTATAATTCCGTCGAAATAGTTTGAGTCCGTCGAAATAATACTATTAATACAAACGCAATTTTTGTCGAAATTAAAATGTTCCGTAGAAAATGATGTTTTTAATATTTACGCAGATATTCATTTAATGCCTAAATTCCGATGGAATTTTCGCCGAAATTATATAATTCCGACGGAATTTCCATCGAAACTATATAATTCCGTCGGAAATAATAATAAAAAATTTAATGTGCTTTTTGCTTTTTCAGTGCCAGGTTTTAAAATCACATTTTTGTACCTGCAAACCTGCTTTATCCCAACAACACAACAACAATCCATTCTTTATGTTCACACACATCATATAAATATAAACGACGACACATTATAAAATAAATTATCGTTTAAAAGTACAATACTTTACAAACTCAACAAAATTACAATGAATTAGAATCAATTAAGCTAAATTATAATCTATACAACTAAATGAAACTAGTTTTACCAGCTGTCTACAAAGAATCGTTGCCCGGGGATCGACGGTTCTGCTGTGGTGTATGAAAATCATCGTCGTCACCCCCCCGCTTGTGATCGACATTAGTCCGTACTTGAGACAAAAATTCATAGTTAAATAATTATTACAGAATATACAACTTAAATTGAATAAAATACCTGTACAGTCGGGCGTTGAGTCAGCATCGGACCAAAAGCCTCCAACAACAGGGTAGTCACCATCCGAATCACCTCGTCTCGTATCGCGACGAACTGCTCCGGAGATATGCCCGTACCCTCGACACTGGCCCTTGATGCAACGTCCTGAGCAAGCTGGTGAAGACGAGCACTGGTAGGTAGGCTCTGCCTATGGAATATCGGATCCGTACGAAACGTCTCCGACACCGCAGCCATAATCTGCTGGAACAACGCATCGTCTAAGCCAACGCCCGTATAAGATTATCCAACATGTCCTCTCGAACGCTGGCTAGAAGAACCTACAAAATTAAATATAACATTAAAAAAATATTGAATATCAATATAAATTTTGAATTAACGAGCAACATACTACAATAAATACCTCTGGTCAATGTATATGCCGGTACCTTCAGCAGCCCCAACACTCGATATATGCTCGTAGTGCTACTAGGAGGATCTTAAGACGCGACCCAAAGAGCCATCTCCTCATCCCTAGATAAGCTAATATCAGACTGAGTGATGGTAGAATCTCCTATGTTTATAGGCAAGAATCTACGAGCAGTACCAAAGAAACTAATTTTTTGCCCATGTTTTAGATGTGTGCCTTGCACATCCCCCACACAAACTGGACATGACAACTTTCCGTGAGTCAACCACCCACTGATCATCCCTAGTGTCGAAAAATCAGTGATAGTCCACAACAACGCCGCCTTCATCAGAAAATTTTGCTTTTTCAATTTGTCATAAGTCTGCACCCCCGTCTCCCACAGCATCTTAAGTTCATCGATTAACGGCCTCAGATACACGTTTATGTCCTTTGCAGGACTTTTATTTCCTGGTATGAGTAAAGTCAAGAACAGATACGGATCCTTCATGCACATTGACGGTGGAAGATTGGAAACTACCATGATCACTGACCCAAAGAACTCACTGATAAACCTAAGCAACTCACTGAAACCTCTCTCACTGCAACCATGCTCATTCTTGAAGTGTAAGAGCTTCGTCACTGCAGATAGCCTGGTGTGCTTATCATTTTCATCGTACAATGGGACGGCAGATTCAGATAGCATATTGTAAAAGGCTGCTGCTGTGTCCTTTGGTTCTTGATGACCAGTGATTGACGATTGCTCATTTGCACCCCAATCAATATTGATAGGGCTATACGCATCAACCAACATCTCCACGACATCATAACTATCATCGTATCGATTCCCGTGAATTGGTTGGCCTACACTATCACTTATTTCGCTGAACTCAGTTGACTTTCCATGATGAATCCATAGAGAATACCCATCTACAAACCCACGCGAATACAAGTCATACCTAATGTTGTCGGCTTTCTTCCAAATCAGGTTTTTACATTTGAAACACGGGCATCTCATCTTTCCGTTCGAATTATCAGCATGTTCATTGGCAAAATTCAAAAATTTGGACACCCCATCACGATACTCAGGCAGTAATCCTCTACCATCAACCGGTATTCTACGGTACATCCAGCTCCGGTCGTTTGACATATTTAACTGAACAATACGATGTATCATATTAACCAGGGTGCTTAGCGTATGTGTTTGTATTCATAATTCATGCATGACTTCAACTTCTAAGTATACGGGCCAGGCTTCTATCCCGTCCCTAGATGCGTCTCCTCACTTGTGCCAACACCTTGAGAACGTTTTTTCTATTTCAAAAAAATTTCGACAGCACCTCCCCATGGTCTCTAAGTATACAAAATAGACCACGCCAACGTAGGCTAAGTATGTACTCAGAGAACATGTAGACATATCAGCAAAAAGTCCCAAAAACAAATAAAACGTACTCAAATTGTTGGCACAAACCTAAGTGAGAGACATAACATCTAGCAACAGTACCAACTACACAAAATAAGCATAAAAGAAATAGCTATAATTGCACAAATTAAATTCACGTACAAATATTAATTTTTAGAATACAAATTAAATTCACAATATATATATATATATATATATATATATATATATATATATATACCTTACGAACAGACGGTGAGGTGTGGTCGGAGTTGGCAACGGACGGCAGCGGCGGCGACCGCGATGGAGGTCCAAACGGACGGCGGCAAAGGTTGTGGCAACGGACGGAGAAACGGGAGACGGCGGCAAAGGTGACGTGAGGTCGGAGGGAGAGAAAGAGAGCCGGGAAATGAGAGGGAGAGAGCGACAATGAGGTGAGAGAGAGAGAGAAATAATCGGAGGCGGCTAGGGGAAAAAGACGCTGAAATAGGGGTTTTAATTTATTTTCGACGGAATTTCGGTCGAAAATATATCCGTTGAAAATCTATTATTCCCGACGGAATTTTCGTCGACCATATAGATTTGTTCCGTCGACATTATATTCCCGGGCGCGAGAACTTTGGCGCCAACGAAGTGCTGTATTTTCGACGGAATTCCGTCGAAATTATGTTATTTTTGAGAGAATTAATCTCGACGGAATATGCCGTCGATATAACACTAATTACGACGAAATTATTTTCGTCGGATCTAATTCCATTGGAACTAACCGCTTTTCCTGTAGTATGTAGATCATACATGAACTCTTGTTGGTTAAGTAGAGGCGAGGTTAACT
Source organism: Hedera helix (assembly GCA_947179155.2). Classification (NCBI taxonomy): domain Eukaryota; kingdom Viridiplantae; phylum Streptophyta; class Magnoliopsida; order Apiales; family Araliaceae; genus Hedera; species Hedera helix. The sequence goes on along the minus strand of OX359280.1, from coordinate 5,742,010 downwards.
TCCATTTATTTAAGAGAGGTTTTACAGCCGGATATAGCCGATGGACTTACCATGGGGAATCTTTTTTGTGGAACCTAACACTTCTTCTCATGTTCGGACAGAATTCAGGTCTAATAATGAAAGTTATCAATGTGGTGATATGGTACTTTATGCTATGGGTCATGGATTTGATCAATATATTGATAATGATCTCCATGATCATATTGTCCACGAAGAACCTACTGTAAGTGCAAAAGAGTTTTACTAAATGTTGAAAGATACTGAAATTCCATTATACAATGGTCATGAGAAGCATAGAAAATTATCAGTTATTACTAAGTTATTGCACTTTAAGTCTGAGAGTGGATGTAGTGAGAAAAACTATAACGACTTGTTAACACTTGTTAAAGAGTTCTTGCCAGAGGATAATGAGTTGCCAGGAGCTTACTACTTGGAAAAAAAATGGTTAGAGGATTAAGTTTGGGGTATGAAAATATAGATGCATGTAGAAAATATTGTATGTTGTATTAGGGGGAGAATAAGGATAAACAAAAGTGTTCCACTTGTGGTCTCCCTAGGTATCAGCCTAACAACAGAGGTAAGAGGAAGGATATACCAAGGAAGGTTTTGTGATATTTTCCTATTGCACCAAGGCTTCAGAGGTTATATATGTCAACAAAGACCTCTTAACATATGAGATGGCATAGTACCCAAACCAAAGTTCCCAATGAATTAAGACACCCTGTAGACGGAGAAGCCTGGAAAAACTTTTATGCCACACACCCATCCTTTGCAAAAGAAGATAGAAATGTAAGGCTAGGTCTCGCCACCGATGGTTTCACTCCATTTGCCCTGTCAAGCACACCACACTCTACTTGGCTTGTAATTCTTGTTCCTTATAATCTCCCACCTTGGATGTGTATGAAAGACGTATACATGTTTTTGACGTTACTTATTCCTAGTCCTCAAAACCCGAGTAATGACATCGAAGTATACTTGAGACCGTTGATAGATGAGTTGAAAATGTTGTGAGAGACGAGAGTTCACACCTATGATGCATCTTCTAAACATAATTTTCATATGAGAGTTGCAGCTATGTGGATTATCAATGACTTTCCTGCATATGGTATGATAGAAAGATGGAGCACACGCAAAAAGATGGCATGTTCGGTGTGCAAGGATAAAACTAAAGCTATTCATTTAACTTATAGTGCAAAACCAAGCTTCTTTGGATCATATAATAGGTTTCTACCAATTCAACATAGATTGCGAAGGCACAAAGATAATGCTCATGGAGTCCAAGAAAAATGTGCTTCACTAATTCAATTATTTGGAGAAATGGTAAAGGCGTGGTTAGATCAATTGAAATTTCCACCTCCCGAAAAGGTCTTTAAGGAACAAAGAGCTGAAGGGTTTGGTGAATCCTATAATTGGACCAAACGAAGTATTTTCTTTGAGTTACCGTATTGGAGTACACTCATGCTCCGACACAGCTTAGATGTGATGCACATTGTGAAAAATGTCTTTGATAATGTCTTTAATACAGTGATAGGTGTGAAGTCTAAGACTAAAGACCACATTAAAGGACGAAAGGATATGGAAGAAATGGGCATTCACAATGAATTGCATCCTGTGTCGAGTAAAAATGGTATCAAGTTGATCATGCCAAAATCGGTCTTTACATTGAAGAAAAAGCAAGTAAAACCATTTTGTGAGTGGGTGAAAGAATTAAAGCACCCTGATGGATATGCCTCCATATCTCGGTGTTGTAACCTCAAAGATTGTAGATTCTATGGGTTAAAGAGTCATGATTGTCATATATTCATGCTAAGATTAATTCCAATTGCCTTCCGTGATTTATTGTCTTCTAAAATCTTAGATGTTTTGACTGAACTTAGTCATTTCTTTCGTGACTTATGCTCAACGGTACTGCGGGAGAGTGATATGGATGTACTTGATAAGAAAATTGTTATGACAATTTGCAAGCTTGAAAAGATCTTTCCCCCTTCATTCTTTGATTATATGGAGCATTTACCTATTCACTTGGCTTATGAAGCAAAAATAGGAGGGCCAGTGCAATACCGATAGATGTATCCATTTGTGAGGTATTATTTTTCTTCCTTTTCACGATAATCAAAAGACTTGTAATTTTATTCACCTTGTGGAAATAACATCATGTGTTTAATTTTTTTATTTAAAAAAAAACAGATATATGCACCGCTTAAAGAAAAAGGTTACTAATAAAGCTCATGTGGAGGGTTCAATTGCGGAGGTAGACATCATTGAGGAGCTCGTAAACTTTTGCTCTCTCTATTTTGAGGTTGACAAAGAAACAAAACATAATCGTGTTAGCCGCAATGAAGATATAGGAGAAGTAGATTGTGAAAACCATTCTATCTTCAAAAATGTTGGTCATGCTATCTTGGGAGTACACAACGAGATTTAACTGAAGAGAAGTATCAAGCTGCAATTTTATATACTTTTATGAATTGTATAGAGGTCAGACCATTCATTAAGTTAGGCATTTTATAATTCGTGTATTATACATACACATATACATATACATATACGTATACACATTTCAATTAACTACATTAAGATAGTTATGCATATACAGGGAGTTTAATGAAAAACTTATGGCATCTAATCCTAATATATCTGAGAAACAAAGGGTAGAGTTACAAAACAAATATTTCATCAAGTGGTTTAATAAACGTATAAGAACATATGGTGCTTCATATAATAATAATAACTATCTACGGTATTTATAAATACTCAATGATAACAACACCGATGAAAGTTTAAGACGACTAGCTCGTAGCCCTGGTAAAACAGTTAATGTGTATAAGGGATTCGTTATCAATGGTTTTAGATTCCACACGAGTGGTATATCAGCAAATAGGAAAACCCAAAGTGATGGTGTTATGGTGAAAGGTAGTAGCTCTAATGACTCATGTCTAGATTATTATGGGCTTTTATCAGACATTGTTGAATTGTAATACTTTACAAAAAAGGTTGTAATGTTTAAATGCAACTGGTTCGATACTCGGAAGGACAAGGGTTTTCGCATGATTGGAAATGGATTGATACAAGTTAATATAAAGTTAAGGCTAAACTCATATGATCCATTCATCCTAGCATTACAAGCCACATAAGTTTTCTTTGCTAAAGGCGTTACAAAGAAGGATCCCAATTAGTACATCGTTATAAAAACTAAAGCTCGTATGGATTATGACATCCTTCAAAATACAAGAATTGATGCTTACCAAGATGATGATAATGGTTTTGTAGTGCCTAACCAAAACTCAGATGAGTTGTTTGATGTAAATCTCTATGTTACGGGTGACCCTGGGAAGAAGTGGATCCGAATGATGAAAATAAGGAAAATGAAGAAGAAGAAGGGCAACATGATACTGAAGAAGAAGATGACAATGAATACCAAGATTAGATATATTTACTTTTTGGTTCCACTTGTTCTTAATTGTAATTGATTTTATTAGAAATGGCACATGTTCTTTTTTTTATTAATTGGTTTTATTATATTAGCCTATTAGGTTACTTGTTTATAATTTATGTTTGCTTATCTGGTATTTATGTTTTTTACTTATTAAGCTTTATATTCATACTTTAGTTGAATAACTTTCATTTTGTTACCTATAACTTGAGAGGTATTAATAGGTTTCATGGAAAAAAGATCCATATCAATGACGCCGTTAGTCATCTGACCCGGGTAAGATACATCCATTGTTGTATGTGTCGCATGATTGAATTAAATTTATACTTCTTGATTGGTAGCCTATATTTAATTTAGCTTTGACTGATAACCCATGTTTTAATTTAGCTTTTGTTACTCTTATATCATATGATTGCAGGCAATTATCCTCGATGCTTCACAGGCCTAGTATAGGTCGTCGAGGTGCCAACACTTGTGGCAAAGTATATGGTCGTCACAAGATGATTTCTCATTCAGCTTCTCAAATTGCTGTTCATGTAGATCATGTACTGCCTCCTCCTCTTCCTCCTCATCCTCCTTATTTGGTTCCTCCCGAGGTAGCTATTATTGCACCCCATAGTTTAAGAGGTGTAACACATGAGATTCAATCCGAAGCTCATGTGGATAATGGTATTCCTTCTACTATGCCTGTTGCTAAACCTCGTCGTTCGAGAGGTATAACCCATGGGATTCAGGCTAAGAATGATCTGGAGTTACGACCACTATGTTTGATTACGATAATAGGTATTTCTTTTAATAATATTAATCAGATCAAACACACTATTAATTTTAAAAGTGTATAATTGTGCATATGTTCATTTTGTTTTTACAGCTTCATTACTAAAAATGCTCAAAATAAGTGTGGGCCTATTTTGAAAAGCCATACAAACGAGCCTTGGGTACTTTGGAAACAAGTGCCTGAAGATGTCTTTGAAGGTTGTTGGGAGGAGTTTTGTGTAAGTACAAGTTTTCTCATGTCAAATTGTTGTTCATCAGTTTTCTGCATTTTTACCATTATGAGGTCTATCCATGGTCTATTGTAAATTATACCTTGTTTACTTTTTGGGAGAGAGCAGTTTTTATGTAGTCTTTATTTAGTGGGTAGTCTTCTATTTATAAGGTTGTGGGTAAGAATAAAGAAAGGTGGCTATCATTTTAAATCCTAGCATTCCATTTGAACTTGAGTCATAATTAGTGCAAACTACTGACTAGTGACTTCCAAACTAGTAGAACAATACTTTTAAACTAAATTTGGAGAGACTAAAAAGAGTGACAAATGTACTTATATCACTGATTGCGTTAGATTGGTGCTAATCTATGTAAGCAAACACTAAATAATTAGTTTAATTTTTCTTCTTTGAAAGCTTTCTTAAATGTTTTAACTTCTATTTTTGTATTTTCTTATTCTACTTTAACTAAATAGGCCTTTTATACTGGAATAATGGCTATTTAATTGTATTAAGGTATCTAATACTTAATAACTGATAATATATCACTTGATTAATATGTTGTTTGTTGTAGATATTTTTAAATGCGTGTTTAATGTAGTAATCTTTATCACTTGATTTGTTTTGCAAGATCTTTATCCTGAAATGTGAAATAAACGCCACGATGTTATCCACATGCTAACGACTTTGTCATACTGTTATAATTTTATTGTTATAAATTTAATATTTATTTCTTTATTTCTTTTCTTCATTACTTGTTCAGGCTTGCTTTCAGTTTCGTGAAGGGGAAAATGACAAAATGAAAGAGGTTTTCGTAACCATTATAAAAAGCTCTACTCAAAATGGTTGAGCATTGCAAGGCACGAAGCTCATAAGAAGGCCAATACAAGTGTGATGTGTGATGCCTTGAAACCATATAATCCCAGTTGGCTTTTGCAACAAGTTTGGTCAGATATGATTGATGTGTGGAAGGACCACGCCTGGATATTGAAGAGTGCAATGTCTAAGAAGAATCGAGCAAAATTGACAGTACATCACACTAATGGTTCTGCCCCATTTTCTAAGTTCAAGGTGGATTTGGCATTAGCTAAGAAAAGAACTCCAACTTTGATAGGAGTATGGGATAGGACCCACAAGACGGAACAGGGTAATGGAGTTTATATAAATGCTCGTACTGGGGAGATTGCAGAAAGTCATTTTTTTCTTCGTTTTCGTAATTTTAATAACCATAATCGGTTTTATTTTTGGTTCAAAGATATTGATATTCAGTTGGGTTCTGTTTGTTGTTTGCTGAAATTATCTAAGAGTATTTTCATTGTACTAAGTATAGAAGTTAAAGTTTCATTGCTATAGTTAAGAAAACATACATGAAGAAAAATAAGTGATAACAACAGTTTTGTATAATGATTATAAGAGGAAGATGGTTATAAAGCGGAGTTCAGCAGTAGCTTGCATCACCACATAAATAGCGACTGCTGTGTTATTTTTCTTTTGACTGCTGCATTATTTTTCTTTTGCTTTTCTGATGGTTCTAATCTGGTGATGCAGGTTGTTGCTGAACTCCCCTTTTATAACCATTTTCCTCTTATTTTTCTTCATGCGTGTTTTCTTAACTATGGCAATGAAACCTTAAAACCGGAAAGTCTTAGTAACTATGGCAATTGTGTTTTCTTAACTATGGTTGTTTTTCATGTTGACTGCTTATCTTAGTGACTTTACAATGATAAATAGATAGGCTAGCCATTCTATTGGTTTTACATTCAAAATTATTTTACATGTTGGTGTTTGTGTGCCATCACTTAATTAGAGTAAGAACTTCTGATGCAAGACTACAACTGTAAATATTTGTTAGGACAACTTAAGCTTTTGTGATGGCTAAAGACCTTGTTCCCTATTAAATATTGTTTGAAAAATATAATAATGAAATTTAAATATATCCAAATATGAAGTAACGACCTACAGAACTAACGAAGAACTTAAACCTCATCCAAAAAAGAGTGTTAAGCTAAAAGTTGGATGAAGTATGCCCAAGATGATGCTTCCTGTAGGAACAGAGAATTAAAATCTATTGACATACGGTAAACTAGAATCCCTTTTCTAAGCTACCATGGTAAGTGGAGGTTATTAAAGTTTTCACTAGATTACACATGGTTTTGACAAAATTAGTTGGCTTCCTTGGTATAATGACTAATATCAAGGGTCAAGTTCAATGATAACAAAAAATAACTGAATTATAGATTTAGCCTTAAGCAATAGGTTCTGGCATCCAGGGGTTGTGAGCTTCACTTGATTCCTATAACAATATTTATTGTTTAAGTCCCCATTTACAATGACAAGGATCTTGTTATGTGGTAATTTCAAATTCTTTAACTACAGTAACACATTCCTTATGATGCAATAGAGAGGGCAAGAGGAAAGAATTTTTACTTTGATTCAAAGCCTAAATTTTTTGAAGGAAACACACCTAAAACCTAAAAGGGAATGCAAAATTGTAGAAGCTTTAAGAACTCAAAGATCAAAAGGCAATAATTTCATTAATAATCAAAAGGTCCCTTCCAAAGTTGTTGTGGCTACTATTTACAAAAAATAGGATACCACCTAACTTTCTATCAACTCTTAACTCTAATTTCAGCCATACAATATAACTTAAATAGTAGTAACAAAGACTTTAAAGACCTTGAACATAATCTTACTGCAGCCTGAATAGTAATTTATGCTCGCACATCATTCCTCCTTAATCACCTGAGAATTTACTGATACGCCCAACTACACTAGTGTTAATGTTCCTAACTTTTACCCCAAGGATGGATGTTAGTTTTATGAACTGAACTTGTTTTTCTACTTGTTACCTATGTAGTTTGTGTTTGCCTTTAACTGTATGGTCTTAATCCAGAAAAAGCTTCTACATGGGTTTAATCCTTGAAAATTCCCAGTTGGCATTCTCTCAGCCTACCTCAGTTGGAAAGGCAATGACTACTAGTTATTTAGGCACTGCTTCATTCTTGGTCTACAAAACTACTAAATAGAAGTAGCTTCCATTTTATTATTCTAACAATTCCGTTCCCAAGTTCTATCAACCATTTGATGAATTTATTATTGCATTCCAAGGATAGATTGGATATGAAAAGATGTAAATTTGGAACTATATGATGAATTCTGTGTTTTAGACAACACACATTTTACTATTTTAGTTTATACCTTCAGAACAATACTGAATTTGAATTTGCTTTCTCTACAGAATTTGCTAGCATTTACCGAATCTTCTTTCTTTGTGAAGAATGTTTACTGAATCTGCTAGAATGTTTACTAAATCTGCTAGCATTTAACGAGATTGGTAATTAATTTTGTGAAGAATGTTTAAGCTTTCGATCTAAACATGATAAATCTTAGTACTGAAAAGGGGGTAAAAACACGAGTTGGCTTCCTATTTTTTGCGGCAAAGTATTTAATGTACGTATTTAACTCTTGTATATGTTTTGGATTGTAGAATGAATATCGTTCCAAGGTTGGCGGACCTACAGAGGATGGTACACCGGAGAACGACGACTTAGCCATTTGGAGTGAGATAACTAGCGAGACTAAAAAAAACAGGATACTCGGTTTTCTCGGATATCGTGCACGAGACTTGCTTGGTCCTCCTCCTATAGTGCCTCCGAGTATATCTTATTCCTCACTGCAACTGTCTATTGATCATAAGGTATTAGAGAGTATGATTGATAAGGCTGTAATCGGTTGTTTGGGTATAGAGTCTATAGACGATGCTTCTACTCAAGATAGTACGCTACAACCGTTCGTTGGCATAGATATTAATGAACGCATAGCAAAAATAGTAAAGACGAAGTTTACCAACTTACTTCAAACATTTACCAACTATGAATCAATTGAGGTATTTACTGATAACTATATTTTTGTCTTTATCCTTTATTAATCTCTCTCTCCCTCTCTCTCTTAATTTAAATTCGTCAGTTTCATCTTTTCTTATTCCTCATCTCATCTCATTGAATTTTTGTGTTTCTCTTTCAGGATGAAGTTTACAAGCCAACCTTGATTTCCTTGAAGAAAAGATGATGAAGATGCGGACCTTACATGAGACTTTATTCGTTCAAGTTCGTTATTATTTCTTTTAGTTTTCTTCTGTTAGTTAATAAATATTGTAAGTACTATGGTCCTTGGGAGACCAAGATACAATAACAAATTCTGTAGTTATCATGATTCGAGTATTATTTATTTATATATGGAGTATTGGTTTTATTGGCTCTTTATGCATTAGTTTGAAACAAGTATGACATTTTTATTTACTTGAAATATTAAATGTAATAGTTCTTATACAGATTAATAATAATAATAATTAATATAAAATCATTGATTTGAAAATCAATTATAATTTGCAATGAATTTTTGATTATTTAGCATTTAGTTTTTTATTTACAAATTTATAATTTGTGAAGGAATTTTTCTCTCACTAAATTGAAGAAAATTTCTCAATTTATAGTTAGTGAAGGAAAATATTCTCTCGCAAAATAAATTTGTTTGTCACAATATATTATTTGTGAGGGAATAAAGTTATTCACTAATTTCAAATAGTCATTCTTAAAAAAAAAAAATGTGAAGGAACCACTCTTTTGCTAAATAAAAAAATTTCATTACCAAATATAATTTGTGAATAAAAAGTTATTCACAATATATCATTCACAAAAAACATATAGTCACTACTTAGCGAAGGATACCCTATTGCGAGGAGGTCTAATGCGAGCAACTGCATGAAGAAAATATTTCTTTGTAATAAATCTATTGTGAGTGATATATTATGTCTTGCGAAGGATTTGTCCTTCACTAGATATCATTTTTGGTGTAGTGATGCACTTCTCTACTAAAGTCAATAATGATCGATGCAACTTGTTTATATAAAATTTTTCCTAAAATAAATATAAACGACTTACAATTCAAAGCTTGACAAAGCATGATAAGCCACATACATGATACACAAGGTTAAATTATACCATGCACTTTTATAATAAAGTCACTAATGATCGATGCAACTTGTTTATATATTTTTTTTCCTAAATTTGAACGGCTTAGAATTCAAAACTTGCCAAAACATGCTAAGCTATATGCATGATACGCGAGGATAAATTGTATCATGCACTTTTCTACTAAAGTCAATAATGATCAACGCAACTTGTATATATAAAATATTTCCTAAATTTAAACGGCTTAGAATTCAAAACTTGTAAAAACATGATAAGCTACATGCATGATACATGAGGTTAAATTGTATCATACACTTTTCTACTAAAGTCAATAATGATCGATCGATGCAACTTGTACATAAATTTTTCCCCCCTAAATTTGAACGGCTTAGAATTCAAAACTTGACAACACATTATAAGTTACATGCATTATGTTCGAGATTAAATTGTACCATGCACTTTTCTACTAAAGTCAATAATAATCGATGCGACTTGTTTATAAAAAAAAAATTCCTAATTTTGAACGGCTTAGATTCAAATCTTGACAAAACATGATAAGCTACATGCATTAATTATACACGAGGATAAATTGTACCATGCACTTTTCTACTAAAGTTAATAAAGAACGATGCAACTTGTTTATATAAAATTTTTCCTAAATTTGAACGGCATAGAATTCAAACCTTGAAAAAACATGATATGCTACGTGCATGATACACGAGATTAAATTGTACAATGCATTTTTCTAATAAAGTCAATAATGATCGATATAACTTGTTTATATAAAAAAAATTCCTAAATTTGAACGGGTTAGAATTCAAAGCTTGATGAAACATGATATGCTACATGTATGATACACGTGGATAAATTGAACTATGCACTTTTCTACTAAATTCAATAATGATCGATGCAACTTGTTTATATAAATTTTTTCCTAAATTTGAATGGCTTAGAATTCAAAACATGATAAACTACGTGCATGATACACTAAAATTATTCCATGCTCTTTTCTACTAAAGTCAATAATGAACGATCCAACTTGTTTATATAAATTTAAAAATTTAATAATAGTGCAGGGAACAGAAGAAATGAGACAGTGAAGAAAGTTGAGATATAGTCACAATAATACCAAGTCCGGTGGGAACGACTGTTTTTGTAAATTTTAAAATTTTCCTTTTACATGTGAGCACTACGTACTTTGACAACTAATTATTATGGGCAGATATTTTTAGAAAATAGCATCCTGCTCTGCTCACAGTTATGTAAATTAAACGAGGCAGTTAGGATCACGACTTATTTTGTTTATTTGAGTTTATGAAATTCATTATCTTTTGTATAAAAAAGAATCAGTAAAACAAGGGATGGCACCTACCTCCATTTCTTAAACTTGTCAAGTACATAAGATTTGGACCACATGATGATAAATGACGAGACATGATGAGCCACGTGCATATAAATGAACTCACATCGATATGGATTTTAAGGATTCATGACACAACAATTGATATTACAAGTGTTTTAACATAGTAAGACTGAGTGGTGGTTAGACCTAGAACTGTTCTTGGTCTTTTGACTTAGAACCATTTACAGAGGATATAGAAAGGGGATCAACCTAACGACATCCTATGTTATGCATAACATACATTACACTAGACTAATCATGAACAGTGGTACATATTCGTTCATCTCAGTTTACTTCACATGTCAGGATCTCCCCAAGACAACTTGGTTGGATAAAATAAAACATGATTCAAAATATATCACGAATAAGCATTTCATTTTGCAAGTTATGCCGAAACAAGATGCAATAACTCTCATATCAAAGATTTATAACACGTTGTTTGTAAAAAATGTATAAAACATATAGAAAACAAGTAAACAAAGGTTAAGGATAGAATACTTGCCTTGAAGTAATTTAGGGTTTTCCCGATAAAGCGTTAAACGCCTAGATAATTGTTTACGTGCACTCGAATGTTAGTTTATCGAATTTTACTTCTTAATAAATATTTTTATAACTTGTTTAGACTATTTCCATAGGTGGTTTTAGTTGGAAAATTCTCAAACTCAAAAACTCATTTTCAAGTGATTTTATAAAAAGTGGACAGCAACATTTGCTGTCAGACCCTGGCTCAGTTAAAGGGTCATAACTTCTTCGTTTTAAAATATTTTTGAGTCGTTCAAAATTTCACACGTTCGTAACTTCCGTCTCTACAATTTATATTTTGACCAAAGTTCGAAATTCCTTACTGATTTACACAGATTTTGACAGTAATGGGACTGCCAGAATCTATTTTAATATTTCATTGACTGAATTGATAAAACATAATACCTTAAGCTTTAATTTGCTAAGATAATATGTTCTAACAATCAATAACACTTTATAACATAAAATAAGAAAATCATAAACCTTCTTATATAGAGATTTATGACTTTTGCTCAAGAACACACGAAGAACGGAAAAACCGTTCATGGTAACAACTTATGTTCTTGAGCTTTTGGATTTCATACTTGAAATAATTTGAGCATTATAACTGCTTGTATAAGTGATTATAACATTTATATATGAAATAATTTGGTCATTATAACGGCTTGTTTACTTGATTTTAACAGTTTATAACTATTGCTCAAGAACACATGAAGAACACGAAGAACGAAAAATATTACATGGCTATGACTCGCGTTCATTGAGCTTTAGTTATATACTATGAAATGAAATTGACATAACAACGACTTGCTCAAGTCATAAGGAACACGGAGAACGAAAAATCGTACACGACTACGACTTATGTTCTTGAGCTTGTCAATAAAAGAAAATTGAACATTATAACTACTATAAAATGAAGAAAATCTCAAGAACACATAAAGAACACGGAGAATGACAATCGTACATGGCTACGACTCATGTTCTTGAGCTTTTGAAAATTAAAGACGAAAGAAAAATCAAACATAATAACTTTTAGAGATTGTACCTTTTGAATTTGCAAGCTTTAACTATTTCTTTGCAATTTTCAAGGTAGTAACTCACAAGAACTCTCTCTCAATATATATATAGTTTTGATACTAGATTTTGTGCGTTGAAAATGAATGATGAAACAAGTGCACAATGGTTGCTATTTATAGGCCATGCAAAGCTAGGGTATTATGGTCATTAAGACAACCAAACTTTGGCTCCAAGTTTGGCTTGGCTTTAACTTTGGCTCCGACTTTGGCTTGACTTAGGCTTTAACTTTAACTACTAACTAGAGTTAACAACTAACTCAACATTGGTTAATTCTCTACTAAAGCTAGCAACTTGATTGGTTGATTAGTTTCTTAATTTCTTAATTCATCAATTAAACTTTTTAGGTTAATCTTAATTTTAATTAACCTTAATCTTAATCAAGTATACATGTAGTATAGTTGACTTTTACTATTTACAGTTGACTTTTTCATATTTATACCGTATAATTTTTTAATTGTTATCGTATTATTTTCGTATTATATCCGTATAATTTTTCTATTTATACGCGTATTTATAAATAGTACTTTCAAGAGTTTAGGTTTGAACCCTAGGGTTCAACCCTTAGGGTTTCAAAAATTTTACTTTTATTTTTCTAAAAATTGTTTAAGTTGGATTCTTGAAACGAAACACAAAAATAAATACACATGAAAATTCCATAACACATATTAGATGTAATACAATATTTATTTATGCCTATAAATTCGGATTACAACTATCTCGGAAGTTCAGAATATTACAATGATTGTCTTGCCAACAATTGATGTGACACTCTGGATGAATTTGGGAAATGAAGTCTAGGATTGGGTCTGAATATGATAGCAAGTATTCTAATTTCTCTGCATATAATTGATTAATTAAATCCATGCATAAAATGGGGATATATCTATGCATTGCTTGTAACTGTGATGAAAATTGATTCTTAATGAGTTTATTTCATTAAGTAGGCATAGGAATATAGCATGTTCATTGAAATAAATATGTTTGTTAAATTATTAGAAAATGTTTAATAAGAATTACTTTTGAACTCTTAGTTAATAACTTAATTGAATGGAATAACTGGAAGTAGAATAATTAGGTGTTTGCGACATAATAAGGGAATTTGTGATAAACTAATTCTCGTGTTATTCTTTACATTTCAATTTTTATTTAATCTCTCTTAAAAACCAAGGTGTGTTTGTCTCTGACAAGTTGAATTGAATTGAGATTAGTATTTTATAGACTATATATTTAGTGTGGTTCTCTGTGGGATCGATACGTGATTTACTTCTATATTACTTGTTGACCGTGTGCATTTGCGCATTACTATTGTTATATAAAACGAGCAACAAGTTTTTGGCGTCGTTGTCGGGGAACTGTGCTAAAATGTATTTTAATATTAGTGTTTCAATTCAATTTTGTTTTAAACAATTTTAAATTTCTATTTTCTGTTTTCTTTTGCTTTTGTAGGTTTCTACCCATTCGAACCTGTCACAGCAAAGTGTCGACCTCAATCTTGAGTGTGAACCAAGTGTTGGAAATAGCCTATCTTGGTTAGCACAAATTTAGTAGTTTCTGAAACTGCAAATTTCGCTAACGTGATTAAAGTCGAATTTTTCCATAATTAAAGTTAGGTACTTCTAATTTGTGTATGAACACGAGGTCAAAGGGTCAGGAACTGTTGCCATATGAGGACAAGATTGAAAGGAGGTTCCGTAACTTGAGACGATATTGTAGGGAAGTAAAAGCTCAGGAGAAGATGGCAGATAACGAACAGAAGGCGTTAAGAGATTACAATATGCCTTTGGTGACTGGGATCCAATCGAGTATTAGGAGGCCAGCCATACAAGCGACAACATTTGAGATCAAGCAAGGGACGATACAAATGATACAAAACTCGGTCCAATTTAGGGGTCTACCGAATGAAGATCCAAGTGAACAGCTTGCCAGTTTTATAGAAATCTGTGATACATTCAAATATCATGGGGTTTTCGAGGACGCAACCAGAGTTGGAATTTTCCCTTTCACACTCTGTGATAAGGCGAAAAGGTGGATTCATTCTCTGGTGTAGGGGTCAATTACTACATGGGATGATCTTTTTAAACCAGTGTGATTAGAAGGATGGATGACAATATTTGGCATGGTGGATCGATGATGCACACTTGCGCAGTGTGTGATTATAAGGATGGATCAGACGTGTTTTTTTTCTTTAATTCCTGAAACAGTATTCAAAATTTCTACATGTTTGGCGATTCTTCTTGACGAACATATGCCTTAAACTTCATTGCTTTTGTTGGACAGCATCTGGAGTTCCTAATGAATCGGGTGAAAACTAAGAAAGGAATCTGCTTAAATTCCATGTCATCGGTGCCACATGTGTGCCACGTGGGCAATCAACGCACATGTGACTCAATATCCAAAATTTTAATTTGAGGCTCGATTTGCATTGACCAAAACAAAAAAACTCAAAATCCAAAAATTCTAGAGTTTATGAGGCAATGGTGCAGTTAACCCCTTATATTTATGCCCAAGTCGTTAGTCCTACATCGCCTATAAGAGAGGAAGACCTGCCAACTCCCATCCATAAATAGAGGGATCCCATACTTTATTTTTACAAACTAAGTGAAGAGTTTGGCAGGTCAGATTAGAGGAAGAATATCATGGTTTGAAGAGTCTGGCAGGCCGGGTGGGCCGGTCCAAACCGGGTGGGCCGGTCCAAAACGGGTGGGTCGGTCCAGACCTAGTCTTAATACATAATTTACATGCGGTTAAATCTTGTTGATTTACACAGGTTTATGCTAACTATTTTTCAAAGCACAATACTTATTAAGGAAATATAAAATTTATATTATCTTCAAATTGACATACCAAATTAAAAAATGTACCTTAAAACAATTTTCCGTTAATCACATTTAGTTTTGAAGCATCCTTTTTTAGGGATGATAGAAATATGAAGTACACACTAATTATAATTACAATATTATAAGATTTAATATAGCATACGCGATGCATGTGAAAAAAAAATTACTTGGAAATAATCAAAAGAAAAAAAGAATCCAAACATACCACCAAATTTAAGTTCCATTAAGATTGACAATCCTCCATAAAGTATTATTACTTGTGTGTGTGATGGTAATGAAGTCATGTGACAAATTTAAAGATACTTATGTTATAATTTTTTATAAAATAATTTTTTTTATAAATGTTACTATTTTTGTACAACGAAAGTACTAGTATTCTACTCACATATCCAAATATATAGCAATAATTTTTTATAATATGTTACATATATATATGCAATAAAAAAAATCACTAAATTTTAAATGAAGATCCAATTTGGACGGAGAGTACTTACTAATATTCATCCACTAGGGATCTTATTGCCTTGACATGGAATTGACATCCATGTGGAAATGAGAGCGATACTTGAACAATGAACAAATTATTTCAATAAATTATTTGGGTTAAGTTTAAGAATATAAAATTAAATATTATATTTATTTTCATTATTAAAAAGTGACACATGATACAGATTTTAATATTATATTTTATTTTTTAATAATTAAAATAAATATTGTGTTTTATCTAGTACACTTACACTTATTCTTAAATTAGCACTTAAAACTTGCGACGCCTCTTATAACATTTTATTGTTGTTGTGCACGCATCGTGCTACATTTGGTGTTCTTCAACATATGAAAAATTAGCGGTTGGACATTAATGGTTGTAAGTTTAATGTAAGACGTTCCTCAAATAAAACAATAGAAATAAAAAATTCACTGTTTTTACCAAGTAAGGCGTGGCCAAATGTGGTGAATAGATTAGAGACGATAGAGAGAGAACAGCAGAAAGGGATGGATCGACTCGTATTCACTATATTTTTTACAAAAAAATTTTAAACAAAATTTGAGTGACAAAAAATATATTTTTTCCCATTAATTGCGTCATCGTTTAAAGTATCAATTATAACGTTAAGAATGTATTGAGATAAATTAATTGAAAATATAATGAACGAAATTCTCAGCTAAAAAATACACATTTACATGGTGCCTTGTTTATTTTACGAGTATGTGATCCGTTTAGCCAGTAACTTCATAGGCCGGCCAGAATCAATAGTCAATGGAGGCACAAGGGATTTTGATTCGGCAATGGCCAAAATATTTAAAAATAAATATTAACATATAGTTAATATTATTTGAATAAGAAATATAAATAAAATTATGTTCACCATATTTGTATGCCAAATTTTATATAAACACCCATTTAAGTCATAAAATTTATCTTTAAAATTAAATTCTTAATAAATTATAAGTAATTTATTTTAATGTACAATATCAAAGATTTCGTTTATAGTTCTAGAAAAGAAAATACTTTTTAGTTATAAGTTATTAGTTTACATAGCACACACTATATATTTGTTAAAACAAAAAATTGCCACTTTTTCCTCTTATTTTATAATATAGATATAAATACCTTAAATGGAGGTAAGAACTAAGGAGTGTCAAACCTATTCTTACACATGAAAAAATATTCAACCATAGACTTACTGTTAAAAAATTTAATTGTATTGCATACAAATAAATAATTGTAAGGACTTAATCTAAAAGGATTTAAAATATATATTATCTAATTAATTATATATTTTTTCGCAAGAGATACGGTAACAAAAATATCAACCCTCATTGTCCATGCAACGTGGATCGAGGAGAATTGAAATACATTACTACATCTCATTGGTAGTTTTTGTTTTCTTCTATATATTTTTTTCCTAATGAAGATTATAAAAGTGAGATTTACCATTTTAACAATAAGCTAGTTATTTTCTTAATTAATAGCATGCCTTTTAATTTGAAATATATTTTACATTTTAATATATATAAACATTAAATTAAAGGTTAGAATAAATAAAATACTAATTAAGACTAATGCACACAATATTAATTTCTACTAATAATGTTTCTTATGGATAAGTCGAGAGCCACCAGCATAACCAAGAAGAGAAATGATAGTGAACCAAGCAAAGACACCACAATGCAACCAAGACTTGGTGACATAATCTTCTGAAGGAATCACACACCTTGTTCCAATGCACATGTGAGTTGCCTTGGTACCCAATTATGTCGATCGTAGTGGCAGCACCATTCCGGAAGTTAGCAGCGCCACCATGGTTAGTGTTAATGCCTGAATTTGTCCACATGTTCAACCACCGGCTTGGACATAAACTTGCATAGAAAGAATCACCAAAAATCCTTGACGGCTTGGGCCGACAGGGGACACCTCTAGTGTGAGAATAAGTGCAGGCTTCAAGATGTGTTAACGATAGAGGTTGAAAGTATTTAGTAAGGAGGAAAAGTAACATGTCACATTTATTGTATGCCATGTATTTATAACGTCCAGTATAACCTTTTAGGGTTAAGACTCCTATTGGGAGTCATATCTCCATAGTATAGTTAGAGAAGGTAACTGTCATTTTAATCACTGTTGGATTGGTAACTTCCATTCCAATTAGTATTAGATATGGCAACTAGTTAGTATCCGAAAGTGAAAAGGATTATAACCCAAGCCCATTGGACGTTTATGTATGTACCAAACCCAATGGGCTATAGGGCTGAGCCCAATATAGACAGCCCATGTGTGCTAGTAAATACGCAGCCTAACATTGTCCCCCACTCATTCAACATATAAAATGGGTTAGAGGAGTACATAGGAGGCTCCGAGAGTTCGAAGACTACAACGACCGAGCTGGGCAAGCTTCTCTGGAAGCACGAAGTGATAAGACCAAATAGAGAAGCTTTTTCAGGAGCTCGAAGGCATCAAATCGAAAAGAGAACTTTCTTTGGGAGCCCAAAGGCATCAAACCGATGAGATAAGCTTCTTCAGGAGTCCGGAGGCATCAAACAGAAGGGATAAATTTCTTCGGAAGTTCGGAGGCATCAAACCGAAGAGAGAAACTTCTTTGGGAGTCCGAAAGTATCAGACCAAAGAGAAAAGCTCCTTATGTGATTGTTTGGGCTAACTCCTAAATTAAACAAGCCTTTTAGGATAACTCCTTTTTCCAAAGTGGGCTTCTGTTGCCGGTTTAAGCCAAAATGCTTATTTGAGCCCAATTGCAATGATTTTAAAAAAGGGCTCTAGTTTTTACACTTGGACAGTTGTCTCGATCATTCCAGCTTCCAAGGAAAACATGCTTAAGTGTAAAGGTAATGATTACCTTTTGTCATCGCCGTAATTGAACCCCATCTGTTGGATTTGTTTAATCAGGACCATAGACGCTTCATTTAAATTTCACCTCGATTTGAGGTTTTCAAATAGAGAAAACCCCGTTGCTGCTTGAGCTTCCAATCACACTTGTTATATGTAGCTATTCCTTGGTTATATTTTGTCTCCATCTCGATTTCTAGTAAGTTCTTCATCTTTACTTGATATGTCTGGTGTTGATAGAACTGACAATGCTTAAGTAAACTCTGCTTCATCTTCCCCCTATTGGAAGTGAAGTTACAATGGTCGTGGTGAGGGTTCCACGAGCGTTGTCTTCTAAACCCACTGTGATTGAGCGAATAAGGAATGTAGAAGAATACAATAGGAGTAAGTATATGGATAAGGAATACAGAATAACGAACATCCCTTTTTCCATTTCTAATTCTGATCTGCTTCATCTTCCCCCTATTGGAAGTGAAGTTACAATGGTCGTGGTGAGGGTTCCACGAGCGTTGTCTTCTAAACCCACTGTGATTGAGCGAATAAGGAATGTAGAAGAATACAATAGGAGTAAGTATATGGATAAGGAATACAGAATAACGAACATCCCTTTTTCCATTTCTGATTCTGATTTCTAGTTATTGAGGCCCGAGTTCTATATCCTTGAGTTCTAGGAGATTAGGAGACCCGAAGCCCGTGAGAGAATGTATTGGCAACCGGAGTGTTAGTTGCAGAAAATCATAAATGTTGAAAGTTGTTTGATTTGATGATGATGACTGTTGTGCAAAAATGATAGTGGTAAATATGCTTATATGGCTAATTGTCCATGTGTATCTGTCTAAACTGCTTATGTGTTAATGTGCCTATGTGCTTACTTGATTATGTGCATATATGTTCTAAAGTGCTTATGTGGTTAATTGACTAAGTGATTACATATTAATCTAAATATGTGCCTACATAATCATGTGTGTATAATATATATTATCTGATTCAAATATTGTGATTTCCACATTTATATAGCACAAATATGATCATGTTAAAAACTATATGCTGCTTATAATAATAGTAAAAGTTATCTGGTTCAAATGTTGTAAAGTCCTTTTGAAAAAGAATTATGTGTACAAAGGACTTAGATAAAAGATCAGAAATGTTAGGTTGATCTTTCCGTAGAAGTTACTCTGCATTAAAGATAAAAATTATAAGCAGAGTAATGTAAGATTAAATAATTGTTGTATGGCAAAGTTTGTAAAGTCCTTTCAATGTAATGATGTAATGATGTAATGATGTACAAGGATTTAGTTAGAAAAAATCAAATCTGTTAGGTTGATCTTATGTTATATCTGTTCAGTCAAAATAATCATAGAATAGACTCTACGATTCCAAGCGAAGAAGACTCAACGATTCAGTCTGTTCGTAGAGGAGACTGTACGACTCCATACCAGGATAACTCTACGATCATCAAGGAGAGACAGTTGTGCAAGAAGTCTACAGAATATACAAGCTAAATTGAAGAATTGATCAGGTACAAAATGTAAAGCAGAATTCTACGATCGTCGAATAGACAGCTAAACAAGCCTTTAGAAAATGTAGAATCAGAAAAGCAATGAACTCCACGATATGCACAATCTGGCAAGATCGTAGAATGAATTTGAAGAGCAAGCACATATGAGAACTCTACGATTTGCACAGATAGAAGAAATCATAGAGTGAAACCAGAAGATAAGACAATGTAGAAAATTGTTCTATACATGGTATAATCGTTGAGCAGAAATAAAGGATGTGCTAACGAAGACAACAACTCAACGATTCCACTGGGAAGCACTGTAGTCAGCAACTCTACGATTTGAACAAAATGACAAGATCGTAAAACGACATCATCAAGCAAAGCCTGCAGACAGCAACTCTACGATCTAAACAGAATAGCAAGATCGCAGAGTAAGAGAGAAGATCGCTCCAACTCAACCTTTTACCTGACATACTTCAAGTAAAGATCGTGGAGCTGAATTCGTAGAGTCTGAATGGACAGACAATCATTCTACGAATTCACTATCAGAAGTAGTAAAGGAACAAAACTGCAATATGGTGCGAGAGAAGAGAGAATATTCCTCTTCCAGATTAAAGAAAGATTAAGTGCTGTTAAGGAACAGATGCATGTCAGTGTCATAGAAGACTTTGTGACTAGACGACTATAAGTCAGGACCTACTACTCAGCAAGATAGTGAAAATAGTTAGACTATCAGGACATCTCTGACAACAATAGAGCAGCTGGTTATAACAGTCAAGGAAGACATTTAATGATGGATCAGAAGGTTAAATATATAATAATCCTTGATATACAACTCTGGAAGTGCAACGACTAAAAATGCAGAAAGCTGAGCTACAGTGTGATGTAATGTCAGGAAAGGGAAAAAGCACTGACACAAGCAACAGAAAGTCAACATCAAAGATATCAAGGATCTGCATAAAGCCAAAGGAACCCAACGGACCTTTTCAAATGGTAAAATACGCACAAATATATAAAAGCATAAATACTCACAGAGAAAAGTATTGTTGAAAAATAAAATGAGAGGATGGTGGACAATAACAGATCGTAGAGTGAAACAGAAAATGAATATGCTAAAGAACTCTACGATCCACTAGAACACTGACACTGAATTGAGAGAGACATAGAGAGAAATGACTCTATTACAAGATAAGTGTTCAAAGCTGCTAAACAAGTGATAGAGAGAAGCCTAAACGCCAACTTGATACAGATATGTTAGCAACTGAGTACAAAAAGGAAGAAGCTTTACAGTCATCTCAGAAGCTCATCTCGAGAAGCTATAAACTGTCAATGATAAGAAGGAACAACTGAGTACCAAAAGGAATGAGCTTCACAGTCATCTCAGAAGTTCGTCTCGAGAAGTTATCAAGTACCAAAGGAGCTGAATTGCCAAAGCTTAGCAACACAATGAGTGATCACAAGAAGATATTGAGCACATAAAGAAGCCAAGCATCATTGCCGAACTCAATATCATTTCAAGCATGATCACATCCTGCTACTAAGTATTTAAAGACAATGGAACTTAAAGTACAACTCAGTAGCAACTCCAACATCTATCAACAAACAAGGAGCCAAGTCTGCTGGACTTGAAGAGGGCAGTTGTGTCCTTGACTTAGTGACTAAAGGAGCCAAGTCTGCTGGACTTGAAGAGAGCATTTGTGTCCTTGTCTTAGTGACTAAACTAGCCAAACCTGCTGAGCTTGAAGGGTTCTGTATGAGTCATCCTTAGTGGATTTTCTACTCGTTGAAGTAGAAGAGTGAAGTAGGAGTTATTCAGTCTCCGAACCACTTAAACTCTCTGGTGTTATTTACATTCAGTCATTTACATTATGTCATATATAGATATAACTGCTATGATTGGTTTACTTGACAAATGGCTATCTTTAATACAGTCTAAACTTAACTAAGAAGTTTTATAAATCTTTAAGGGGAGTTTTCAAACTAATATTCCGCTGTGCAAACTAGTCTAGATTAAATAAACTACTTGGTAATATTATTTAATTTAAGAAAAAAGTTTTTAAGAGATCTATTCAACCCCCCCCCCCCCCCTTCTAGATCACTTGTGTGCCTCTGGGAACTAACAATTGGTATCAGAGCAGGTTCTCACGAACATAAAAAGCTCACGCTTTGAGTAGATCCTATGGCACTAGTAAAACTCTGTTTTGAGTTTAAGAATTGAAGTGAACCATTTCTTATGAACAATATTACAAATTAATGTGTCTTTTCATGCAGGTACAATTGTGAATGTTGATTGTTGATAATCTATCTGATGTTGTATACTCATTGTCATTAATCCTATCTAAGACAAATTCAGATGATCTCAGCAAAGAAGCAGTCGAGTGAACCTTCAATTTAATTGATGCAGCGATATGAAGAAATCAAAAGGATATTATGTTGATAAGAATTATTAATTGATTCACTTGAGAATATAATAACTTGTATTTCTGCCTTCAAGTATACTGGGAAGTTCAAATCTTGATGTCAAAGGATACCGGATCCTATTCTTCTCAAAAGGAAGCATCACTGTGCCTAGCACTAAAAAAACTACTTCTCACCGATTCGAAAGTTTATAGCAGAAGCAAGCCCAACATAAATCTATGCTTGAAAGTGTTAAATGTTTTTCTACATACTGAACTTCAGTAGCTGAAATCTGTCTCGAACCCAAGTATTCACTCGACGTGCTCAGCATTAAGCATTACGATAAGCTTAAGGTCTTAAATTCAAAAGATCTTATCTGAAGATGAGTGACAAATGAACTGCTTCATTTATTTAAAAGCAGTATCAGGAGTTCTGTCAACAGCTACAACATATGGTAATCAATGATGAAATCCACAAGCAGTATTTCTCCTATCTTCAAGTAAATGATCTCAAGCTTGACTGGTTGTAAAGGAATCTATTTCAAAAGTCTTCAATGGCCTTCTGAAACTACTTCTCTGAAAGTCATTACAGATGTATATCTCATTGCCATGTCTTTGATAATGAATATCAAAGTCATTTTCCTATATCACAGATACCAGGCCCGAGACCTGAAAATCAACTCAGCACAGATGAATGGACATATTTATATGTATATCTATGATTACCGGGTCAAAGATCCATTCTGCAGATCATTAAAGTTTAAGAAGAGTTGAAGAAACTCATTCACATATAAAGCAGCTTATTTAATGAAGAAATTTATGCAAGGCACACCTTGTGTACGTGCTCAGATTTAAAAGCTAAAAGCTCTCAACGTCGAATTTCTCCAAACCAACTATGAATGAGAAGGGTGAGAAGATCAAAGAAGTGAAGAGTAATCACGATTGATTTACTCTAAGTTTAAGAAAGCACCTTACAATCTGCGAGAAAGAGGAAAGTCCATCTCAAGAAAATTTCATGCACTTAGCCATTGGCAGTAGGCTCTCAAACATCAATGCATCAGACGAAGCTCGAGCTTGAGATGATTGAAGAAATATCTGTTTGACATTTTATGGAAAAGTCAGATCTATAAAATGCTAAACAAAAAGTCTTTTGGTAGTAGACATCTTCACAAATCATTCTGGATGGAGATGACCAAAGGGGAATCAGAAAAAAGGAGAACAACAGGAAGGAAACAATGATGGAGCCTCAAAGGAAAAACCCTACAATCAAAAGAAGGTGGAGAAGATTGTACTGAGACTCAACGATGAATATCGTAGAGTTCCTTACTCAACAAATATGTTGGATTCTTCAAGAAAGTACTATCCATGAAAGATTGAGTGAAGTCTGAATACTGGTGCAAAAAGAAGACTTGAATCTTGAAATTCTCTAGAAGAGAAAGAAGCTGGTTATAAAGGAAAGTATCTATTAATCTTTGAATTCACTTATTGATTTAGTAAATCCTGTCGGATCTGTTGTCACTAATATCATAGTGAGGTAAAGATCATTCAAGTCAAACGGAAGTTCATCACTCAAAGAAAGATCATAGAGTCTGTCAGGCGAACACAGAATAAGGCTTGGCAGATTGAAGAGACCTATCGAAAGAT
The DNA here is from genome assembly GCA_947179155.2 of Hedera helix. Taxonomy (NCBI): domain Eukaryota; kingdom Viridiplantae; phylum Streptophyta; class Magnoliopsida; order Apiales; family Araliaceae; genus Hedera; species Hedera helix. The sequence goes on along the minus strand of OX359280.1, from coordinate 5,717,902 downwards.
CGTAGAGTTGATGCAGCATCGAAGAGCTAACTCTCGGGATCGTAGAGTCAATACAGTCAGTCACTCTACGACTCTCATAATCCATTCTACAAACCGAGCAGAATCAAAGAGCAACCTCTCCATGAACATTCTGAGTCATGACAACGATCCTCATAAAGATTATCCAGAAGGTTGTCCTTGAACTATCAAACAAACTGAACAAAGATCTCTGAGTACATCTAAAGCTTCTAGTCTTAACAGAGATCGTAGAGCAGTTTAAATCTTAACTCTACGATTGCACTACAGGCAAGATCGTAAAGCAGCAGAGCCAAGTCGTAGGGTGAGAAAGAAAGCTTAGAAGTACGAAATTCATCAGAAGACAGAATTAAGGAAAATTATTGATGAATGATCGCTACAGTCAACTCCGGATCTTCAATATCCATATCAGTACTTCTGTACAAGCTCAAGGATATCAAAGGAATCTAAACTATGTCCAATAGTTAGTCTCAGACAATAAATCTGCAAAAGGTAAGGTAAATTTATTCATCATTGGACTACCTTTCTCATTCCAGTCACAAAGTCCCAAAACAGTGTGATTGATGAACCAAATGCACATATCTCTCCGGTCATAGTCTCTAAACTCTACGACTGATAACCAAGCTAGCCTTATCGTCCCAAATCGTAGAGTCACTATAATCATCATCTTGATCGTAGAGCATATTGAGTCTACGATTGCACTTCATACAAATCTCTTTCCTATAAAATCCTTCATAGCTAATTACCAGCCTACAATTCATGACATCAATAATCAAGGTCATCTATTGAAAGGATGATTATTGAGTGACAAGCAGCTCACTTTACGAACTGATCAAGCTAACTCAAACAGGTAAGGTGAACTTCACGCTCTCTAAACTCAAGTGGGTTAGAATACTTGATGTGCTTCAGTTATGAGAAATGCAAAAGTTAAGCCCACGTTCTATAAAAGAGTATCTGACACGTGTCCTCTGCAAAAACAAGAGGGAATTGGCATAAGTCAATTTTTAAAACTGACGGTGGTCATTTCCCATCAGTTGTCAATGCCCATTCTCCTAAAACTCTCAACCCTAGATTTCAAAAAATCTTCAGAAATCGAAATCACTCCATGTGCTATTCTCAAATCAGTTTACCCTCATGGCATCTCTTCAAGTTATTCCTGAAAATCTTGTTTGTTTTGAAAAATTTGGAGATGCAGAGTAGAAATTCAAAGATATTCTTCATCTGGTCAAGAATGCTGGGTTCACCAAGTGTTTGGAAACCAGTACCAGCATTTTCTCTACACTTATGAAAGAATCCTATTCAAACACTGCTTATCGAGGAAATACTCTCATCACAAAGGTTAAGGAAATCTCATTGCAAATAGGGTTTTTTGAAATCAATCTCAACCTAGGTATTCCAATCGGAGGAATTACTTCTCTTGACAAGATTGATATCGAGCTTGGACTGGAGCTGATGGGCTATGAAAAGAAGTCTCCTCTAAAAGGAATCAAGAAGAAAGATTTCCCTCAGCAGTACGAGTTTCTGGCTGACATTGTTGGGAAGAACATTCTGTGCAAAGACACTGCATATGATACTGTCAGTGAAGATCAATTAAGGCTTATGACTGCTATTGCTCTAAGAAAGAAAATCAACTTTGGAGCAGTTCTCTAAGGATGGATAAAAAGGTGGATAAATGATGTAAAAACAAGAGCTGAAGCAGGAAAGCCCACTCCCAAGATGCTCTATGGAAGATTTATAAGCATCATTTTGAAGAAGTTTCTGGCAAATGCAATTGGGGAAGATGAAGGAGAAGTTCTAAACTTCAACAAAAGGATTACTCCAAGGTTGTTTGAAGACTGGAAAAAGAACCCTCATGCCAGTAAAGGTAAGAAGGCACGAGGATCGAGAAGCATCAGCAGAAAGATGGAAGAGAAATCTAAAGGAAAAGGAAAAAGGGAAATGGAAGAAATTTTTGAGGAAGAATTCCAAGGGGTTGATGTGTAGTCAAGAAACAAAACTCTTGTGATCTATGATAGTCAGGAATCAAAGAAGAACAGAAAATTCAATGAAGTAGAGGAGGCTGCAGAAAAAAAAAGATGTCAGTACAGAGAGAGCTAAGAAGGAGAAGATAAATCCCAAAGGGTTTGAATTTGAGAAGAAGAAGAAGAAGAAGACAGAAAAAAAAGTTACTCACACTATCCCAAGGAGAAGTTGGAGGATTAGAGAATAGTGGAGAAGTTCAATTATTACAGGACCACCTCAGGTTATAGAAATTGGTGATGATGAAGTAAATTCAAATTCTGGAGAAAGAACATCTGATAGTTCAAAAGAAGAAACAATAGGCTCCTTAGAGGAAAGATCAGAAAGCCATAAAAATAGCCTGTCTGAGAAAGGAGACATATTGGGTTCTGATCAGATAGTTGAAAAAGTCTCAGCACCCGAGATGAACAAAGGTGATGATGTTGCTGAAAATGTTATTATACCAGGTGAACAATTCTCTGGAAATTCTTAAGTTGGAAAAGCTAAATCAGATGACGAAGAAGACCGTCGAGAAGTTATGATAAGAAAAGATAAACACCTCCAAGAAGAGACCAGTACTCATGAATTAGAGGAATCAAGAGACAGGTTAAGAAGGTCAAATAGAAGAAAAGGGTTAAGTGGTTTTATAAAGAAAATGGGCAGGAGTTCAAGTACGAGTCACAAGGAGAGAAGAATAAGGAAGAAAGTTGAGAGGAAGCAGGAGAATGTAAGACTATTAAGAAAACTGGAAAAGTAGCAATATGAAGTATATCGACTGAAGCAAGTCAAAAGGAGACGTAGAGAAAGAAGGAAGCATGCAAGCCAGATGGAAAAATGTTCTATTTCATGGGATCATGATCATCTATTCAGTTTCATTCCTATACTACCACTTCTAAGGGCTATATTCATGAATGATCAAAGTTCTATCAATTGGAGCTACTTAACATTTTCAAATCATTCGTTAGTCGCTCAACATTTCATAAAGGCAATGACCATTGCAACTACACTGATAAGTAATGAGCCCTTCTATCCTCACTACCAAAGTCGCTAGGAAATATCCATCTGGAATCTGATCGGCTCCCAATCATCTGGCCAGTCTGTGGTTGATCAAAATGCAAAAATCAGATAGTCCTTTTTTGTGACTTTCTAAACTCTTAGTCACCCTACACCACCTCCCTGATCGTAGAATCCCAAAACTTTGCGAACATTTTTCAAAATACCATTTTCCCAATCATAGAGTCTCAACATTCTATGGACCATGAAAATGTACTTATGGTAGGTTCCTCACATTCAGCTTCACACAGTATCTCTAATTGATGATGTCAAAAAGGGGGAGAAAATATATGAACAGAAAATATAGGAGCAGCTGGGAGAACACTAACTAAGGGGGAGCAGCCAACTAAGGGGTTGGGAGAACACTAACTAAGGGGGAGCAGCTCAAACTAAGGGGGAACAGCCAACTAAGGGGGAGAAGAGTGAAAAATGAAGAGTAACTGTAAGTATATGTAATTATCTTTATGAAAGTTTTCTCAGTTAATGAAATCATCCTTTTTTGCACTAGCCATATAGTTTTTCACTGTATCGTAAGACATAATTTACTTTTCAAGCAAATGCACTATATGTATTTCATATCAATAGGTCTATTGGTTTTGTCATCATCAAATACGGGGAGATTGTTGAAAGTTGTTTGATTTGATGATGATGACTGTTGTGCAAAAATGATAGTGGTAAATGTGCTTATATGGCTAATTGTCCATGTGTATCTGTCTAAAGTGCTTATGTGTTAATGTGCATATGTGCTTACTTGATTATGTGCATATATGTTCTAAAGTGCTTATATGGTTAATTGACTAAGTGATTACATATTAATCTAAATATGTGCCTACATAATCATGTGTGTATAATATATATTATCTGATTCAAATATTGTGATTTTTACATTTATATAGCACAAATATGATCCTGTTAAAAACTATATGCTGCTTATAATAATAGTAAAATTTATCTGGTTCAAATGTTGTAAAGTCCTTTTGAAAAAGAATTATGTGTACAAAGGACTTAGATAAAAGATCAGAAATGTTAGGTTGATCTTTCCGTAGAAGTTACTATGCATTAAAGATAAAAATTATAAGCAGAGTAATGTAAGATTAAATCATTGTTGTATGACAAAGTTTGTAAAGTCCTTTGAATATAATGATGTAATGATGTACAAGGACTTAGTTAGAAAAGATCAAATTTGTTAGGTTGATCTTATGTTATATCTGTTCAGTCAAAATAATCATAGAATGGACTCTACGATTCCAAGCAAAGAAGACTCAACGATTCAGTCTGTTTGTAGAGGGGACTGTACGACTCCATACCAGGATAACTCTACGATCATCAAGGAGAGACAGCTGTGCAAGAAGTCTACAGAATATACAAGCTGAATTGAAGAATTGATCAGGTACAAAATGTAAAGCAGAACTCTACGATCGTCGAACATATAGCTAAACAAGCCTTCAGAAAACGTAAAATCAGAAAAGCAATGAACTCCACGATATGCACAATCTGGCAAGATCGTAGAGTGAATTTGAAAAGCAATCACATACGAGAACTCTACGATTTGCACAGATAGAAGAAATCATAGAGTGAAACCAGAAGATAAGACAATGTAGAAAATTGTTCTACACATGGTATAATCGTTGAGTAGAAATAAAGGATGTGTTAACGAAGACAACAACTCAACAATTCCACTGAGAAGCACTGTAGTCAGCAACTCTACGATTTGAATAAAATGATAAGATCGTAGAACAACATCATAAAGCAAAGCCTACAGACAGCAACTCTACGATATGAACAGAATAGGAAGAACACAGAGTAAGAGAGAAGATCGCTCCAACTCAACATTTTACCTGACATACTTGAAGTAACGATCGTGGAGTTGAATTCGTAGAGTCTGAATGGACAAACAATCACTCTACGAATTCACTATCAGAAGCAGTAAAGAAACATAACTGCAATATGGTACGAGAGAAGATAGAATATTCTTTTTCCAGATTAAAGAAAGATTAAGTGTTGTTAAGGAACAGATGCATGTCAGAGTCACATAAGACTTTGTGACTAGACGACTATAAGTCAGGACCTACTACCCAACAAGATGGTGAAAATAGTCAGACTATCAGGACATCTCTAGCAACAATAGAGCAGCTGGTTAAAAAAGTCAAGAAAGACATTTAATGATTGATCAGAAGGTTAAATATATAATAATCCTTGATATACAACTCTGGAAGTGCAACGACTAAAAATGCAGAAAGCTGAGCTACAGTGTGATGTAATGTCAGGAAAGGGAAAAAGCACTGACACAAGCAACAGAAAGTCAACATCAAAGATATCAAGGATCTGCATAAAGCCAAAGGAACCCAACGGACCTTTTCAAATGGTAAAATACGCACAAATATATAAAAGCATAAATATTCACAGAGAAAAGTGTTGTTGAAAAATAAAATGAGAAGATGGTGGACAACAACAGATCGTAAAGTGAAACAGAAAATGAATATGCTGAAGAACTCTGCGATCCACCAGAACACTAACACTGAATTGAGAGAGACATAGAGAGAAATGACTCTATTACAAGATAAGTGTTCAAAGCTGCTAAGTAAGTGATAGAGAGAAGCCTAAACGCCAACTTGATACAGATATGTTAGGAACTGAGTACAAAAAGGAAAAAACTTTACAATCATCTCAGAAGCTCATCTCGAGAAGCTATAAACTGTCAATGATAAGAAGGAACAACTGAGTACCAAAAGGAAGGAGCTTCACAATCATCTCAGAAGTTCGTCTCGAGAAGTTATCAAGTACCAAAGGAGTTGAATTGCCAAAGCTTAGCAACACAATGGGTGATCACAAGAAGATATTAAGCACATAAAGAAGCCAAGCATCATTGCCGAACTCAATATCATTTCACATCCTGCTACTGAGTATTTAAAGACAATGGAACTTAAAGTACAACTCAGTAGCAACTCCAACATCTATCAACAAATAAGGAGCCAAGTCCGTTGGACTTGAAGAGGGCAGTTGTGTCCTTGACTTAGTGACTAAAGGAGCCAAGTCTGCTGGACTTGAAGATGACATTTGTGTCCTTGTCTTAGTGACTAAACTAGCCAAACCTGCTGGGTTTAAAGGGTTCTTAGTAAACCAGAGATTTCAGGCCTGCTGAGCTTGAAGGGTTCTGTATGAGCCATCCTTAGTGGATTTCCTACTCGTTGAAGTAGAAGAGTGGAGTATGAGTTATTCAGTCTCCGAACCACTTAAACTCTCTGTTGTCATTTACATTCAATCATTTACATTATGTCATATATAGATATAACTGCTATGATTGGTTTACTTGACAAATGACTATCTTCAATACAGTCTAAACTTAACTAAGAAGTTTTATAAATCTTTAAGGGGAGTTTTCAAACTAATATTCCGTTGTGCAAACTAATCTAGATTAAATAAACTACTTGGTAATATTATTTAATTTAAGAAAAAAGTTTTTAAGAGATCTATTCAACCCCCCCCCCCCCCCCCTTCCTTCTAGATCACTTATGTGCTTCTGGGAAATAACAATAAATATATAATCAAATTGTAATAAAACCCGAAAGCATGACATAAATTGAATTTGAAATTTTCTGCAATAACACAAGATCTACCTTATGCGATACTTATTAATTGAGGAATGATAACAGTTTTACCTTTGAAGATGATCAACAATTAATTAGCTACGAGTTCACCTCATTAAATTCTTCGCGTCTCTTCAATTATATTCACAAATTAACGCTAACTACTCAAGTGTGTAGCCTTTAACACTCTGTTTCTGAGTTTTAAAATAGAAAAAAAAGAAAAAGAAATGGACGAAAAACTTAAGTTTTTTGTCCAATTATAGTGTTTATAAGTTTTTTAATAAACAGAAAAGAAAAGAAATGGATAGAAAACTTGATCACTTTTCTTGCCAAAGTTTTTCATCCAAAATTAGCCTGATTTGGACAAAAAAAAAAATAGTATAAGTAATATTTTTATAATTATCATATTATCCTTAACTTGCAATATAATAATTTTGTAATTACAACTCATATATCCAATTTTTTAACAGAATCATTGATATACCAGTATGTATAAAGTATATAATATATTTGTTCTCCAAGACATTGAACTAAGTACTTATGCTTATTGCATCACATTTTTCAACTTCAAATTGTATTTGTTTTGTATAATGGAGACATGGGAATGTGTGAAAATTTTCCTTTTTCTTTCTACTTTTGATCTGAAAATTCTTAAGTTTCCGCCAATTCAAATTGTGACCAAGTTTTTGATAATAGGTGCTTTATGCATTTTGCATATTCGAATATTATTCAATAATTTTAATCTGTACTTTTTGGGAGTGGAATGAAACGGAATTAGAAACAATTGTTTTGCATTCGTCTGGGATTTGATTTCTAAATAGGGGTGAGTATGGTGCGGTTTGAAGTCCAAACCGCACATGAAACCGCTTAGGTGCAGTTTGGTAAATTCAAAACCGCACATGAAACCGCTTGTGATTGGTGCGGTCATGTGCAGTACGGCTTTAAAACGTGTAGTGCGGTTTCAGTTTCAAGACCAACTGAACATATACAAAAAATGAGGACTGAAAGAATACAATCACTGAAAGAATCACTTAATTTTCAAATGTAGACAAATGTGTATAGAAGATATTAGAATAGCTACTTAAGAATAAATAAAGTACGACTATGATGAATAGTTGTTTATAACTTAAAAGTAGATAGTGTATTGCTGATACAAGAAAACTATCACTATTGAATTTATACATCTTCATCCACGTTATAACGAAACTCTGTAATTGCAAAAATGTCACTGACAATCAAATAATAAGAAACTTGATTAGTTAAGTAAAATTCACAATTAAAAGTTTGTAAAGTTACAATTAATAGTCATACGAGAGACAACTGTAGAAGTTTCTATACTAACAAAAAATAGAAGAAAAGTATAATAAACAATATATAATTTTTTTTAAAAATAAAATAACGTTGTTTTGGCTATTATTGGTGCGGTGCAATTTATGCGGTGCAGTGGACCGCAGAAATTGAAACTAAATCGCAAATGCAATTTTATTGATGCAGTTTGGTAGGTTTTTTGTGTGGTTTTAGGGCCAATTACGATTTTTTGTTCACCCTTATTTTTAAATGTGGAAGACCTAATTTCAAAAAGAATTCGCTGGCTTTTCAAATTTATCTCAACAACCAAGCGGATTGAGACAAATAAAGTTACAATTTTTAAATTTTAAGATTTGTTTCTTTGTCTGCTACTAGACAAGTAAGACCATAAGAGTACGAAAATAAAAAAAAATTAAAGCCTGAAATATATGTTGTTGAAATTGGTGAACTACTCAACAGTTAATAATGTCTGAATTAGTATTATATTTTACATTTTCTACTGCATGTGTTATTGCATTCTATAAGTAGTTTACAAGGTTTTCAATGCAGCATAAACTCAGACATATTAGAACTCAAAACCTTAGATTATTCATACTTTAATAGTTATAACTATAATTGGTATATCACATATAATAGAAGGTTAAATTTATAAAAGTGACTCTTTTTTTTCCTTTTCATTTAAACTCAGAAATACAAGAAAAGAAAATTTTCAAGTACCTTATTTTTTTCTATTAAAAACTCAAAAACAACACAAAATAAAATTTTAAGTTTACGATTATTTTCTTTTGTGTTTTAATTAAGTTTTCTAGTCTTTTCTTTTCCATCCAAAACTCATAAACAAAGTGTAAATGTGATCTGCTAAGAGGAATATAGATTCAAGAAGTAATATTTTAGTTTCTCAAATCTTGGGTGGCTAGCTCTAATTTTCTCTATCTCTCTCTCTCTAACTCATTAGATTATAGAGAATGATGATTTTTTTTTCTACAGTTCTTGTAACTCTAATATATCATAAGGCTCCTCCATATACAGAGAAACTATTTTCTCCTAAACTCTTTAGAATTAGAGTTTTTATTTAATTTCAATCTAATTAAGAACTAAATTAATTTTTGTAATAATAATAATTCCTAAACTATTTAGGAACTTAATTATTTATAATAAGAGTACTACTAATTAATTTAATTCCTAAACCTTTTTAGGAATTAAATAATTAATAATAATAATAATAATAATAATAATAAGACTCCTCTTATTAACATATAATCAGTACTTCTAAAATGCATAATTATAAATATTAAGCTATTTAATTTATTCCACAATAAATTAAATACACTTATTTTATTATTATTAAGCCAATTATTTTTAAAATAATTATTTCTCTTTTATGGTGTGACACTTTGGGTTTAATATTATATCGGTTGTAAAATAAATAAATTAGAAATATTCTAATATTATTTATTATGAATTTAAACACCTTTAATTCAAAATAAATAAATATATTTATTCTACAATAAGAGTGACACCCCTTTGCATTTAATGACTTTCCGGAACCTATTTCGTAAATAGTTTTCATACAATTAAAGCATTCTACCATACAATGTCCTAATCAAATATAAGATATAGAATTACTGTCAAGTCTTATCTTATTTGATCATATGCATTTCAATTCTCAAATGCACAACTTTGATTAATGTAAATTAAAAACTTCTCTCTAATTTCCATACCATCTTGGTCAAGGATTCCTGAGTTGTCATTTATCGAATCTCGTAAGATATTCTCATCCTTTACTAGAAGTAGTTGATCATTTGTTGATCATTCATGTAGTATCCCGAATATTTATTAGGCTAGTAAATATGATCTGAAAAAGATTTAAATAAAGGTTAACATTAAAAACCTAATTATTGGTGAATAAAATACCTAAAAAATAATTGTTCGAGTATACAGTGGATTATTTAATACGATTCGAAAAAGTGATCGTAGAAGATTAAAGGTTAAGTTATGACCTAATGTATGTGTTGTTAAAATTTCTTTCAAAAAAATAAATGCAAAAACTATCTTTCATTTTTACGATTTTTCACATTACACCATAGCGTTTATACAGGATATAAAGACATAATTTCTATTCAAAAATGTGAAAATTCAAAATTCACTAAAAACCCTAATCAAGCTACTTGGAAAACCCAAATTGAGCTTCTGGAAAACCCTAATTAGTTACTCAAAAATTATGACGCCCCTAAATTTGGGCCTATACAACTCAAATTTGAGTCACCAAAAGACCAACAACTATTACAAAATAGTACAAGGTACAACAATGCAATGCTTAATACACAACTAAATCTTCACTATTATTGTCACACTATTTTATAACATGTGAAGACTATCAACAATAGACTCGAACCATCACTCTATTCCCCGGCTAGTCCTAACTATATTCTCATTTCCTGAAGAACAATGGAGCAAAATAAAACATGTGAGCTCAAATAGCCCAGTAAAGAATATCATGACTAAGATAACGATGAGTAATTTATCATTAGTTTACAAAAGTGATAAGTTCTCGATAAAATACAATAGACAACAAGTTTTCGATTAATAACAGTAGTGGAAACATGAGAGCTACAATATTTTCCCTGCTCACCACACAAAATAAAGATTCAAGATGTTGATTTCTTGCACAACAAATTAAAACACTTCATTTCTACTTCTATATATATATATATATATAAGTTAACCATTCCAAAAAACATTAGCTAAATTCATTTTCTCCTTCTACTTACCTTTCATATAATTCACAATCTCAGAAAATATCCATCAGTTTTACTAGCTAACCATGGTTTCCTTCTCAACCATATTTAGTTGCTTCATGCCATCCACAACCTCTCGAATCTGGGACAAAAATGGCGGCGGACAACTTAAATATGCCATCATCTTTTAAACAAAAAAGTAAATCAAAATCTTCTGGAGTTCCGATACCAGTTTCATACTTCCCTCTTATTTCGCGTATTTCTTATTTGCAATCGTTGATATTATTTGAGTCACTCGGGTGTTTGTTTTTCCTTCCTTTTATGTAAGTTTGAGAAATTGTACTGCTAGAATGCCTTTTGATTTTGGGATAGTAATTCATGGCTTAGCAAACTGTAATTTTTCACTCACGTACTTTTAGTGAAAGAATAATCATGATTTAGTGTCACATTGTTGATGCATTAATTACATCCTTCTCATCTTATAATTCATTTCGGCTTTTCATGGATAGTACAATGAAATTCTAAAATTCAAATGGATAGTAATTAATTTGATTTTAGTATAAGCAATTATAACTATTGTAAACAAACTAAAAGAATACTTGCTAATTACAATATATATTGTTTTCCATTTTTTAATGAATTCATATTTATTTTTAAATTAGAAAACAGAGGTGGCAATTAAAATGCGTAACTAACCCTCTACTTTATATCTTTTAACAACCCCTTTCTCACTTTTTTTTTAGCATAACTCACCCTCTAATTTGTATGAATATTTATTTTTTAAAATATTTTTTTAGGAATTTATATTTGAAATAAATGATTAATTTTTTTTTGTACTAAATATTTTTCACTTATTGTTAATTTAAATATTGCCTGTCACATTTGGAAGAGTCATGAATTAAGTATCGAATAAGCGATGTCAATGCCGGATCTTATAGCCACATTTTAAAGCCAATATTTAATCATAAGAGCCTTAGTTATTTTAGATCGATAAAGGCCAGGAGCTATTGAATTTACTCTGATATTGTACATCCCCAATTCCAGTGCCATTATCTAAGGGTGAATCTGCTCGTTTCTCCTTGTATACCTTGTAAGCTATCCTGGTACATTAAAATGCAATAATAATTATTTTTGTGTTCTTGCAGTTCTAATGCAAGATTCTATGAATGATGGAGCATGTCTGTTTTGTTTTTTCATTTTTCTGTTTTTTTGGACTACTAACATTCTCACGTTCAATTTTATAGGTGAGGAACCAAAGTGTCTGTTTTGTTTCTTTATTTTGTTTTTCATATTCAGCAAGCTCAATTATTAACATGAGGCTTCAAGATGCATGTTGATTTCTTGCGCAACAAATTAAAACACTTCATTTCTACTCCTTTATATATCTTCATATATATAAGTTAACCAATCCAAAAAACATTAGCTACATTCATTTTCTCCTTCTACTTATCTTTCATATAATTCACAAGCTCAGAAAATAGCCATCAGCTTTACAAGAGTCTGGGACAAAAATGGCAGCGACAACTTGAATATGTCTTCATCTTTTAAACAAAAATGTAATTAAAATCTTCTAGAGTTCCGATACCAGTTTCTTACTTCCGCCTTAATTCGCGTGTTTCTTTCTTGTAATAATTTTCTTCTTCTACTTATCTTTCATATAATTCACAAGCTCAAAAAATATCCATCACTCTTGCATCTCTGCAGCACAAGCATCTGGTACGAAGCATTGCATTCTTTAATCGAACTGCTGCGGTTGTGTCTTGTGTCGGCCTGCTTGCTTTGGTAGGTTCAAAGTGGGAAGTGGGTCGAGCGGATCAGGCGTGAACTAAGAAATTGTATTTTTAGTGAAAGAATAATCATGATTTAGCGTCACATTTGTTGATGCATTAATTACATCCTTCTCCTATTATAATTCATTTCGGCTTTTCGATGGATGGTACAATGAAATTCTAAAATTCAAATGGATAGTAATTTATTTGATTTTAGTACAAATAATTATAACTATTGTAAACAAACTAAAAAATACTTACTAATTACAATATTTGTTGTTTTAAATTTTTTAATGAATTCATATTAATTTTTAATTTTAAAAAATTCCCAAATTATCTTTTAAAAAAAATCGATGGGAACTTTTTTTAACACTTATATAAATTAAAGTGTGAATTATATCAAAAAAAATTAAAGAAGAAGTTTGTAAAAATATATATATAAACTGGAAGGTGAAATTTGCATTTGTGCTTGAACTCTGAATTGATAGTTATTTTCAAAATTAAAATATATATATATATATATATATATATTTTAATTTTTTTTTTTTAAATTAACTTTATAAAGTTAATAATATCAAATAATATAGAATGGAGAGAGTATAATCTATTAGGAAATATTCACAAATATTGTATTTAGATATTATTATGTTTATTGTTTTGTTAGGATAAGATTAGTTGAATAATTATAGGATAACTATTATTAGTTTTTGTATTCACATAGAACACCTCATGATTATGTCTATATATTAGTAGTGATGTAATGTAATTTATTTATTGATTAATAATAAGTTACTTGTTCTATTATGATATCAAGAGCCTTAATGTCTAACGACAATTTATCTATTTTTCGATCCTTCATCAGCCAAGCTATGGTTACCACCTAAATTCTAGTTCTGCAATTCTGCAATTCTGCATAATTAGAATTCTGCAACTCTGTCGTTTTCCAATTCTGTAGATTTCTGTTTCAATTCTGCAGACTTCTGTTTTTGCTGATTTCTGTTTCTCCACTTCTGTTGCAACATAAATTCTGCAACACAGTTATCCACTTTTTCAGATTCCATCTCTATGGAAGAAAACACTTTTTACTCATCTCTAGATTTTCAATCCTCTCCATACGATCCCAAATGGTGGCTTGATCCTCCATCTTATTCAACTATCTCAGATGATTTGCAAGATAAATTTTTCATAAACAGTCCCGTCTCCATGGCCAATAAAATATGCAGTCCATTTCCAGATTTTGACGACTCTTTCGTTGATGAAAATGATGATTGTGAGTTTCCAAATGACACAACATCAAATTGGTATATAGATGGTCTTTTTGATCAACTTGATTGCTTACAAAAGCTACCTACTCAATCTGTCAAAAATTATCTTGACGAAGCGACATCGCTTCTTTATGCGCTTGAAAGCGCATGAGGTTCTCTGAGTGAGTCAGAGTTCACCAATTTTTTAGTTCAAGGTCTTGATGATACTCTTTTCAAAAGAGTTCATGTTTATTATTATTTGATGAATCTTTCCATGAATGATTTGTCCACTTTAATCTTTGGACATGAAAAACTGCAACAACAATTCACTTCAACCCCATCCATCGGTACACATCCTAAGGAACTCTCTTCTATTGTTGATATTGATATACCCAACACTTTGGATGTTAATCGAGTGCTAGACAACACCGACATTGGTATTACACCAAGTTTGATACATCATTCTTCATTGTTGACTGACAACCTTACATTAGCAGTTCCTACAAGTTGTACTAGTCTCAAATCTGAGTTACTATCCTCACTTTTCTTCGCAACTAATGGCTATTCTCATTCTCACTTGAACATCTTCAAGGTTTCCTTTTTAATTTGTTCATCAAATAAGATAATGTTTTCCCTTGATACATCCCACATTTCATATCTTGATGGATTAATGGAATTTTCTAAGTGTGTTCATGGAGGTCTAATACAAGAAGTACAAGAAAGTCCTTATTTATTGCACGTGCGCAAACAACCAAGCACGTTCCAGTCTTATTGGTTATATGCAGTTCTTATCATGTATGCTATGTTTCTATTTAATCTCTCGTGCCAATTGTTCGTGTTCTCTAGTGTTCGAGGATTTATATTCTCGCTAGTAATGCAACTACATGGATGTTCTACCACATACAAGCGGAAGTTTCGTTCTACTACGTTTCGCTTGAGGGGGCGTATTAGGAAATATTCACAAATATTGTATTTAGATATTATTATGTTTATTGCTTTGTTAGGATAAGATTAGTTGAATAATTATAGGATAACTATTGTTAGTTTTTGTATTCACATAGAACACCTCATGATTATGTCTATATATTAGTAGTGATGTAATGTAATTTATTTATTGATTAATAATAAATTACTTGTTCTATTATAATCAAACAACTACACTTTTTTATTTCTCTTTTATTTTCCAATAAAAAATAATAATAATTGTTATTCTTCGTAAATATGCATATTTTTTTAGTTATAGATAATAATAAAGAACGAAGGGAATATTTATGGAAAAACTATAGTTCTAAAAGAATGCATGTATGAATTGTCTGAACCTGCATT
Organism: Hedera helix; assembly: GCA_947179155.2. NCBI lineage: Eukaryota > Viridiplantae > Streptophyta > Magnoliopsida > Apiales > Araliaceae > Hedera > Hedera helix. The sequence goes on along the minus strand of OX359280.1, from coordinate 5,702,864 downwards.
AAATGAAAATTCAATGAATGATGTGTAATTGTGTACCAAGATTGAAGGGTATGCCAAACAGTAAGCTTGGACAAATTCATTACTCCTTCAATTCTTATAAAATTTGAAAACAGAATGTCTTTAAAATCAATTTTCCTCTTTCAGATACCTGCTCTTGTTTTTTTTACTTCTTTCTTCTCTTTTCAATTTTAAGAAATCTAATTATTTTATCCAGTTATTATATAATCTCTTCTATAGACAAGAAATTCAAGCTAAATATTTTTTGGAATTACCATTGTCATCACCACCCATCAAATAAATACATTAATAAATCTTTCTAAGTACTAAAATATTGAATAAAACATTCTTATCTTGTCACAACCGTCCTATTTAAATATAAAATGCTCATAATAAATAGAGTTGTTAACAAACAGGGTCACAGTTAAATTTATTCGATTAAAATATAACTAGCCTAATAAACAAACTTAAACTCGACTCGAGGTCGTTTAATACAGAACTGGATTAATTTATAGAGAAGAGAATATTGGAAGAGCGGGAAGAGTGTAACCAGCATCAACAATGAAAATGTTGCCTGTCACATATTTGGAAGAGTCGTGAATTAAGTATCGAACAAGCGATGTCAATGCCGGATCTGATGTACCAAATGTTTTCAATGGAACTGTTCTAATAGCCACATTTTTAAGCCAATCTTTATTCATAAGAGTCTCAGTTATTTCAGATCGAAAAAGGCTAGGAGCTATTGAATTTACTCTGATCTTATACATCCCCAATTCCAGTGCCATTATCTGTTTGTATTACAAATCAAATTATTAGAGTAGATTAAAGAGTTATCTATTTGTACTATAAATGCACAGGAAAATGAAGGAGAAAGAAAACAAAATTATATTAAATGTAAAAAAAAAAGGGAGAAGAGAACTATCTTAGTGAAGAAAAATTAATCTAATTATATATAATTCTAAAATCTAATATCAAGAACAATGTTCATATGCATACTGTAATTTATGGTTAAAAAATAATTATGAAAAAAAGAGGCTCGAATTGAATAAGTTTTTCTATTTTATTTCCATTATCTTTTTCTTTACTTTGAGCTTGAGAATTCTTAATGTCCCCACATAGAAATTACAAATATACCATTTCCTTGAACTTGAAACCATTCTTTACATGGCTGCAATGTAATTTTAGTAGTTTGAAAAATCATTCTTTTTATTTTCTCTCTCATCATTTTTTTATCTCGATCATTCTCTTTCCTTTTTCTATTTTTTTTCTTTAATTTTTTTTATTTAATATCCAAGAACTAACGGAGGGAGTGAGTTAAGGAAAATGATACAGTGAAAAATATCAATAAATATTTGAAAAAGAAAAATAACTAAACCCTAAAATAAAATAAAATTACTAATTTTTTAAATAATAAATAAAATTACATCAAATAAGTAATAATACTAGTATATATACCTTAGTCAATGTACTTGGACACCAACCATGATCCTGTTAAGTTTGTTTTCACCACATCTTCCCATTCCTTCTCACTTAAATCCAATGAAGACTTTATTCCGCCTTTTAAATGTTTTTGTAATGATGTTAGTTAATGAACCCACCCTTTATAATTTTGTAGCATCCATTACTAAACTAGTAACATAACATTAAATTCGGTGGTAAGAAGATTTTATTTATTAAATTTTATTCTTTAGTCTTAATTGGGAAAATAATTTTTTTGATATTGGCCAATTATTTAGCATGTCTTACTGGAATAATGACTTGAAGCTAATTAAATTATTAATTAGTCTTAACTGGAAAAATAAATTTCGTGATTTTAAAAATGTATATTTAATTTTAGAGCCGAGAAAGTAGTAATTAACTACCGACTTAACTTTTGACAGTTAATTATTCTGCTTAAAGAAAAGAGAAAATTTACCTCTAACGCCAGCATTATTAACCAAAGCATCAATACGTCCAAATATTGCCCAAGCTTTTTGTATGGCTGACTTTATGGCCGGACCGTCGGCCATCACATCAAGCTCAACTGCAACTGCTTGATTAGTGGTGGTGGTGGTGAATTGGTTGATATGTTGACAAAGAGGCTTGAACCTATCCATTCTACGAGCGGCTGCAATAACCTTGCAGCCTGCCATAGCCAGGTCTAAACAAAATTCTCGACCGAGTCCTGATGATGCACCGGTCACCATCACCACCTTGCCTTCTAATTTGCACCACGGCTCCATTTGGTTCAACAATTTACTAGCCATTGCGTTAATCGATTACTTTGATATGCAAGTATTTCCCCCCCTTAATTCTATGGAGTAAGTGTTGTACTATTATTGATATTATGAATATATATAGGCATTGCGATGTGGTGACGATCGATGCACGAGTACATAAGATTTGGATCACATGATGACAAATGAAAAGACATGCTGATCACGGACAAAGCTTCGTTGAGGATAGTGAGGTCAATTGACTCAACGGAAAAAAATTATTTTATAATAATGATAAAATTAAAAAAAATAATATATAAATTGACTCAATTAAAATTTTATAAATTTTATAATATATAAAGTCAAAGTGAAATTTTATAATTTTTTCAATCTAATATCATTCCTAGTATTTTATATATGTATCTTCCTCTAATTTTATTATAATAAATTATAATTTAATTTATATTATTTTTTAAAATAATTAAAAAATTAAATATTTATAAATAATTTTGTAATTAAAAAATCGTATTAAGAATCAAATAAGGGACATATTTTATATTTATAATTAAAAAATATAAAATTATCTTAAAAAATTGACTCACTGATTTTAATCCTACTGTAGAATAGGTGACGAACCACGTGAATAATTGATGTAACAGGTTAAAATGCGCACCATATTTGCGTGCACCTTAATTAATTACAATACAAGTTTACAACATAAGCATTGGACACGAGGGAACATGACGACGCTACTTGCATGATGCACCAGGTTCAAATGTACTGTGTACCTTATGAATGAGTGGCTAGAAACATATGTGCCTTACCTATAGAGGGTTGGGATTCCATGAAATTACAATTTTATCAATTAATATTTTTTTGTTGATAATTAAGTCAGGTAAAATAAATAAATAAAGAGGGAAAAAAAAACACACAAAATTTAACGTGAAAAACTTTTAAAAGAAAAAATTTCAAGGCAAACTCTGAATTTCTACTATATGAATAATAACGAGTTTACAATAATTCTCTCAAGATTTATACTCTAAAATTTAAAGTTACACAATATCGCAATACAATTTTTTATACGGACTAAAAGTTGAAAAACTCTCCCGCTCACGATAGTATAATTTTTTTGTACATAATATAAAAGTTGCAAAAAACTCTCTCTTACAAACAAACACAAAATCCACTTGCACCCTCTCACAACTTTTAAGATGCTACATAACTTTTGGTTGTGCTACACTTCAACAACTAAATATAAAACTATTTATGGCGAACCCACAACTTTTTCATTCTTATTAAAAATAGGATACCCTCCAAAACAATACTCCTATTTTCAGTAGGACACTTCCATTCCATAATAGCAATATATTTTTAAATAGGATTCGAGGAGAGTATTCCAACAATTCTTTCTTCAACTCGAATCCCCAATTACTTCAACTTCATGTCTGAATAGAATTTGAGAAGTATTATCCCAACAATTTTTCTTCAACTTAAATCCCCAAACATTTCAACTTCATTATTGTCACCGTTGTCGTAGTTGTCATAATCAGTCACACCATTCGTAACATCCGCACTATCCACAATATTTGCATTATTCGAGTTATCCAAAACATCCACATTATTTGCGTCGTTCGCTACATCTGCAATATCTGCATCATATGCGTCACCCATACTGTCTGCAACATCCACATTATTAGCGTCACTCACACCATGCACATGTGATGCCCCTAAATTCGGGCTTACACAATCCAAATTTGATTCGCCAAAGGACAATCAATAAACTATTACAAAACAGTGCTCAAAATACACAACTAAGTTTTCACTATTATTATCACACATTTTACAATATGGTGAAGACTATCAACTATTAACTCAGACCATCACTCCATTCTCTTACTAGTTTCAGCTACACTATCATTTCCAGAGAAAAACAATGGAACAAAAAAGATTGAGCTCAATTTTTCTTCCCACCATCCCTCACATTTTCTTATTTTTCTACCCATCATTCCCCACATTTTCTTATTTTCTTTATGCCCTCCCTCACCCATTCTGTATTTTCTTTCAACTTCTTGACTTTTTCTTCCACTTTTTGTCTCTTTTCTTCTCAATACCAATTATACATTCCCCATATCCCCCCACATGCTTCCTAATACAAATTATAAGTTCTCCCAATTTCTTCCCACGTTTTCTAGTTCCCTTCCTTTACCGAATTTTTTTTTTCAACCAACTTTAATTCCTTTGCCAAAAGTCTGCCTTCACCGAAAATATTTTATAATTTATTTCGTTTTATATTTATTATTATAATATCCAAAATATCAATTAACAATAGGATACAATAATTGAAATAATGCTACAACAATGATAATTAATAATGCAGAAATAAATTTAATAAAAAAGCAAGAACGCGTTACTGTGAAATACTGTGCATAAACTACTATAATAATTATTGGTTCAATAATATAAAATATTGTGCAATAGCAATTATTGATTCAATAATATAAAATACTGCGTAATGACAATTATTGGTTCAATAAGGTCAAATATTATGCAATAACTACTGTGATAATTATTGATCAAATAATGTGAAATACTGTACTGTGATAATTATTAATGAAATACCGTGTAATACTGTATGCTACTGTGAAATACCCTATTCTACTATAGAATATCGTGTTTTACTGTGAAATACCGTGTGCTATTGTTCCTTTATCACCGGGTACTTTAATATTTAGAAGTAATAGTACCATTGACAATTTTTTTTTATTAAAAAGGTTACTACTATAGTTTTCTATATCCGACAAATATTTCGTTGTGCGGTCCACCAATGATTAGTTATTTCGGCACCATTGTACGAATCGAATATTTTTCAACATGTTATAATTTTCACATAACATCCTTAACTTTAACTTTTATCAATATAACACTTTACTGTTTCAGAATAATATATAAAGAAAAATAAAATTTTATTCAATAAAAGTTGGAGTCTTACATCTACAACATTACAATCATCATCATCATCTTCAACATTATCATCTTCTTCAGTAGTATCATCATCAGCATCATTATCTTGATTTTTATTATCATCTTCATCATTATCATCAGCATCTCTGTCTTCATTTCCATAATCTTTATTTTTATTATTTGGCAACTGCAACGATGTTAATTACTTCATAACCACAAAACCTCATGTTCATCAACATTACAGCGAACATTAAATCCAACTCCTTCATTCTTCATTCTCTTTATTTGTCGTGCCAGTGCAATTACTTTTCCTTTACCTTGGATACAATTAACCTAGTTCTGATACCACTTGTTCTAAATTAAGTCGAAAAAAATAAATAAATAAAGAGAGAGAAAAAAGCACACGAGATTTAACATGTAAAACCCTTAAATTAATTATTATAAACTCATGCATTATTATTGATATAGTGGAGATTTGGAGTTTGTCCTATAGTATTAATTGTATTGTGGTATTGTGTAACATCAAGTTTTAAGGTATAAAACTTGGAAGAATTATTGTAAGCTCATTGTTAGAATTTCAGATTAAATAATAACACAATCACACAGAATATTATATGAAGAACAGAAAAGTAAGAACACGCAATATACTCAGGTTCATCAATTTGGCTAGTCCTGCTTGTCTAACGTATTCATTAGATGCCTCACATGCTCTACAATGATTCACACACCAAATAATTATTTTTATAGTTACTAGAAAACCCTAGTTGTTATAACATGTGTAACGACCCCAAAATTCCTGCATTTTTGCTACGACGGACCTTGTGCGTTAAACTTCAAACATTTACCAACTTAACTAATGATCTCATAATCATATTAGTTGAATTAGTCTTATTTTAGACTATATATTAAAATTTTCTCTTTAACTTTATCCCTGGATCTTAACTTGATCTCGGTCTCATTATTTATACAACTATCAACTTGTAGTTCATCCGTATAAATGGATAACACCATATATAACAGTCTAATTTTAACCTTAAGATTTAAATAGTCTATAACTTTACATATTCTAAGATTCACGACATTAAATCATTAGGACGATTCTTATGAATAGAGAATCTCACGATGAATGTTTGTATCTTCATCCATTATAAATGTGTGCATCTTTATCCGTGACAAATGGTTGTATCTTTGTCCGGTGCAAAATTCTCTTTGTCTATACAGAACATACCCAACTAGTTAAAACCCTAACTCGAAACACATTTGTATATAGTGATATCTTTTTATATCAATAATCATACTTATCTGACATTCAGAATAGTAATAACAAGTTATACCTGGGTCTGAGGAACCTAACGATGGATTTAACTAGTCAACATCGATCAGTTCTGTCTCGGATGTACAGTACTCACAAGTCATTTACCAATCCTCATCCAGATAAATAGATCATTATCAATACTATGTTAAGTTTTAACAATTCTAGGTCTAATCAAAAGTAAAGACATAACAACATTCTGATGATAATAATTTATAGCATTCATTTAATATTTGGTTACATGTTTGTTTGTTCGTATTATAACAGTCATTAAGACTTAATATAAATACAAGTAATAAAGCATGAAAACCTAATTTACGCTTCATCTTTATGTTCATGATCCTTTTAAAGTTCGTCATTAACTGCAAATAAAGTTTTACTCACAAGAATGAGCACGACGACTCAACAAGTCTAACATATAACATATACACACTTTATGCTTTCATAAATACTTTAACATGCTTTTAACATATCATAAATATCAATTTAATATCACACATAACTTTTATATTGATAATTCATATCACGTTGTCACATAAAGCTTACAATTTATTTTTATAACTTCTGAACATATCATAAAACAATTAAAAGCTTTCATGTACGGTGTACGATTTAGTTCACATTGATTTGAACTTGATTTGTACTCCAAATATGTTTAACATATTAATAACAGTCGTTAGTATACAAAAGAATATGTATTTAATCTAATTAATAATGTACGTTTGAGATTTAATGTCAATTCATAATTTTAATCGTTTGATTTAATAATTAACTAAGTTAATTATTCACATTCGTTGCTTAAATCACTTCATTGTATAATTAATTATGTTAATTAATTATATTCGTAGCTTAATCCTTCATAAATATAGTTTAATATGTTAATTGAATTAATTCATAACTCAATCCGTCGCTAAAAGCTAATTTAGAAGCTATCTCGACGATATTTTAATTAAATCCGTCGCTAAAGATAGTTTAAATGAGTTTAAATTAAGTTTAATTTAATTATGTCATTTATATCTATTGTCCCGAATCAAATCTGTCGCTAAAAGTGTTTTTAAATTGAATTTATACTTAATTTAAAAATCTATCACTATGTCTGTCGCTAAAAGTAATTAAATTAAATTTTAAATAATTTTTAAGTTGATCCGTCGCTAAAGGACACTGCGACGGTCAGTCCGTCACTACAAGTGTTCTTAGCTACCGGAAGGAGTTATGGTCAAAGACCTATAGCGACGGAAAGTGTCTGTCGCTATAAGTGTTCTTCATTCAAACTCAGAACAGACGGACATGGTCGAGTGACCACTTTTGACTTGAAATATCTTTTGGATTATGTACTTTTTTGGTATAATAATTGATCCTAGATGTATTTATCATGGAAATAAACAACTAAATACTAATTTTGATCCTAAAAAGAATCACAACAGAACGCTATTTAATGGTCAATGTAGCCTGTCAAGAATTCTGGGTAAAATCTGGGGTGCCCAGAAATCAGCCGATCATGGTTAATTAGGGACGTTTGACCTTAATTATCTTCCATATAATTAACATTTTGAACAAAATACTCAAACCTAGTTACACTATATATGGCAGGGTACAACTAGATACCAATAATCGACCCAAAATACATTAAACTTGGAATATCTAAGTTGGTCAAACCTTGGCAGAGGTCTGTTAGGCGTGTTCATAGTTTTTTGGAAATTCCAGAAAACAGGCTATTGTGATCGGGGAGGGACTTTCAAGGTTCAATATCTTTCAGCATATAAGTCTGATTGGTGTAATTATTGTTTCTATGTCTTCACTACATGGAATAATATAACTTTAAACATTAAGATAGATCAAACTAGCAACATGGTCCGATCTATTTGACTGACAAGGAGCCCTGTCAGACTGTTTTTCACAATCTTAGACAGAGAGCAAAAATTCAATATTTCATGAATTAAAATGTTATAAAAACGTGATTAATCAACCCAGATCTCTTATTAACAATATATCAGTCATTACTAAACATTATTACATAAAATCTAACACAAGATTAAAGAGCTAGAAAGCACTTAGGATTTTATACATTTTGAGCAATCTTTGCATTTCTGCTATTGATTCTGATCTTTGATTATTATGAATGATATATTAACTTAATTTGGGAGTGTATTTGCTCTCAAATCCGTGGGTTTCAATCTTGGGGTGACTTGCTATTTATAGGAGAGCTAGGTTAGGGTTTTATGGACATTATGCCATTACTTACTAACTAAGGTAACTTAGATTGATCATCACATCCTACCAACTGGTAAGGCCATCCCATGTGCCTCAGTAATGCTGCAAATCATCACAAAAAATGACACATCACTCCTAGCTTTTGATTGGTCCACCATTTCACACACATTTTGATTAAAGGAGAGAATTTCCATTTGATTTCTCTTGCTGCAAAGTGGCTGAGATTTGAGGGGTGTTTCGGTCGTTTCACATGTTTAATTGATGCTTAGATTAATCATTTATAATGCTAGCAACTTGATTGGTTGATAACTAATTAATTAACTAAGTAATTTAATTAGTTTAAATCTTTATTTTGATTTAAATCAACTAATTAAATAGTTGACTTTCACTATTTATAGTTGACTTTTTTGTATTTATACCGTATAATTTTTGTATTATTTTGGTATAATTTTCGTATTCTATCTATATAATTTTTGTATTATACACGTATTTATGAATAGTAACATTTCTAGGGTTTAATCCTTAGGTTTTGAATCCTAAATTAGGTTTGACCCTAGATTATGGTTTAATCTTTTCTAGGTTTTAACCTAACCCTAGTTTAGATTTTCCAAACCTTAGTTTAGGTTTTTACCATTTAAATTTAGGGTTTAGATTTTAATAATTGTAACATAATACAATTATTATTAACTAAATACTTTTTTTATTTAAAGTCAACATATTTATCTACTAATAAAAATTTAGTAAATTAATTCCCCTTATTTCTATTTAATTTATACTCGTTTGGCTTAATAATATATTAAGCCATTATATAAATATATTACATTCATATGTAATATATTTTAAAATAATGAGTTGAATCAACTCCCTCATTTTTCTTAAATCAAAATACCTACTTAAATTCACTATTTTATTTAAGCGAATTAATTATCTTATTTGTGAAATTTAATTCATAATTAATCTATTGTCATTCAAGGCTTATTATTCAAGTTATATTATTTCATAATATAATTTTAATTTTAAGCTCAATTAATTAATATTAATAAACTCTTTTTGCTTCTACAATTCATTTCATAATAAATTCAATTCTTTTAATTTAATAGTTAACTAACTATTAAATTTCATTATCAAATGAATGTATATATTTTCACATTTAAAGATATACATATTTAATCCTTTACATAAATCACATATTTACATCTTTATTATTCACATAATACATAGATTAGGTTAATGATTTTTAACCTCTTAGCCGTGTATGATCGTAGTTTCGAGTCGTATTAGGTCTTTGAGATAGCTCAAGGCATGCTTGAGCTATCGTTCTTTAGGATTTGAATTGACAACCTTAATTACATCTTGTCATATCATATTTTAAAATATTTGGGATATTACAACATAGGCTCAAGCCCAATACATTAGTAAATTAAAGACTGAACTATTAATAAATCCTTAAGCCCAATTACCCCAATGCATTTTGCTTCCTGGGGGTGCTACCCCCTTGCAACCTCCGCCAGCTCACCGGCGACCACCCTGTCGTAGTGGCCACTAGTCGAACCCGCAGAAGTATGAGTCAATCCTAACATTATCCCACTTGGTGAATAATTCCTGATACCCATCTCAGATGTACACCACTCGAACTTTGCCAAAGTAACTGCTTTAGTCAAAAAGTCTACGATGTTCACTACTGTGTCAACCTTCTCCAAGAAAATCAGTTTCTCATTAACCTTCTCTTTAATAAAGTGATACTGAATATCAATATGCTTTGATCGTGAGTGAAAAGCAGGATTCTTCGCTAAGTAAATATCACTCTGACTATCACACTTTAAATTCACTGTCTTCTGCTTAAAACCAAGCTCGGCACATAACCTGCGAATCCATATTGCTTCCTTACCTGCATGAGTAAGCGACATGTATCACAGTAGACGAAAGAGCAACAACACTTTGCTTTTTGCTCATCCAACTCACAGGACCACCAAACAAGTTGAATACATAACCACTTATTGATTTTCAGCTATTAACATCTCTACCCCAATCTACATCCACCGATCTTACCACCTCAAAGAACCTTTCATCTCTTTTACCCCCAAAATGCAATGCAAAATCAAAAATACCACAAAGATACCTGAAGACTCTTTTGCTGGCGGTCCAATGCTCCTTCCCTGGATTAGACATATACCTACTCAATACTCTCGCTGCTTGAGCAATATCTGGCCTCATACAAACTATTGCATACATCAAGCTTCCAACCTTGCTTACATATGGAATGTAAGTCATCTCATCTTTTTCTTCATTGGTCTTAGGACACTGATCTGCTGACAATTTTGTTCCTGTAGCCATAGGGGTTCCAACCGGTTTGCAATCAATTGTGTTGAATTTCTTCAACACCCTTTCAATGTATTTCTTTTGCCCTAAAATTAATTTTCGATTCATACGATCCCTGTGTATATGCATACCCAAGATGAAGTTTGTTGGCCTAAGATCCTTCCTATCAAATTGTTGTGCCAACAACCCTTTTACAAACTTGATCATTTTTCTGTTATTTCCAATTAACAACATATCATCAACATATAAGGTTATAATAAAAAAAATTGTCACCCAACCTTTTCACATAAATACAATGATCAGCCTAACACCGCGTGAATCCAAGTTGTAAAACGTTAAAATCAAACTTTTGATACCACATTATAGGAGATTGCTTAAGCCCATACAATGACTTCTTCAATTTACATACAAAATCCTCTTTGCCTTTGATTTCAAAACCATGTGGTTGCTTCATGTAAATCTCCTCCTCCAAGTCACCATGAAGAAACACTATTTTGACTTATAGTATTTCAACCTCTAGATCATAAATAGCTGCTACAGATAAAACTGTCCGGATGGATGTCAACTTTTCTATTAAAAAAAAAATCTCATCATAGTCAATTCCCTCTATTTGAGAATACCTTTTTACCACCAGCCGTGTTTTATACTTTTCTACCTTTCTATTCACATTTGTCTTTTTTTAAACTCATATTTGCACCCAATTGCCTTTCGATCCTTAGGCAATTTAACACGACTCCATGTTTGATTCTTATCAAGCGACTGCATTTCCTCATTCATAGCAAACTCCCACTGATTCGACTCCCCCGAGGCCCTCGCCTCTTTAACTATGCATGGTTCATCATTAGTGACATGTGAAACATGATATGCACTAAGTGAATACCTGCTAGGTCATCTTTGAACCTGTGTGGACCTCCTCAATGTAGGTTCAGCTTCTTCCTCAGCCTCAATCTCAGCCTTTTCTTCAATATCAGAATCATCACCATCTTCCTCATCACGTTCGGCCTGAACTAGTTCATCATCTGCAAAATCTGTAGCCAACTGTGAATTTTCAACCTCCACCTATTTTCCCATGCTCACATCAATCTGCACACGATCAGGTTCTTCAGAAGACTTATTCACAAGTAGCTCATTTGGTATTTCTCTAAACCCACATCCCTGCTATATAAAATTGTTCTAGTCTCTAGATTCCATAACTTGTACCCCTTGACACCTTCCTTATAGCCAATGAACTTGCACTTCTCTGACTTGAAGTAAAGTTTGTTCCTTTTCTCCTTTGGTACATGCATATATGCATCACAACCAAACACTCGAACATGAGACATATTGGGCTTCCTTCTGAGTAGTACCTCAAAAGGAGTTTGATCTTTTAATGCAGATGTAGGTGTTCGGTTCTTTAAGTAACATGCCGTAGCAACTACCTCAACCCATAATTCAGGCTCCAAGCCTGCCCAACTCCGCATACACCTCTCCTTCTCCATAAGCATTCGATTTAATCTCTCAATCGCGCCATTCTGTTTCAGCACAAAACTGATCAACTGAAAAATACTCTCTACCATTATTAGTTCAAAGAACCTTTATCTTCCTGTTGAATTGATTCTCAACTAGTGCCTTAAATTCTCAGAATTTCTCAAGTGCTTCAGATTTTCTTCTAATAAAATAGACCCAAGCATACCTTGAAAATCATCTACAAAAGAAACATAGTGCCTTGATTTTTCAAGAGATTCTTCAAGAGTTTCCCCAAACAAATCACTGTGTATCAAATCCAACACTTCAGTCGCTCTAGTGGTTGTGGATTTAAACTTGACTCTATTCTGCTTTCGGTATAAGCAATGCTCACAAAATATGAATCTCATTGAGCAGTTTGGAACCCCTTCCACTAGCTTCTTTTGATGTTATAGTGGTTAGTCCCTTCTCACTGATATGCCTTAGTCGTTGATATCACAACATGGACAAACTGTTCTCAACACTTTCTTCCTTCTCAGAAATAAATGAACCATCAAACTTCTCCTTGATGGTACTTCCCAGCAGCTTGTATAAAGTATCACACCTTGTTCCGCATGCAATTACCATTGAGCCACGAGTCATCCTACATGATTTCTTGTCACAACTAAAGTTAACTCCTCCATCTGTCATCGAGCTAACATATATCAAATTCTGGCTAAGATAAGGAATATGCATAACCCCCGGAAGTGTCTTGATAGTACCACCATGCATCCTGAGTTTCACCTTCCCACAACCAACAATCTTCACTAACGTGTCATTGCCCATCATGACATTACCTCCGCTGAAAGTGTCATACTGACAGAACCAATCCATGTGAGGTGTCATGTGATACGAAGCTCATGTATTAATGAACCAAACATCATCATCCGTTTGGGCTACACAAGCTACTGCTATGTATAAGTCTCCAGTGGCTTCATCCTTATTACCCGAATCATTTTTCTCATTCATAGGTTTACCACCCTTGTTCTTCCAGTCCTTCTTCATATGCCCAAAATCATTACACTTCCAACATTTAATTTTTGACCTATCTGTACTATTCAATCTCCCTTTCAACTGTGACTTGTTTCCAGACCTCTTTGAATTTCTATCTTGATTTCTCCCTTTGACAAACGGAGCCTCATTAGTTGAACTTACCATGCCCTGTCATGGCATATCTTCTGACAATAAAGCTGAAATAACCCCCTCAAATGACAATTCTGTAGTACCACTACCAATCGCAATAATCAGATTATCCCATGAATCAAGCAATGAACAGAGTAAGGTAATAGCTTTATCGTCATCACTGATATCACAACTAATTGATAATAACTGACTAATCAAGATATTAAATTCATGTAGGTGTGTAGAAAACGAACTTCCATCATCCATCCGAAGTTTATATAATTTCTTCCTAAGAAATAGTTTATTAACTAAGGACTTATTTTGATATAGGGTTTCCAATTTCGTCCAAAGATCCTTCGCAATCTTCTCCCTATAAACATTAACCAGGATGTTATCTGTAGGGCATAGTCGAATTAGGCCACGAGCCTTTCGATCCAACTTCTCCCATTCAGCGATTTTCTCCTTCAACTCTGTTTTAGTCGAAGACTTCCCCTCTTTCTGAGCAGTAACAGTCAACTTTGGATCTTCAATTACTGTCCAGAAATCCCTATCCACGAGCAGATCCTCCATCTTTAATTTCTAGAGTTCAGAACTCTTCCCGTTGAATTTATCAATCTCGATCCGTGATGACCCTATATTCGACATCTTAAATTTGCAAATCCCAGATCCCTCAAACCAAAGCTCTGATACAAAGTGTTATAATTTAAGATTGAATAATAACACAATCACACAGAATATTAGATGAAGAACAGAAAAATAAGAACACGCGATATACCTAAGTTCACCAATTTGGCTAGTCCTATTTGTTTGACGTATTCATTAGATGCCTTACACGCTTTACAATGATTCACACACCAAACAATTATTTTTATAGTAGCTAGAAAATCATAGCTGCTATAACATGGGCTCAAGCACAATACATTAGTAAACAAAATACTGGACTACTAATAAATCCTCAAGCCCAATTACACCATGTTATAATAGTTATTAATCGAACCCGCAGAAGTATGAGTCAATCTCAACACTCATTATTATTGCTATAGTAAAGATTCATAGTTTGCCTCGTAATTTTTCTTTTTAAAGGTTTCCCAAGTTAAATCTTTTGTATTTTTTTCTCTCTTTATTTATTTATTTATTTATTTTACCTGACTTAATTCTCAACAAAAACTTAATGTCTGAATATAATTCGAGTAATCTCCCAACATTATTAAGACACTATAAAAAACAATTTTTTCATTGTCTTGATATTTAACTATTTAGTAACTTTGCGGAGTCAGAATCCATCATCTATACACGGTGGCATTTCCCAATTTTTTTTGTCCCCAAGGGCCTATTAGTAAGAAGTTATTTTTTCCCAACAAAAAAACGTAAAATAAAATTTAAAATTATTCAAAATTGCAAAAAGAATGCATGTATGAATTGTCCATTTGAATTATGTGCAAAGGTACATTTGAATTATGTGCAATTTTATGCTCAGTTTCTGGGTACATTTGAATTATGTACCCAGAAACTGAGCTCCCAAACAAGCCGTAGATGGAGGACAAACGTAAGGACGCCGGAAGCCTACTGGCGACGAAACTCCAACGAAGCCTACCGGCGGCGAAACTCAAGGGGAGCCAGCATCATCGTGAGGGAAAGGCGGATGATGAGGTGATGGACAGCCAGCAGTTGTCGTTTCCTCAGATCCACAACGATCCGTGCACCAGAGCTTAGCAGCCGAATGAATTGAGTGCGGCGACGAGAGCGAAGGAGAGCCGACAGTTGTCGTTTCCTCAGATCCACAACGATCTGTGCACCAGAGCTCGGCAGCAGAATGAATTGAGTGCGGCGGTGAGAGAGGATGATGAGGCGTTGAAGCCGAATGCCTCTCAATTTCAAACAGCCGTGGACCTCTGGAAAATTTCAAACAGGAGAGAGAGAAGAGGATGGAACGGGTAAGGGTGAAAGAGTGTTTGAGGCTTTGAGCTGTGGAAATTTCAAACAAAGTGGAGTTAATCACAACCCTTCTTTGTTGAAGCCATTAGTAATTTGAGGCCATTGGATGGATCTGCTCTGTTTTATATAATAGATTATTAATTTTTGAAAGTAAGCTTGAGATCTTTTTAAACTCAAAATTGAGATAATTAAATAAATATTAAGAAATAATAAATTTTACATTGAGTAGTACCTTTTAGATTGTATACAATATTCATGATTGTATTAACTAAAATTAAAGAAATTAATGTTAATTTTCATGAGTTTGAAAATATTAATTTAAATTAACTTTAAAAAATTAATAATAATTTAATATTTTAGAACGGAGAAAATATTATACTATTATAACTACTCCTTAGGCACATTTTGATCTGTTTTCCCATGTTTTTCGTTCGTATAATTGAAGCACACAAATTAAGAATTTAATAATAGTGGAGGGAACAGAATAAATGAGACAGTGAAGAAAATTGAGATATAGTCAAAATAATACCAAGTCCGGTGGGAACGACTGCTAATTATTTTGGGCAGATAGTTTTAGAAAATAGCATCCTGGTCTACCCACAGTTGTGTAAATTAAGTTGCATGATAATCGAGGTTAAATGAACCGTAGATGCATGCATGATGTACCGTAATTAGTTACAACATGAGATTTGTACGTGACAAGACTCGTCCTAATTCCAAGCAGTTCGGAATGGATACTCTATATATTAAATAGTTTATAAAAACGAGTTATATTAATATAATAAAAAAATAATTTTTAAATAATTTTTATTATATTATATTATATCTATTTTAAATTATAATATTATTATTAATTTTAAAAAATCGATAAAAAATATTTTTAAATTTAAAATTGATATGATTCATCAAAAATTAAGAAATAATAAATCTTGAAATTAAATGAATAGCATTTTTATACAGTTTACAAATTTCTTCATTCTATTAAATAAAATTTTAAAAAAAATCATGTTATTTTTCAGTTTAAAAATATCATAAGTTGACTTTTAAAAGTCAATAATGATCGATGCAATTTATTTATATATATTTTTTTTTCTAAATTTGAACGACTTAGAATTTAAAACTTGAAAAAAAAAATGATAAGCTGCATGCACGATACACAATGTTAAATTGAACCATGATCTAAAAGGTATTACTCAACGTAAGATTTATTATTTTTTAATATTAATTAAATTATCTTAATTTTGAGTTTAAAATTTTTTTGAGTTAACTTTTAAAAGTTAATAATAATTTTATAATTTAGTGTGAAGACTGTACATATATAATTATATTAAAAATGCATGCAAACAGCAACACATCAATCGTCACCACATCTCAATGCCTTGCTTCATAATATCAGTAATAGTACTGGACTTACTCCATAAAAGGAAAAAAACGTACTTGCATATCAAATTAATCAGTTAAGGCAATGGCTAGTAAATTGTTGAACCAAATGGAGCCGTGGTGCAAATTAGAAGGCAAGGTGGTGATGGTGACCGGTGCATCATCAGGGCTTGGTCGAGAATTTTGTTTAGACCTGGCTAAGGCAGGCTGCAAGGTTATTGCAGTCGCTCGTAGAATGGATAGGCTCAAGTCTCTTTGTCAACAAATCAACCAATTCACCAACAGCACCACTAATCAAGCTGTTGCGGTGGAGCTCGATTTGACGGCCGACGGTCTGGCCATAAAGTCAGCTGTAGAAAAAGCTTGGGCATTATTTGGACGTATTGATGCTTTGGTTAACAATGCTGGCCTTAGGGGTAAATTTTCTCTATTTTTTAAAGTAGCTTAATTAACTGTCAAAAGTCAAGGTGATAATTAATTACTATCTTCTCGGCACTAAAATTAAAAATACATTTCTAAAATCAAGAATTTAAAAAAAAAAAATTGTTTTCCCAATTAAAACTAAACAATGAATTTTAATAAATAAAATCTTCTAGTCAAAGGATTTAATGTTAGGTTACTAGTTTAGTAATGGATGCTAAAAAATTATAAAGGGTGGGTTCATTAACTAACATCATTACAAAAACATTTAAAAGGCGGAACAAACTCTTCATTGGATTTAAGTGAGACGGAATGGAAGGATGTGGTGCAAACAAACTTAACAGGATCGTGGTTGGTGTCCAAGTACATTGGGTTATGCATGCGGGCAGCAGGGCAAGAAGGATGTATCATCAATATCTCTTCTATTTCTGGTCTAAATAGAGTCCAACAACGTGGAGGTGTTGCTTATAGTTCCTCCAAGGCAGGACTTGATTCCATGACTAAGGTATATATACTAGTGATATTATTTGATGTAATTTTATTTATTATTTAAAAAATTTGGTAATTTAATTTATTTTGTGTCCATTTGTATTTTTAGTTTTAGTTCTTTTTTTTAATTTTATTTATTTTAGGGTTTAGTTCTTTTTCTTTTTCAAAATTCATTGATATTTTTCACAGTATCAGTTAACTCACTCCCTCGGTTCGTTCTTGAATATTAAATAAAAAATTAAAGAAATAAAAAAATAAAAAAATGAAAGAGAATAATCGAGATAAAATAAAATGATGAGAGAGTAAATAAAAGGAATGATTTTTCTAACTATTAAAATTACATTGCAACCATGTAAACAATGGTTTCAAGTTCAAGGAAAGGGTATAGTTGTAATTTTCTCTATGGGGACATTAAGAATTCTCAAGCTAAAAGAAAAGAAAAAGATAAAGGAAATAAAATAGAAAAATTCATTCGAGCCTCTTTTTTTTCATAATTATTTTTTAACCATAAATTACAGTATACATATGAACATTGTTCTTGATATTAGATTTTAGAATTATATGTAATTAGATTAATTTTTCTTCACTAAGAAAGTTCTCTTCTCCCCTTTTTTTTACATTTAACATAATTTTGTTTTCTTTCTCCTTCATTTTCCTGTGCATTTATAGTACAAATAGCTAACTCTTTAATCTACTTTAATAATTTGATTTGTAATACAAACAGATAATGGCACTGGAATTAGGGATGTACAAGATCAGAGTAAATTCAATAGCTCCTGGCCTTTTTCGATCTGAAATAACTGAGGCTCTTATGGATAAAGATTGGCTTAAAAATGTGGCTATTAGAACAGTTCCATTGAAAACATTTGGTACATCAGATCCGGCATTGACATCACTTGTTCGATACTTAATTCATGACTCTTCCAAATATGTGACAGGCAACATTTTCATTGTTGATGCTGGTTACACTCTTCCCGCTCTTCCGATATTCTCTTCTCTATAAATTAATCGAGTTTTGTATTAAATGACCTCGAGTCGAGTTTAAGTTTGTTTATTAGGCTAGTTATATTTTAACTGAATAAATTTGACTGTGACCCTGTTTGTTAACAATTCTATTTATTATGAGCATTTTATATTTAAATAGGACGGTTGTGACATGATAAGAATGTTTTATTCAATATTTTAGTACTTAGAAAGATTTATTAATGAATTTATTTGATGGGTGGTGATGATAATGGTAATTCCAAAAAATATTTAGCTTGAATTTCCTGTCTATAGAAGAGATTATATAATAACTGGATAAAATAATTAGATTTCTTAAAATTGAAAAGAGAAGAAAGAAGTTAAAAAAACAAGAGCAGGTATCTGAAAGAGGAAAATTGATTTTAAAGACATTCTGTTTTCAAATTTTATAAGAATTGAAGGAGTAATGAATTTGTCCAAGCTTACTGTTTGGCATACCCTTCAATCTTGGTACACAATTACACATCATTCATTGAATTTTCATTTAATGCAGGTTCAGACAATTCATACATGCATTCTTTTAGAACTATAGTTTTTCCATAAATATTCCCTTCGTTCTTTATTATTATCTATAACTAAAAAAATATGCATATTTACGAAGAATAACAATTATTATTATTTTTTATTGGAAAATAAAAAAGTGTAGTTGTTTGATTATACTCTCCCCGTTCTATATTATTTGATACTAGGGATAGCCCGTACCTGAAGGCACGATTCAACTAATATAATATAATTTAAATTGCCAAAAAAACAGTTAAAAATTTCGCAAAATCGACCGCCAACTCCAAATGAAAACTAACCCGAGTTTGAAGCGGATCTGCTCATATGCAGCCTATATAATTTCTTTCTTTCAAATCCAAGTTTTCAAGTTACTTAACAAACTCTGAATTGGTCAATAATGGAGGAAATCATAACCTAGAATGGCAATTGCTCCACTAAGCAGAGGTCCATAAGTAACATAGTTGTGCCCAGTAATCCAACCACAGTCAGCAATACACCTAAAATATGTAAACAAATTGGTTAGAAATATCGATAATAATTTTTATCTACTCCAAGATAAGGAGTTCCAAAATTACCAATATATGTCTGATTGCTTGTAGTCAAAGACATACTTGAATGTCGTTGCAGTGTATGTCATGTAGCCTCCTGTTGTGTGTAGAACGCCCTATTAAAGATGCCCAAGAAGTTTTATTAACAATTGACAGCATAGCAGAAAGAGAGGAAGCTAACTATTCTGGGGAACTTAAATACCTTGGGCTTTCGTTTCCAGTGCTCCCACTGGTATATAGCAGAAAAAGTGGATCCTCTGCACATCGCACGTAATTAGATATTTAGGCGCTACATCCTGAACACAAAGAAGGTAAAGGAACAAAGGGTAAAGTCAATTAACTTATTTAGTGAAATTTTGTACTTATTTATCATATACTTTTAAGGTATTGATTGATGCAAGCGCATACATAATTTAGTAACGATATAAGAAACTGGATTTATATTGAAAATGCCTCAGAAGAAAAGGTTATTTGGATAACTGCATATACAAACTTAATTATGCCGTGGATTAGAATTAGAAATAGTTAGGGAGTTTGTGTAGAGGTGCTTCATTCTTTCTTACCCATCATGCCTGAGAACACAATAGAAATCATGTTGTTTCCCAACCTGCTTGTGACGAAAGAAAATAAAACTTCATGTATTTTGGAAGTGTGAACTCAAAGAATACAACAAACTGAATAATAGAGAGAAATGATCTCAATTTGTAGGATATTATTTATTTGTTAGCTTTTGCTAAGTTACTTATAGGAAGCTTATTTATTTTGCCACCCATCTATCAGGATGTCAACCATTGCCCAATTTGAAAAGTCAACGCATATAAACAACTTTTCTATGATATCAATTTGAAGATTTTTTGACATATCCTAGCACAAGCTAACAAATTAACAATATGAAGCGAAATCAGTAACATCTATTTCTATCCAAGCAATTGTAACATATGTTGGTAATACCACCCTTGAACCACTGATCAAAACAAAGACGCCCAAGCCAAATTGACATACAAAAAGAGGGCTAATGAAGATTCATGAAAAGGGGATTTTGAATGTTTTCTAAGAAAGAACCTCAATTTTGATATTTCCTTTTCTGACATCAAGATTCTCCGAGTAAACCTGCTGACCCCATTTCTTTTTTCAATAAAACTCTGACAAAATATCCGACCAAAACCCAGTTGTACATCTCGTTAACATGTTCAAAATATAATACTTGATAAAAATCAATTAAAAGGATAACAACAAAATAGTGCATATGTGCTTATTGTTTTAGGTTGTTGACCAAGACCTTCTTTGGAGAATGCTTTTGTCTTTGTTTCCTTTTCACATATCGTAAATCTTTCCATTTCACGCTCAATAAGCTTCCGAGCATCCATCAGAGCCTGCTCATAAGAGGCACTAACCTATGTCAACACATGTAACCAAAAAAAAAATTTCAACTTCAGAATTAAGGAGTAGACAACCAAAGCAAAAAATGATCAAATTCAATATTACTTTAGAAATAACTTATAACTTAATAAGAAGAAGATTACGATATGGTTGATGCAACAAAATAATTCATCTAAACAACACAGGACTGTAATTGGATAAAATGGGACAAAATAGAATAGATATTGTACCAACACACTACAAATTCAAAAATATTAGTGGTAAATGATGCAGATAAGATAATTGAAAAATAAAAGTGCACAAGCCATAAATTCATCATTCCTTTGTAAAACAATTACTACATATAAACCGAAGTCATTCTACAACACATCTTGTACTAACTTAAGGGTAAAGAAACTGTCATGAACTGAGTTTCAAGCATTCAACAAATTATGATTCGCAACTTTGAAGATACCCAAACAACAGCAACGCATAAATTGATCAAACTGAGCGCCTTCGATAACGTTACGGATTTCAGATTTTCCAATTTGTGCAGAAAACTAATAGGGTACTAACCCTATTTTACCAAACCTGGTTCATTACTAAATTGATTCTCTATCCTATTTATGACAATAGCAATAGATGATGAACAGTGGAAGAACAGTGACAATGAACAAGTTTTGCGTTTTTTATTTTTCCAAACCCAAGATCTCCCAATATTTAAAAACGTTATGGAGAAATTGTAATATACTAAAATGATGCGTGACAAGTTTTTGGGTGCCAGGAGAGAAAAAGTGTCCAATTTGGTGTTAGTTGTTCTTGAACTTGCTCCTTTATTGGCTCAATAAGGCTTTTCCAAGGTACACTACTTCAGTTATAGACTTAATACTAAGGAAACAATATGAAAGTTGCATTTTTTTCCTCAGAAATCCCATGTTTGCAAGTTTATAAAGTTGGTAAGTTATTTATAAAAAAAAAGGTCAGAAAGCTAAAGAAAATTATGGCCAACTTTCCTTAGAATTTTTCTTAAACAAAATGGTAGGAAAACTAAGGAAAAGAAAATGGACTTATTGAATTTTTTGTTATTCTGTAAATGCCCTTAGCTATAAGACAAAAAAAATTGACCACCATGTCCCCTCAAGCATACACTTGTCAACTTTCTCACAATTTATAAGGGCGCAATTGTAATAATATAACTCAACTCTACTTTATAATAGCAATAATTTAGAATTTCCTTCGTTATCCTCACCAACACAAAAACATAAGATATTGTCATATTAAGGAAAGTGACTTTCCTATCATTTCATAAGCCAAATTCCGTATGATTCCTTATCCGAAAAACTCAAACAAATTGTAAGAGTTTTTAAGGTGTTTGGCTTAGAGGTAATTATTGTTCTCTTTACCCAAGTTTTTAACCCGTTAACACAAGATTTCAAAATATTTATTTGAGGAATCTCCAATTAACTTAAAAATTAAAGTATGTAATGAATATGGCTACTTTAGTAAGAAAGAATCACAAAAAAAAAAAAGATAAAATTTTATACAACTACTTTTCTAGTATATGATTTTACCTTTTCCCTAAATTAAAATTGCAAGTGACTGAAAATAACACTGTGCATAAAGCTTTTCTTTTTCTTCTTGTTCTTTTCAAATAATCCATATCTCTTAATTCGCAGAATCTATAATAAAACTGAAATTGAGATAATAACTGAAACTTAAACAGACCTTCTTATCCTTGATCTCACTTGATTGAATCCATGTTTTGATCTGGTCTCTGTACCTCTGAAGTTTCTTAATCTCCTTCTTTAAGTCCGCCTCAAATTTCTCCTTCTGATTGGCATTGTCCGTATCATAAACCTGACGAATTGAAATATTTATGCGAAATTGATTTCAATTTAGATAAGAAAAATTAAGCTACAAAATACATTATTCCAAATGCTATCAAATACATCAACGCCCTCTTGAACCTTCTTCAGAACTCTATCGATCTTGCCCTGCAATTTTCTGTTTGCTCCCATTGTGATACTGAGATCAAAATAGGGAAGTTTACCATCCAAAGCCCTGCAATTGAGATGCTTTGCAAATTATTAGGTTATGGTAATCTGAATTTTCACAAGGGGTTAATGTTTATTGACTATACACAGATCCGATGAATTTAGCCGTAAGGGAAGGGGAAGGGAAGATCATAAATATTCACAACAGAAGGAGAAAATGGCAACAGAGCGACTTAAAATATTCACAACAGTCAGTTGTACATAAAATTGAGGTAAAATAAAATACTCAAGGTAGCATAAAAGAATTCGAAATACAAATTACTAAATAAAGATGTATAAATTTTAATAAAACAAAAATATTAGATTAATGAATAAAAGACAGAAGCTTTAGAGGATTTTATCATCCCATATCTTCCATATCTTCATCGCCATCATCATGAACTGTAGTTTCCATTTCATTCCCATGAGCTGGAGTGTTAACCTTGCTTCCACTAATCAAAGCATCACCGACTAAAGGCAGAAATTTCTCAGGGACTGAATTTTCATGGATGTTATACTTGATGATCTTATTCCGTGTTCCATCTTCATTCATTTCTTCTTCGCGCTTCCTTCTCCCATAGAGAGTTGTTGGATTCACCGGGCAGGCAGCAGCTGGCAAATGGACCATCTCTTGATCCCTACAAACTTTATCTCCCCCACTCACACCATTTTCAAGGTCAAATAAGGTGTTTTCATCAGCTGATTAAAATGAGGGGAGTTCATAGTTCATTCCCAACTTGCTTCATTCCCAACTTGCTAATCGCAGCTTTAGTATCTAATTTACAAACATCTTCAGTAAAAACTCTAATCCCTTGATCCTCAAGGACCAATAGCCATTCTGAAAAAAATTAACATATAGTTGACATAAGAAACACCATACGCACGAATTTTATCAAGAGGGGACACCCTTATAATTAAGGTGTTACTAACTTTAGATAAACACTAAGATGATCTAGCTTCTTTCACCATTTTTCGATAAATGCTCAGTTTAAAAACAGGGGGTGCTCAGCATATACTTTTGCTAAGAGATACAAGAAGATAATATTTAAGCAACGGTACACAAAAAGATTCCATTCTATAATTGCATCTTTACGACAATTGTAATCCTATACCTTACAAACTGTATGGCATTTCCACGTAGCTGAGTAGATCTACCAGATTTTAGAAACGGAAACTCTCCCAGTAACACAGCGTCATACAATACTTTCCTAAGAAAAACTTCTTCCTCAGAACTCTGCACTCATGAAACAAATTTGAATTGAATTCCACCATAGTACCAATGTGCTCCCATCTATGGAGAATAGTAAAGTATGACCGCAACATAACAGCTAAAAAGACCAAGAAAGAAGGGTAGACGTGACACTCTTAACATGAAAAATGGAGGTCTAGTGGCCAGCTAAAAACAATATTCAACCCACTCATGTGACATGGAGAGTGAGCAGACTTGGTATTCTTAACATGATAATTGGTGGTCCACTGATGGAGAATAAGGAAATATATGCAGTTCAAATACACTATAAACTGATATGATGATGCCATAAAAGTTCAGAATGTAGAGATGCTTTGCAAATTATTAGGTTATGGTAGGGAAGATCATAAATATTCACAACAGAAGGAGAAAATGGCAACAGAGTGACTTAAAATAGCACCCACCATGAACACCACCGCAGAGAAAGATGAACAGTAGATAAAATACAGCCTCTCCTTCTCACAATCCATCAATTCAAAAATCACGAACAACTCACAACAAAAACTAAATCTGAAAACCCAAATTTCAAAAATCATCTGACTGTGCGTGGTATGTGTGTGAGTAGATAAAATACAGCCTCTCCTTCTCACAATCCATCAATTCAAAAATCATGAACAACTCACAACAAAAACTAAA
Organism: Hedera helix; assembly: GCA_947179155.2. Taxonomy (NCBI): domain Eukaryota; kingdom Viridiplantae; phylum Streptophyta; class Magnoliopsida; order Apiales; family Araliaceae; genus Hedera; species Hedera helix. The sequence goes on along the minus strand of OX359280.1, from coordinate 5,677,692 downwards.
TCTGAAAACCCAAATTTCAAAAATACTCCAAAACCCCCCAATTTGAAAACCTAAATTTCACAAAACCTAAATACTCCATCCGATTACAGAAGGTTTTGAACTCTAAAATAATTATAAGCAATGAGCAAACAACTAATAAAACTCCAAATTTGATAGTGACCATATGAAAAAATGCACACATTGTAACCAATCCATCAAAGACCTAAGTAGTGGTTGGGTATCTTTGAATACCTAATCTAAGAGGAAAAAAAGAAGGAAAAATACTTATGATATAGAAGAAGATAAAATGATGGATGAAAAATACTTGTGAGAAAAAAAATACCTCATTTAATTTTGTAGAACGTGGTGCAGCATTACCTTGAGTATCTAAAAGTAAATAAACTTAATATCTAAAAGTAAATAGACTTAATAGACTTTCACTATCTTATTTACATATCTAAGTGTAACTGCAGTTATAGAAAGGTTACCTTTCATTTTAAGTATCTAAGAAAGCTAGTTGTTTAATATGTCCTTCTCCCTTTCTTTTGCAACCCTCACGAAAACAAAAATTGACAAACAAAGGTACAACAAGCATAGAAATCTGTAATAATATTTGATTATAAGTTGAAATAAAATGGTAAACAGCTTTCAGAACAATTGCTAATAAAAAGGAGGAGCTTTAAAAACATGCCATTTAATGCACATATATGAAATAGGAATAATACAATTTAATTTTATTTCTTGAATTACCAAGACTATCATCTTCACAAGCAAAGAACATACACCATCTAACAACAATTGAATCAAAACACAGTATTTGTTTATTTGCATAATTTATGAAAAATCAATACTTACCAGCTTACAAGCAACTTCTTCTCCTGTTTGTACATTTACTCCTGGAAAAAAATTAAACCAGATAGAATAAATTAAACATTAAAAAAATTAAAAGGACTGGTAGTGAAAAAGAAAGAAGTAAAAAAAAAAAATTAAACATACCCAAATAAAGTTCTCCAAATGATTCACTCCCAAGCTTAAACTTACCGCCAATGACATGATCCATATTTTAAAGCCAAGTTCAGCTACCTCAAACAAAAAAACAAAAAGAACCCCAATTTTTCACTTTTTTGTAGCTATCAAATTCAGTGTCTCAAAAGCTTAAATCATTAAACAGGGCTCAGAATAATGCATGTGGATAAGCAGTGGATAAGGATAATGCACGTGGAGTACAATCTTCAAACAAAAAGGAAGGTCAAAAGCAAATGAATAAATCATATAATCTACATCATCTGAAAATATAACCCATATGCTGGACTTTGGTTAGATTTCCATAATTACAACAAAAGCGCATACACCAAACTCATAAATCACTGTTTGGTTGAAAAAACAATATACTGGAAAAAGATAATGAGATACTCTAAAATTAGGTTACCTCCAAATCGAGCCACTTTTCATTTCCCACTGCCCTGCTGCTGTAGCCATCCCTTCTTTTTCTATAAACAAACCCCTTTTGCATAGAGACTAAAATTTAAAAACCCACCTCTGAAACACTTGAAGAAAGAGAAATATAGAGAGAAGAACTACAACCCACTATATATAGATGTTTACCTAGTAAAGGTGATGATGAATTTGTGAGTATGTATGTATTTATGGAGGGGGTGGGGATGAATTTGTGAGTTCGTACCGACTGAACATGTAATGACCCGAAAATTCATAAGACTGATTAGTATGGTCTTAGGAGATTGATGTGATTTAAGGCTACGCTAATCCTTGGAAGAGGAAGTAGTGGATAGTCGATTTGTAGAAATTTTAAGCTTTCGAGGATTCAAGCAGGAGATTTGAGGTTAAGATATAAAACTAACCCTAGTAAAGTGGTAAATATCACTGGAAAGGAATTAGAGTCCAGTCACGGAGGGACTAGGACAATATTTATAAAACAATAAGTAAAACAATGCCTGTGTTAAAATAATCGATGAGATTGATCGGAGGGGAAAATGTTGTAAGGATGTAGTGGTAATTCTGAAGATGGAATCATTTTTTTTTTATAAGGCAAAAATTTAATCTGGGGAAGAGATGAGGAAGGATTATCCTCATATTTTTGGATTTACCTTATATTGAAATTTCGGGGACGAAATTATTATAAGGGGGGTAGAATGTAGCGACCCGAAATATTTTAATATAGAGAAATGGAATTATTGGTTGTAATTGTAAATTTCTGGGGGATTAAATTAAATCATTATATGATGGCCTGATTTATTTAATTATGTGTTGAAGTAATTAAAGGAATTTAAGGAAGGTTCAATTAATGGGTTAATTAAATTAATGGACCAACCTAGGTTGTATAGTATCAAAGTTTGATAGGGTAAATGAGCTATGTGATATTTAATTAAATAGCTAGCAAGTTAAGCTGGATGTGCAAATTAATTAATATGGTTATTAATTAATGAGATTTCGTAAACATTAATAATGTTATATTTATTTTCATTTGGAAAGTTATTGATAGTGGGGTATTAATATTTTATATTTCCACTAGAAATTTAATTTGGGCAACCCGAAGCTTAGTTGTAATATAAGTAACAATTGGGCCACCAATTGTTTAATTAACAAAACAAATAGCAGCTCAGCCCAAGAGTAACAACATAACATGGTGGAAAAAGTAAGAGTGCCACTCCTTTAGGGACAAAACCTCAGAAAAAGCAGAGCACGCGCAGTTTGTGCAAAGCTCAAGGACTCAGTGCTGAGAAAAGAAGGAACAAGTCAGGCATATGGGAGGCTATAGGGTCCAACTCCTAAGAGTTGTCTAAGGCTGAGAGAGTATTGTATAACCTCAGTCATTCCCTCATTTCCCCTTCCCGTTCATTTAAGCTAAGAGAGATATTGAACTTGAGAAGTAAATGCAAACTTCAGAGGAGTTCATGCTGTTCGGAGAAGGCAAAATCTGAATGTAAATCGTCTGTCAAAGATTGAAGGTATTATCCGGTTATTTCGATATTATCCTTATTTATTTAACTAGTTTTATCTTATGTTGGATTAAGGAAACAGAATATGCTAGAGTTGCATATGAGGTGTGTAAATGAGAGTAATGTAAACTCGATAGTCAAAAATGTTGGTGAAACTAGTTAATGATTGAATCAGAACTAGAATAATGGTTTCGGTTATTCTACCCAGTCAACAGTAGGAGTCTGAACCACAATTGGTCTATACTCAATGTTCATGTTCATAAAACTATAGAATGGACTGGTGTATTGGCTTATTAGTTGGTTTAGATGTTGTTTTCTGTTGGGAGAAATCTGTGTTAAGGACCATGAAGGGTTCAGGCGATACAAGGTTAGAGTAGGTGTGGGAGAGTAATTGTTTACTGTAAATAATCAGTTTATGAAGATATTCCCATATGCTCACCAAGTGTTTGACTAAATGTCTGAGAAAACCAAGGTGGTTAAACCTTATGTCCAAGGATCTATTTTCAAATCAGAACCTCTTTAAGTAATGTGTTAGACGTTGTGTTAGTCTAAAGGGTAAACCAGAAAGGTTAAAATGAGTTTTGGTATGTTGTATGAAGTTATTATAAATTTGGGAATTTTCCTTAGTTGGAGAAAGGGTAGTAGAGTGCACTGATAGTAGAGTGCTGCTGCTGGTAGTAGAGTGCTGTTGCTGGTAGTAGAGTACTGCTGGTAGTAGAGTGTTGCTGGTGATAGTAGAGTGTTGTTGCTGGTAGTAGAGTGCTGCTGGTAGTAGAGTGTTGCTGGTGATAGTAGAGTGTTGCTGCTGGTAGTAGAGTGTTGCTGCTGATAGTAGAGTGCACTGGTAGTAGAGTGCACTGGTAGTAGAGTGTTGCTGCTGGTAGTAAAGTGCTGCTGGTAATAGAGTGTTACTGGTGATAGTAGAGTGTTGCTGGTGATAGTAGAGTGTTGCTGCTGGTAGTAGAGTGTTGCTGGTGATAGTAGAGTGCTGCTGCTGGTAGTAGAGTGTTGTTGCTGATAGTAGAGTGCACTGGTAGTAGAGTGCACTGATAATAGAGTGTTGCTGCTGATAGTAGAGTGCTGCTACTGGTAGTAGAGTGCTGCTGCTGATAGTAGAGTGCTGCTGCTGCTGATAGTAGAGTGCTGCTGGTAGTAGAGTGTTGCTGCTGGTAGTAGAGTGCTGCTGCTTATAGTAGAGTGTTGCTGGTAGTAGAGTACTGGAAGTAGAGTAGTACTCTAAGATTGGGAGCTCTACGACCGAGCGATGTAGGTGCAATATAATGTCTGTAGTGAACAATGATAGTATACTAAAATAGTTAATTATTTATTTAGATAATAAATAAAGATACTGAGGTAATTAATTATTATATTGAATAATAATTAAAGAAGAATTAAATAAACTAATTATTTATTATTTAATTAGATGTAAATAATAAATAAAGATAATTAATCATTATTTAACTTATATTAAATGATGATTAAAAGAGAGATAAAGATAATTAATTAATTATTATTTAACTAACCTTAAATAATAAGTGAAGAGGAGTTAAAGTTAATAAGGTGATTATCTATTATTTAATTGGGATTAAATAATCGGTAAAGGTAATTAATCATTGTTTATTATTAAATAATGATTAAAGGGTAATAAAAGTAAATAATTAATTATTATTTGACGAAATAATAATTAAAGAAAGATAAGATAAAATAAGGTAATTGCCTATTATTTAACTTATATTAGGTAAGGATAATTAACAAATTATCATTTATTTAATAAATAAGGGTGAATTAATTATTTAATTATTATTTAAAGGATATTAAATAATAATTAAAGTGGGATGAAGTTAATAAGTGATCATTTGTTATTTAATTAATATTAAATAATAAGTGAGATTATGTAATTAAGAAATTATTATTGGAATGATATTCAAGGATTTATAATTGATGGTATGTAGTTAAATATTATTAATGGATTAATAATATTGGTAATTGGGTGAATATTATTAAGGGCTTAATAATATTAGTAACCAATTAAGGCGGTGTTCAGTACTTGAGTACAGTTGGTAATGTAATGATGTATTATTAATGTATAATAATACTGATCGGTAATTAAAATATTATCCAAGGAGGATAATGTTGTCTTATAAATTATGAGTTAATAAATAAGAACTTCTATGTTATAGAGTCGATTCTTTTGTGAATGACAACTAAGTTCTTATGCACTTTACTAATTTTCAGATAAGCAAATTAGGTCTTTCG
>OX359280.1:2750000-2995000 GCA_947179155.2 Hedera helix | reverse complement strand
AGTTAAATATATATTTATCTTAAATAATTTATTTTTTTAATAATAATTTGCTTATAATATTTTTAGTACTGATTGTCATATTTCTATTAACTATTCATATTTATGGAATATTATTAATTATGTGTAAAAAATTATATAATTAAATAAAAATTTAAATAAAAATAATTTATTATTTTATTATCTTTGTACAGAAAGGCAATCAAATGATGCTTGTCATTTTGAATAAATATAAGTATACTACATAGTACATAGAATACAATATCAAACACAATAAGATGATCTTAATCATTGAAAGATAAGGTATGATACAAAAATTTTTGTCAGATTTTATTTTTTAATAATTAAAATATATGTAATATTTAAAATAATATTTAATTGTAATATATATAAAATTATATATCGAAGAACTAATTGTCATTTTGTATTGAAGAGCTAATGTCAAAGCCAAAAGTTCACCGTTACGAAGTTCCACACAATGTCTCCTTGTAAAATTCAAAGGCACGTGAATTGGACTGTGTAAAAGATAAAACGGGACTCTAAGACGTTGGTGCATGGACAACTGTTATCTATCTTTAAGGAGTTGGCGTCAAGAAGATTTGATTTTTTTAAAAAAAATTTCGAGAGAATTAACCTCGGTTGACGTATTAATATAAAAGGTGCATTTTTAAAATTAATAAAAAAAATTAATTTTTATTAATGCGTAAATTGATCGGAAAATATTTTTACTGGTCAAATAGAAGGTACTATCTTTCTTTCACAATTTACTTTTATAAATATTTTTTTATTAATAATAATATAAAATGACGTAATAATTTTAAATTTTCACTATATTTTGGTTATTGTGTCACTATTACGTTAAACCCTAGATAGGTGAAATGTGAACTACGAAGTGTCTTAATTATCATTTTCGTGTACCATATGTATATGTGTTTGAAAAGGACTATACAGATTTCGTACCTAATTTAGGTTTTCCAGCAAAGCTTCAAATTAAAAAGTATAACTACACAATTAGTTTCTCTCTCAACCTAGGCCATCTCACCAACTTTTTTTGAATAAGTATAGGGAAGTTATGTTTGATTATATTTTAATAGTATATTTTTTAATGTATTTTAATAATTTATATTTTTATATTAAGAGATCATCTGAATAATTAAGATACAAATATGAGTCTGAATTATTCAGATGACCTTTTAATACAATGATCAGGACTGTTAAGATGTATTAAGAGATGAATTGTTAAGATACATTAAGATGTAATCAAACACCACCGTACACAATAATTAAACGCAATATTCAAAAACTATATTCATCTTAATCATTAAAAAGTTGGGGCATGACATTGAAATCCGTACCATGCCTAACTTTTTAATGATAAAAGTAGATATAATATTTAGTTTTGTATTTAAATGTTGTATATATAGATTTGTTCAATATATTTTTAATTTTTTATAAAAAGAATTGATATTTTCACATATATTTTTTACATTTTCATATGTTCTCCTCTCACATGAGAAGAAAGTAAGACCTAATTTTTATTTACTCTCTTTTTATAATATTATTTTATACATAATTTTTTGTATATAATTTATGTCCATACTATTACTCCAGTTTTATAACTCAAGTTGATGTATAAGTAAATATAACCGCACGCACGCATTTGAATTTCAAGACAAAAACTGTCTCATTAGGATAATTAATTAGTTCACGCAAATTTTAAATAACTAGTGATTGACCCACAATTTTTATTTTGCCCTCCAAGGACAAAGATGCAATCTCCTCGATCTTCAATAATTACTAAAGGTTAAACTAACAACTCTAAATTATATATGAGATTAATCTCTCTAGACATACATGTTTACGCACTAATCCGGTTTGTTTCGAGTATAATTTTGGTATATATGCTTAATTAAGCTAATCTCACACATCGATTAATATATAATTGGCCTTAAAGACAGTTTCTATTTTTTCATTGTCGTTTTAAAATCAAACAATGGCTACTGTTGCTGAGTAAAATAAAATATATGATAATACTCGCTAAATTTCACAAAAAGTGTTCGTTTGTAAAAATTATAAATTTTATGAATATATTTCTATTTCACATGTACCGTTAAATTTATTGACTGTTTAATTTAATAGTAAAATCATGATAACAAAATTTAAGTAAATAAAACTTATTTTTTAGAATAAGAAAAATTGTCGAATCAGATTTTTTTTTTTATCTTTTTAAATTTATCCTTAACATTAATTATCTACAAATATAATAAGCAGTGATATGATAAAGAAATTGTTATTTACACAATAAAAAATGTCATTTTCATATGTGGATCCTATTTTTTACTTATAGCGACGATTTTAAAACTGTCGTTATTGATAAAAAATTAGGCTCACATACAAAAATAACAAAGATTATTGCGAAAATATCAGTTTTCTATAATAATACTCAATCAACGGAAAAAAATAATGGTATGTAAAGAATTTCATATTATTTATAAAAAAGAAAAAAATAATTTAACAATAAATAATTAAAATATATATTTAATTTTAAAATAGATGAATTATTAATTAAATCACTTTTCTCTGTAAGTTAGTTAGCCGGCCAAGAAACGGTTGATTACACATTCAACTTTTCTTTTCTTATATATTGTAAAGTGATTAATTAATTAATCGAAGTCAAGTCGAATTTGTCTTCAATTTTATTTTATTTAATTCATTGCACGCAATTATTTCTTAGGTCGGTTTTTAGTAAAGGTGGCCAAATGTAAGAACATCAACATTATAAAAGAATACGGAGGATGGAGCTCCAAATATTGAGTGTGACAGAAAGGTTGCGTGTGAAAGCAAGATTGCCCGCATGTCACATTGTCACTTGATGTGTCCTCCACACAAACATGTGGTGTGTAGGTATGTATTACGTGCACTGTCCTCCGCCGCGTATATATATGAAGCAAAATAATTTTTTTATAAAATTTAAAAGATTAAATAAAAAAATAAATGTAAAAAAGATAAAAAAAAAATAATATAAAGAAAGTTATAAGAAAAAAAGAGAAAAAAAAAAATTATAATACAATTAAATCACCGACGTAGCAACTTCATAGAACTACTTAATAATATAAATAGAAAATTAATATTTTTATAAAAAAATTTAATATTTTTACATAAAAAATATGTCTATAATAAAAATTTATAAATAAAAATATCAATTCTCTATAAATATATGTGTATATAGCATCAACCACATATAATTTTGCAAGAAAACATTTAAAGTTAATAATTGTACAGAAAAAGTAAAAGGGTATGTTAACGTGAATTTTTTTCTACTCGCCTAATCAGCGAACAATGAGCAATAACCTGAACAAAGCATAAACAATGATTATACTAAAAATTTGACGAGTTAGATCCTCTGATGCTAAAATCAATATAGGCCAAAAGACGTCAATAATAAAAATATTAAATTGCTCTAATGTAATGAATAATAATTATATATGTATCTTGACCTTAATTTATAGCTGTGTATATATAGTTATTAGGAATAATTTATGTCTGAAGGTATGGTACAACTAATATAATAGTTGAGTATTGTATTCAATATTTTTAGATTGAAAAATCTAAAATTATTGTGGACTCTCAGTTCCACAATAGAATTAAGAGTCTAACTATTAATACAAAAAGATTGATACTCAATCTAGTCATAATTTATTTTTGAGACAAATATTAGTGTGTTACTCATTCCCAATTTAAAATTAGTTCTTGACAGGTTTGAACAATTAATTAATTGACGATAGTGGACTCAAATTCGTGTAATATAGTATTTTCGGGTATCCCACACACTTTTTCTTTATTGACAAAACAGAATAAGTAGTTTGACAATATTTATTTGCCTTCAGAATCTTTAATCATCGATCAATATGATTCATGAACAATATTTTTTTTGAAAAAATGGGAGTATTGCAAGCTATTTGGTGAGATCTAATGAGGAAAAAAAATATGTAAAAATTCAAAAGAAAGATTTTTGTATATATACCCAAACGTATAAAATGAGTCATTTAAGTCAAAACAAAAAAGTATTGTCATAACATCAACTAAATCACATCACCATAACATTTTTTCCTTTATATTTTTTCTTGAAATTGGACAAAAGATTCTCATACCAAAAGTCAGAACCTACTATAATAGTTGCTCTCGATATAGTCCGTAAAAATATCAAAAAGATGACACGTAATTAATTATCTATGCCTGAATGCACAACGTAGATTAAAATTTCAAAAATACCCTATTAATGATATTAAATAATATTTAAAGAAAGATAAAGTTAATAAATAATTATTTATTATTTAATAAATATTAAATAATAAATAAGAATAATTAGTTAATTAATTATTATTTAAAGGATATTAAATAGTAATTAAAGAAATATGAAGTTAATAAATAATTATTTATTATTTAATTAATATTAAATAATAAATAAGGATAGTTAGTTAATTAATTATTATTTAAAGGATATTAAATAGTAATTAAATAAATATAAAGTTAATAAATAATTATTTATTATTTAATTAATATTAAATAATAAATAAGGATTATTTGTTAATTAATTATTATTTAAAGGATATTAAATAATAATTAAAGAAATATGAAGTTAATAAAATAATTACTTATTATTTAATTAATATTAAATAATAAATAAAGATAATTAGTTAATTAATTATTTTTTAAGGTATATTAAATAGTAATTAAAGAAAGATGAAGTTAATAAGGTAATTATTTATTATTTATTAAAAAAGGATTGTCGACGCCGGGATTTCGCCGTCTCGTTTTTTATTATTAAAATGCCCTTTCCAATTTTAGCCTTTTAGATTAAATGTGATTTTGAAAAGGGTCGGCTTAATGTCGACGGGTTTTTAAATGTCGATTTCTTTATGAGCCAATTGACCAGAGTCGCCAGTTGGTATATTTGAAATGGATGTACCAACTCATCCGAATTTATTTTCGTAATTGCTGGCTCATATGTGACTCCGATTAATTGGTCTGCAAACCGAGATTCATAGAGCTCGGGGGCTTGCTTAAGCGAGGGGAAGGTGTTAGGCACCCCCCGACTTCCGTGAAACACGGTTACCGCAATCTCGATGTTTTCCTATCCTTTTAAATCCTAAAATGTGTGTGTGTGTGTGTGTGTGTGTGTGTGTGTGTGTGCCTAAATGGACGTTTGTGGTGCGTTTTGCATAAAAAAGTTTTGCTTTTATTTTATATGGCAAAAGTATTTATCTGGAAAGTGTTTTGGACGTTCTTTGACCCAAATGACGAGGCTTCGCTTTTTATAAGAAAGATTGATTTTAATTTCGAAAGCGTTGAGGTTTTTTATTTAGATGTCATTTTAGAAAACAATAGTTTTAAACTTTTGTCAAATAGGAATCGAGACTATACATTGCCTTCTAACAGTTAATATAAATAAAACGAGGGCAACTTCTAGAACTCTTTAACCCTATGCACAAAGTTTAATGAAAACATTGATTTATTTGCAAAAGCGTTTCTTATGACCTTTTAAAACCAAATGGAGTCTTTTTGCCAAACACGGGTTAAAGTTCGCCCAAGACTCTTAATTTTAAACCTCGTGAATCTAATATCCTAATTTGCTTGATTTTATAAAAACCTTTATCATTTCATTCCAAAATCGTTTTCTCGTGTCAAAAGGAAAATCAAGCATTAAAAATAGCGTTGCGGTTATTCACGGGCATGTAAGCCATCCAAATAACCCCAAACGCCTACAATCACATGTTTCACTATTACGGGGCCTTAAACCCGATTTTCGGTATCGATATCGCTTTAAGGCCCAAAAATTACATATTTACAACACAAGTGCATCGCCATTGCTACATACGTAAAAACTATAAAATAACCTTAAAAGGATATCATCGGGAGGTTAGGAGGAGATTCTATCCGCCACAAATCCTCTCTAACCATCCCTAATCCATAGATCCAAACATATATCGACTACATCGGATCTAACTTCAACATATACAAAATCAAACTATATTAAATAGCAATGCACCAAATATTTTCGGATCTAACAGTAGATCCACCCAACAAATGCACAAATATTAGATCTATAACAACTTAGACAATAAGATAAAATGAGAACTAGATCTAACTATATAGAACCACAAATGCTATGAACTTGGATTTCTTTACATTTCAAATGATGAAAGATACGCTTTAACACTTGAAAATCGAAATAGGATACAATACCTAGTAAAAATTGAACACAAGATGAAGAAATCTCACAATGTTTCTCTCTTTTCTATCTTTTTCTCTTTTCTCCCGCGCCTCTCTCTCTCTCTAAAAATCTATTTTTCTTTCCTTTTTTTCCTTCTCCTTTTGCTCTCGGGTGGAAAATGGCCGCATATAGGCTTCAGCAGGCAGCCGCAGATGCATCTGCGGCTGGCCGCAGATGCATCTGCGGCTGCCTGCTGTGGCCGCCTGGCCGCCGCCTCGGCTGTCGTGTGCCGTTCTCGAGCCTCGTGCCTGTCACGTCTGTCGGTGGCAGCGGTTGCATTCGCGGCCGTCCGGCTTGTTTTTTCGATTTTCGTGCCACGCGGTCTTAATTCGCCAATTTCTGCGGTATTATTTTGGAAAGCTGTATTTTTGCAGTCCGGAAATCCCCGAAAAACGTGCCATATTATTCTGGGAGGCTAGTTCGGAGGGATGCGACTTGATATGGAATTTGATAATTGTGCTTGGCTTTCAGGGGGCGCTGCCCCCTACCCCCCCGCCAGCTCACCGGCGAGCTGGGCAGCCGCTCGCTCACCGGGGAGCGAGACCCCCGAACATCGTAAGCGTAGTGGCCATTAGTCGTCTTTTGTGGTCGGCTCAGGTTTTTCTGGATCAACTGTTCGCCTTGCCTCAAGTGACCGGATGTTCGTTGTCCGTTGTGGCGGCTTTGACCGTAAATCGCTGGGGTGGCTTGATGTTGGGATCCACCTTCCTTTTCGCTCGTCGGGTCAAATGACGATTCTGCCCTCCTGTCAGGGTTAGTGCAAAAGTGCAAAATTTGGGTGTCTACAGCTGCCCCTCTTTATCATGTTTATGTAATGTCATATGAAATGAACATGATAAAGAAGTAGGCACCCAATGCATGATGATGGCAACACATATTTTAATGATGCAACATATATATCATTGATGCAACATATACAGGTTAATGATGCAACACTAATATTACCGGTTACTGCCTCAAATGGACTCGCATCGCATATTCGCCAAAACTATTTTTCTCTTGCTTAACGCATATTGCATATTTAAATATCAAATCGCTTATCATACTAAATCAAAATCGCATTACATCGCATATGAAATCACATATCGCACTGCTTCTCATATGATGTATCGCATATCGCATATCGCATCGCATCGCACATCGCATCGCATCGCATCGCTCGTCGCATCGCACATCGCATCGCATCGCATTGTTTTGGTCATCGTCGGATCTTTTCCCACGGTTATCGCATTGTCATCGTCGGATCTTTTCCCAACGGTTATCGCATTTTCATCGTCGGATCTTTCTCCAACGGTTATCGCATTGTCATCGTCGGATCTTTCTCCAACGGGTCGTTTTTGGACGGTCAGGAGTTTTCACTGACGGGTCATTTTGGACGGTCAGGGATTTTCACTGACGGGTCATGTTGGACGGTCAGGGTTTTTACTGACGGGTCATGTTTGGACGGTCAGGGGTTTTCACTAACTGGTCATTTTGGACGGTCAGTTCTTTTGACTGACGGGTCATGTTTGGACGATCAGTTCTTTTGACTGACGGGTCGTGTTGGACGGTCAGTTCTTGTTTCTGACGGGTCGTGTTGGACGGTCAGTTCTTGTTTCTGACGGGTCATTTTGGACGGTCAGGTATTGTTTCTGACGGGTCATTTTGGACGGTCAGTTCTTGTTTCTGACGGGTCGTGTTGGACGGTCAGTTCTTGTTTCTGACGGGTCGTGTTGGACGGTCAGTTCTTGTTTCTGACGGGTCATTTTGGACGGTCAGGTATTGTTTCTGACGGGTCATTTTGGACGGTCAGTTCTTGTTTCTGACGGGTCGTGTTGGACGGTCAGTTCTTGTTTCTGACGGGTCGTGTTGGACGGTCAGTTCTTGTTTCTGACGGGTCATTTTGGACGGTCAGGTATTGTTTCTGACGGGTCATTTTGGACGGTCAGGGGTTTTCACTGACGGGTCATGCTTGGACGGTCAGGTATTTTCACTGACGGGTCATGTTTGGACGGTCAGGGGTTTTCACTGACGGGTCATTTTGGACGGTCAGTTCTTGTTTCTGACGGGTCGTGTTGGACGGTCAGTTCTTGTTTCTGACGGGTCGTGTTGGACGGTCAGTTCTTGTTTCTGACGGGTCATTTTGGACGGTCAGGTATTGTTTCTGACGGGTCATTTTGGACGGTCAGGGGTTTTCACTGACGGGTCATGTTGGACGGTCAGTTCTTGTTTCTGACGGGTCGTGTTTTCAATTGGTCAGGTATCGTATCTGACGGGTCGTTTTTTTTGGTTTGGTCAGGTATCGTATCTGACTGGTCGTTTTTTGTTTGGTTTGGTCAGGTATCGTATCTGACTGGTCGTTTTTGGTTTGGTCAGGTATCGTATCTGACGGGTCGTTTTTTCAATTGGTCAGGTATCGTATCTGACGGGTCGGTTTTGAATTGCCGGGTCTCGTCTCTGGAATCGCTGTGTACTATCCTAAATGGACTCGCATCGTATTGTACATCATAAAAATGCAATAATTCTAGAGGAAATTTAAAAGAAAAGCGTACCTGATTAGTTTGTGGGGCCCCCCTGGGATTCTTCCTCGTAAATCGCTTTTGCCAGCCACTTCTTTTGGTTTGACTTGTCATTCTTGGGGTTCGTCCTTGTAAATCTCTCTTGACAGCCGTTGCCTTTGACCTATCATCCTTGTTGATTAGCTGAAGGTGCTTCAGACAGTCGTTTTGCAAGTCCTTTATGTTCTATAGATTCTGGGCGCATTGGAACGTGCAAGTTTCCCGCTGCCATGTCCCTCCGATGAATGGCACCGGTATTCGTGTCGCCGACAGTCTCGTACCTGTGATTTTCTTTTCATGCACATTTTTATTTTGATATATATATACATGGATGCACGGATGTTATGCTTGGATCAATAGATATGCTGGGAAGGAAATGACCCCTGTTTAGTCAAATGATACAATTTTTCACGTGTCGTTCTTTTTGACTACTCAGTTGTGCCATGCCTTATTTGGGAGCACAGTTTCTGGACTTCAAGGTTGGTTCATTGAATCGCATGCCCCTGATCGTTTCTCTGTTGGGGGAATTGTATCTGTCGTTTTGAATGCCCAATCGACTTATCCAGTGCTCCTCATCCTGCTCACAGATCTTCACGTCTTTGAATTTGGGGTGCAGGGACTTCCTCTTATGCTAGAGAATTATGCCTAGATTCTGGGTTGATATCTAGGTGATCCCCTTGTCAGTTGGTCGTATGTTTTGATAGTTCTTGACTTTCATCTGATTGAGGCAGTCCATTTGCCTTTTTGTTATGATCGATGACCATGTTGCCCTTCCTCGCCTTTTAATCGATCAGTCCTGACGTCCGAGATTATATCGCTCTTGTATATGCTCGCTTGAATATCGAGGTAATGTCAGCGTGCATCAGACTGAGTTCGTCAAAATCCATTGATGGTCGTGGAGGAAGGTTCGTTGATGAGGAGTCTGATATAGACCTGTGCCCCTTTCATTTCCATGATCTTTAAGATGCCCCAGCCTTTACTCATGTTTTTGTCGAGGATTCGTTTGGGAAGTCATTTCGTTTGTCATGCCGAGTTACGCACACCGATTCATATCCTGCACAAGTAACAAACGCTAAATGCTCGACCGTTCGGGTCGGCGGGGTTAACTCCGATATTACTAAACATCTCAACAGTAGAGCACAAAAATGGAATGCTCGTGATTATGCAATTTAGCTCATGTCTGTGATGTTTTCGTCTTATCGTAAAAACTTAGCATCTAGATGGATCTCTTTTTTCGTGAATCGTGAGTGGATTAACTTGACATTGAATGAATTGTGAATGTGTTAAGTCACTCTTGATTTCATTTTTTTTTTTTTTTTTTTTTTTTTTTTTTTATTTGACGAGTTATGAAATCGTAATAAAACTTTTAAGCATTCATGGTCAATATACGTGAGTATGATTAAATTCAAAAACTACCTTCCTTTATCAAAGGTGTTCCGTCTTCATTCTTGATATCGTTCTTCGCAGGATTTACGTCATATGGCAAGTGCACTGTACGATGCATCCTTCATTTAGGGGCCTCTTTTCCGTGACTTTAGATGAGCTTCCTTCTTTTCTCTGGTCGAAAATTTTTTCTTTTTCTTTTCCTGAGTCTGCTTTTTTCTTTTTCGTGTCCACTTAACTTGTCTCGTTTTCTTAGGCTGTTCAGAGTTACCCCTTTAACGAGCTTTGGACCAATGACTCCCAAACCATGCGGCTTTAGGGCATTAGGTGTAAAGACACCCCTTCGGGTTTACTTGCTCGAGTAACAAAGGCCACGCTTCGATACAAGTTAGGTGGTTTACCACATTCATTCCTCGTCTGACTCTGCGCAAGATTCGTTTTCTTAGGCTTGAGTTACCCATGTAGCGAGCGTTGGGCCGGTGACTCCCAAATCGGACGACTTTAGGGCACCAGGTGTAGAGACACCTTTCAGGCTTAATTACTCAAATAACCCATGCCACGATTCGAATCTGCTCAGGTCTCTGCAGTCGTAATGCTCGTTTTCTTAGGCTCTGAATTACTCATGTAACGGGCGTTGGGCCGGCGACTCCCAAATCAGACGACTTTAAGGCGCCAGGCGTAAAGACACCCCTCAGGCTTAATTGCTCGAATAATTCAGGCCACGATTCGAGGCATTTGATTCACTTTTATTTACTTTTCGATTCCGCATCAACTGTCATCATTATCGTCATAGCTTTATACCCCACATCTGAAAGTCGGCGCAACCGCAAAGTGCAGACTTGCCTATGAGGTTGATTCTGCTTCGAACAACACTTCGAAATCAGCTCTTTGTGCAGTTTTAATAGGTTGATCAGTTTTAATCGTCTAATCATACTCACGAGTCTGCTCCACGGATGCTCCTTAGGATTAATTCGATTCCTATCAAGTCAAATAAAAATTTCTCTTTCCAAAAGTAATGTTAGCGTTAAACTATGTACAATCTTGATATATGTACAGGGAGACAGGAAAGAAATAAATAGATGAAATGAGCTGTATCTTACCTGTGGGTCCTCGTATCCTGAAAGAGCTCTGACTGGAAAGGACCAATTGACAGTACATCTCTGATGATGTTATTGTACGCTGACGAGATCGTACCATAGATGTTAAATTGCGCACTACCTTTCCATGGATGGTTGATGAATGCCCCAGTGTCGAGTCGTCATCGATTTCAACATTGCCCCAGTCCTGATTGTTGTCAAGGTCATTGCTTCGTGGTGTTTCTGACAGGTGGGCCGATGAAATGTTGGAAACCCAAAATCCTTTGCTTTTGATCAGGTAGGAAGTGCACTCCGATGGGTTGACAGGAGAACAGGTTTGTCTGAGTCATTGATCGTTAACTGTAAAACCATCGAAGGATTCTATAGAATTTTTGCAAAGATTAGACCGCGCCAAAGTGGCTGCCTACGTACTCCTATAGGAAGAGGAGATCAGGTCTTTCGTAGTTCAGGCCCAGATAGCACACAAGATTGCTTTTTTTTTTTTTTTTTTTTTTTTTTTTTTTTTTTTTTTTTTTTAGAAAACATAACATCATAATGCACAGAAAATAAAACAGGCTATAACATTAAGTAGATGATAACGTCCCCACCCCCTTTTTTGGGACTCACAATCGTATCCCTGGGAATTTACCATTTCATGGTTCGTTGAGGCTCGACAATCCGTTCGTCGGTGGTCAGGCTCCCCATTGCGGTGATTTCAAGGTCGTTTGCCATTTTCAGCTCTCCTCTTTCGATAAGATTTTGGATCTTGTGCCGCAACGCCCAACACTCTTCAGTATCATGCCCTGGTGAGTTGGAATGATAGAGGCATATTCGTGTAGGATCGTATCTTTTAGACTTGGGGTCGGTTTGTGGCAGCAACTCCGTAATCTTTCCCCGGCTGATCAGAAGGTGCAATATTTCTGCATTTGATTTGCTCAAAGGGGTGAACTTTCGATCTCTTGGGAATGCTGCTCGATCTTTCCCCTTTGAGGGTTCACCTCTGTCCGAGCGGTTATCAAGGCTCCACTGGTGGGATCGTCTGGCATCTTTATTATTTTCATTTCCCTGCCCTTTCATTCTGTTTTGATCTCCTTGAGTCAGCTGGTTTTCCTGGGAGGGATCCTGGTTTGAAATTTGTTTGTCCTCTTCTTCCGTTTGGTCTCTCAGTAATTGGGTGAAGAGTTGCCTCGTCAGATTATGTTGGTGTACCACCAGGTCTGCTAATTGCTTCATTTGATGCCTGACCAACTTCAATTCTTGCCTAATGACCTTTACCTCCTCCAGACATTCCCATTCAAGGACATTTGTTTCGCTCATTGGGGGGTATTCTTCGACCTTTCGGATGTATTTGCGATTGGGCTCCTCCCCGATATTTCCTGACCCAATCATGTTTACCTTATCTGTTTCGTATTGTGGCAGATGGTTGGCGTTGATACCTAGTCGTTCAACTACAATGTCCCCCCTATCGATCAAGTTCTGTATCTTATGTTTCAACGCCCAGCATTCCTGAGTGTCATGCCCCGGGGACCCGGAATGATAGGCACATTTCTTGCTTGGGTCATGCTTCTTCCCCTTTGGGTCAGTCGGTGGTGCCAGCTCCGTAATCTTCTTTTGGGTGATTAACACGGCCAAAATTTGCTCTAATGGATCTCCCAACGGGGTGAATTCCCTATCTCGGGCATTTTCAAATCTCCTTCGCCCCTCATACCTTTGATCGTTGAAATTTGACTGACGCGGGGGCTCATTCCTTTGCATGCGGACAGGAGGGCTGGTCATTGCTTTCCCAGATAGCCCTTGCAAGACCAGGGACACATCTTCCTCTTTGCTCTCATGTGGTCTCCAGGAAGTACTACCATAGTTTCCGCTTTGTATTTGTTCAGCAACAGCTTCAAGAGCAGTGAGGTCTCGGATCTTTCCTGACTTCAAACCCATCTCAGCCATTTCCCCATGCTTGATCATCTCCGCAAAAGGTTTTCCTATTCCCGCCATTACTCTTTCATAATAGGGAGCCTCCTGGATATCAATGAAAGTCATGACCATTTCTGCCTCACTCATGGGTGGGTTCACTTGGGCTGCCATCCTCCTCCACCGTTGAGCATAGTCTCTGAAGGATTCACTGGTCTGTTTTCTGATCTTTGTCATCTGGTATCGGTCTGGAGCCATTTGGGATTGAAAGCTGTATTGCGTCAGAAAGGCGTGGGCCAGCTCCTCCCAATTGTGAATCTTAGCATTATCCAGCCTCGCATACCAGGTCCTAGCCTCCCCTGCCAGGCTTTTCTGGAATAACTGCATTCTCAACGACTCGTCCTCAGCATATGCCCCAAGTTCTCCGATGAATACTTTCAGATGCGTGTATGGATCCCCCGACCCGTTGTACTTTTCAAATTCAGGGAGCTTGAACTTCTCGGGGTATCTGGTTCCCGGAAAGATGCACAGGTCGGAATAGTTAACACTGCCATATGACCCGATCCCCTTCATCGTTTTGATGGCTTCCTCCATCTGCTTTATCTTCTTACTAACCCCACTGGCCACCTCGTCTTCAGGGATGATAATGACTTGCTTTGGTAGCTCTACTTTTGGAGTTTCTGGGGTCAGTGCGTTTCCTTGGGATGATGGCCCCGCCGGGTCCTCGAGCTGTGGCCCTGATTTTAGTTTGAAATGCTCCTTGAGCAACATGGTCAGCTCGGTCATTTGGTTTTTCACAGCATTGAACTCTTCCCGAGATACGGGAGCCAGGTCAGGATTAGGGTTCTCAGCCATCTCGACTGTTGATTCTCTGGCTTTCTTAGATCGGAGACGGGTTTGGGGAGCAATCCTGCAATTAAAATACGCCAAGGTTCAGTTCCGGGAAATGACATTGGTGGATGCATGCTAAAGCACATATTTTTGTGTTTTTTTTTTTTTGAGTTTTATAATCTTTTTCTGCAAAACAGGGTCAGTATCCCTTTATTTAAACCAAAGTAATGACATTGTGCAATTTATGATGCTTGGAGCTGTCCCTGTAAAACAGAGGTTAGTACTTTTTATTTTGACAAAATTTGGTTGGTACAAAAGGATTGACTACAGTATGACTTTTATTTTGACAAAAATTGGTTGGTGCAAAATGATTGACTACAGTATGATATCATGCACGTAAAGCGTAAAAGGGCATGAAGAGACTTTCCATGCGTTGGGTTTATCTGAGGCTGACCTACCCTAAGTTATTCTCGCGGGCTTTTCGGCATGAAGGTTCCCAGATCTTCGCAACATACTCGAAGGGAATAAATCCGATCTTTCAATTGGATTGGATCTGAGTGGATGCTTTTCCTGAGCCTCGCCGGGGAGCACCCCTTTGAGTCCAGTAATCCACATCCGACGGGTTTGCCTCAGGAGGAGGAACTGCTCAACATACATTCATCATACATTCATCGTACCTCACCGTATGCATATGATGATATTAAAATAAAGCATTCGCAAAGCAATCACAAAACTCGCACATTCATTCATACGCACACAAAAGGTAAATCGACGTAAATAAAGCACACACATTTTTGAATTTTTAAAGGATAGTAAAACATCGAGATTTAAAATGCGGCTTAAGCCCTCTAATGTCCCCAGCAGAGTCGCCAGCTGTCGACGCCGGGATTTCGCCGTCTCGTTTTTTATTATTAAAATGCCCTTTCCAATTTTAGCCTTTTAGATTAAATGTGATTTTGAAAAGGGTCGGCTTAATGTCGACGGGTTTTTAAATGTCGATTTCTTTATGAGCCAATTGACCAGAGTCGCCAGTTGGTATATTTGAAATGGATGTACCAACTCATCCGAATTTATTTTCGTAATTGCTGGCTCATATGTGACTCCGATTAATTGGTCTGCAAACCGAGATTCATAGAGCTCGGGGGCTTGCTTAAGCGAGGGGAAGGTGTTAGGCACCCCCCGACTTCCGTGAAACACGGTTACCGCAATCTCGATGTTTTCCTATCCTTTTAAATCCTAAAATGTGTGTGTGTGTGTGTGTGTGTGTGTGTGTGTGTGTGCCTAAATGGACGTTTGTGGTGCGTTTTGCATAAAAAAGTTTTGCTTTTATTTTATATGGCAAAAGTATTTATCTGGAAAGTGTTTTGGACGTTCTTTGACCCAAATGACGAGGCTTCGCTTTTTATAAGAAAGATTGATTTTAATTTCGAAAGCGTTGAGGTTTTTTATTTAGATGTCATTTTAGAAAACAATAGTTTTAAACTTTTGTCAAATAGGAATCGAGACTATACATTGCCTTCTAACAGTTAATATAAATAAAACGAGGGCAACTTCTAGAACTCTTTAACCCTATGCACAAAGTTTAATGAAAACATTGATTTATTTGCAAAAGCGTTTCTTATGACCTTTTAAAACCAAATGGAGTCTTTTTGCCAAACACGGGTTAAAGTTCGCCCAAGACTCTTAATTTTAAACCTCGTGAATCTAATATCCTAATTTGCTTGATTTTATAAAAACCTTTATCATTTCATTCCAAAATCGTTTTCTCGTGTCAAAAGGAAAATCAAGCATTAAAAATAGCGTTGCGGTTATTCACGGGCATGTAAGCCATCCAAATAACCCCAAACGCCTACAATCACATGTTTCACTATTACGGGGCCTTAAACCCGATTTTCGGTATCGATATCGCTTTAAGGCCCAAAAATTACATATTTACAACACAAGTGCATCGCCATTGCTACATACGTAAAAACTATAAAATAACCTTAAAAGGATATCATCGGGAGGTTAGGAGGAGATTCTATCCGCCACAAATCCTCTCTAACCATCCCTAATCCATAGATCCAAACATATATCGACTACATCGGATCTAACTTCAACATATACAAAATCAAACTATATTAAATAGCAATGCACCAAATATTTTCGGATCTAACAGTAGATCCACCCAACAAATGCACAAATATTAGATCTATAACAACTTAGACAATAAGATAAAATGAGAACTAGATCTAACTATATAGAACCACAAATGCTATGAACTTGGATTTCTTTACATTTCAAATGATGAAAGATACGCTTTAACACTTGAAAATCGAAATAGGATACAATACCTAGTAAAAATTGAACACAAGATGAAGAAATCTCACAATGTTTCTCTCTTTTCTATCTTTTTCTCTCTTCTCCCGCGCCTCTCTCTCTCTCTAAAAATCTATTTTTCTTTCCTTTTTTTCCTTCTCCTTTTGCTCTCGGGTGGAAAATGGCCGCATATAGGCTTCAGCAGGCAGCCGCAGATGCATCTGCGGCTGGCCGCAGATGCATCTGCGGCTGCCTGCTGTGGCCGCCTGGCCGCCGCCTCGGCTGTCGTGTGCCGTTCTCGAGCCTCGTGCCTGTCACGTCTGTCGGTGGCAGCGGTTGCATTCGCGGCCGTCCGGCTTGTTTTTTCGATTTTCGTGCCACGCGGTCTTAATTCGCCAATTTCTGCGGTATTATTTTGGAAAGCTGTATTTTTGCAGTCCGGAAATCCCCGAAAAACGTGCCATATTATTCTGGGAGGCTAGTTCGGAGGGATGCGACTTGATATGGAATTTGATAATTGTGCTTGGCTTTCAGGGGGCGCTGCCCCCTACCCCCCCGCCAGCTCACCGGCGAGCTGGGCAGCCGCTCGCTCACCGGGGAGCGAGACCCCCGAACATCGTAAGCGTAGTGGCCATTAGTCGTCTTTTGTGGTCGGCTCAGGTTTTTCTGGATCAACTGTTCGCCTTGCCTCAAGTGACCGGATGTTCGTTGTCCGTTGTGGCGGCTTTGACCGTAAATCGCTGGGGTGGCTTGATGTTGGGATCCACCTTCCTTTTCGCTCGTCGGGTCAAATGACGATTCTGCCCTCCTGTCAGGGTTAGTGCAAAAGTGCAAAATTTGGGTGTCTACAAGGATGATTAATTAATTTGTTATTATTTAAAGGATATTAAATAATGATTAAAGGGAAATGAAGTGAATAAAATGATTAATTGTTATTTAATTAATATTAAATAATAAATGAGGTTAGTTAAATAATAAATTATTATTTAATTGATATTAAATAATAATTAAAGAGAAATAATTGTTATGTAATGCTAAATAACAATTAGAGTCAATTGAGTTAATTATTTATTTAATTATTAATAATTAAATAATGTGAAGGAATTAAAGAAATAATTAAGTGATTAAACAATTTACATTTAATTATTTAAGTCTCTAAATATTACTAAAGGGGTAAATTATTATTAAATATTTAATGATAATAGTTGGTGATAAAATATTATTAAAGAATTAATAATATTGGTAATTAGGTGAATATTATTAAGGGCTTAATAATATTGGTAACCAATTAAGATGTTGTGAAATACTTAATATCATTTGTAATTAATCGAGGTATTATTAATGTATAATAATACTGGTCGGTAATTAAAATATTATCTAAGGGTGATAATATTATCCTATAAGTTATGAGTTAGTAAATAGGGAACTATGTGTCGTAGAGTCATTTTATTTGAGAATGATAAATGAATCTCTATGCGCGTTACTAATTGAAAGATAATCATATTAGGTCTTTCAAATTAGGTAAATTGATTTGCATGAGTGTTAGTGATGGAACACAGATTTCAGACTAGTAGCGTAAGTCAATGCATATTAGACAAAATTTTCAGTACTATGTGCTATTCTTGAAAACCTGTTGCTATATGCATAAATTATTATGTGTGCACTTAGTGTATGTGTTAACTGAATTCTAAATGTGCCTGTGTACAGTCAGATAATATTAATAGCTGTTATAAAATTAATGCTATGAGTTGAAATATGTTATATGAGTTATATAACCTGAAAATATTGACATGCATGGTAAGCATGAGTTAATTGTATAAATGCAAAGCATGATGCCTATATAAATGCAAAGCATGGAGCATAAAGTATGAATTAAATGTGACCTACGTGTTATATGTTAGCTGTTAGACTTGCTGAGCCGTCGTGCTCACTCTTGTTATAATAAACATTTTCAGCGAGGAGAGAGGAATTTAAAGATCCTGGTAATCGTAATGAAGATGTTCGATGTATAATTTAAACATTGTTGTTAGAAATGCTTAAAACTAACGTTGTATCTTGCTGGGAATAATTACCGTTATGTATCATCCCGGATTTAAAGCCTTGTAATAAAAATAAATAAAAAAAGACAGTTGTATATTAAGACGAGTGGAAATGTTTTGTAAACTCATGTAGTTAAAAGCTGTTAGTAAATAACAATATCGACTTATTGTTAGATTGCGAGTTTTGTTGCTCCCAATTGTTGTAATACACTAGGTCATGTAATATAAATGATCTGAGATGTAGTATTTTTATAAAGATTGCGATTCTGAGGCAAAGTTTAATTAAATGTTATAAAAGTTTAAATTTACTGAGTTTTTAGCAACATGATTTTTTTTAATGTTGTGTATAATAAAGAGAAGGTCGTTCGCTAATGACCGGGGGTCGCCCGGTGTTTATAAGGGAATTCCCTGGGCGTTACAGTTTGAAACTATTCAACAATCATATGGAGATCCTCTTATGTGGGTACAGGCACAATAGGCTTCAGGAATCCAAGGACTGCTATGTGGTCTTTTCGGCTAGCATACATATTGGTTCTGAATCACTTTCAGTGAAGTTATCATCCTTTTGTCGTCGATCACCCCTGGAGTCTCTTTTGTCGGCTATATTGCCCCTGGGGCTTCTTTTCCGATGATAATTATCATCAAATCTCGAAGACCCCGAAGGATGGTGAGGGCCTTTTCCAACCCTATAAACTTATCTACTTTTTCATAGGTCTCTGCTAGAGTTTTAGGAGTTTTAGAGATGATTTCTTCAATCAAACGACTGAACTTGTCTATTCTATTTTCAAACCCATAGTTAGAAATTGAATCACTTGGGCTGAATCTATGGTGAGGATCTCGAACACTACATCTCTGAACCTCTTCATGTACGGCCGAAGAGTTTCGTCGGGTCTCTGTTTCACCTGTAGGAGGGATGTCATCATTTTGGCTCGTCTTTTACTGCTGCCGAAGCGAGTGTGAAATTGGTCCTCTAATTCTTCCCACGATTTAATTGATCTAGATGGAATAGAGATGACCTATTCCCTGGCTGTTTTCTTTAGGGTGAATAAAAATAGGTGGCACATCGCAACTGCATCATGGCCGTGAAAGTGCATGGCCTGTTTGAAGGAATAGGTGTGATCATAGGGGTCTCCTGTTCCGTCATACATCTCTAGGGTGGGTACCTTGAGACTACGGTCAATCTATGTTTCTTCTAATTCTTTTGAGAACGGGGAGAAATTGGTTTTCTTAGATCCATAGTACTTATCAGAAGCCTTCTTAGGTGAGGATTCTCCGGTATGACTTTCATGGCTTCGTCTGTCGTTTCGGTCTTTCCTTGAAGGTGACCTGGCTCGCTTTTGCAAGCCACTGTGAAGATTGATTTGGACCGGACTGGTTCCCTGTCTTGATCCCGAGCTCCGTCTCTGCGTCGTTCCGGGTATTTGTCGTCGTGCCGGTCTCGATGTTCTGAGCGAGAGGTCGAGTCTCTCTGGCTCAAAAGATCAAGTCCGGTCCCGTTTAATTCCTCGTACTGTTTATCAAGCTCCTTCTGTTGGATGTCTAGAGTTTTCTTCTTATCGAGGATCACCTAGAGACGACGTTCTTTTTCTGCTATCGTCTTCCGACGAGACTGAGAGGGAGGTGGTCATCTTGAATCATTGTGACTTCACTGTGATTGTGAGGTTGCCATGACAGTTCTCCCTGCTGTAAAATCTACTTGGAATTAACTACTAGAGGTCCTCCTTCTAGCGTCAATGTTGACGTCTGATTCTGTTTGGCTATCTTGCTGATCGTCTGGGGAGAATACCTGCACAAAAGTCTTGACGGTTGGGCAGTTGGTGGACTCCTCTGGTGTGAGAGGTAGTGAGGGTTTCAAGATAGGTCAATAATGGAGGCTTAAGTATTTAGTAGCGTAGAATAACGTAACCCTTACCTCTGTCATTGACCGGGTATTTATAATGCATACCTGACTCTTACCGATTCTCATGAGGACTGTCCATCAACGAGTTATAGTTTGAATAGGAAGGTACCATCTTAAACCATCTAGGAACACAACTCATACTCTAATTAGGGTTAGATATAGTAAATAGCCATCGTCCGGATTGGTTTAAGAACCTAACCCAAGCCTATCGGATTAAGGAGTCTTCATAAGAGTCTGCCAAGCTGATGGTGCATTGGGCCCATCCCAATATGAATTACCAGATTAGGCTCAGTGAAATATTCATCCTAACATATATATATATATATATAATTAGCTAGAGATATTTTGGTCATTATATGTTATTTTATTTTTTTTGATATAACTTTTAAATAACGTACCAAACGTATAAATAAAAGTATTCAATTTTAATTCTATTACGATCTGATTCCAATTTTAACTATCATTTCAATTTTATAATGATTTCTTCAAACCAAGTCGCTCTTAAAACTTCAAACATAGAATGGAACCATTATCGCTTAAAGCGTAAAAGAGTTCTCTATTTCAAAAATAAAATTAAGCATGTTTCATGTTTATTCTATAAAAAATATTAACTAGCTAATTTAATAACAATGACATGATAATAAAATAATTAAAAATATTATATTATTTTATATTATTAATAATAAAAAGATGTCTATTTTGTAAAATAAATTTTTTTTAGCAAATAAAACTCTTATGGCAGTCGATGAAGAGAGTATATAATAGTATAAGAAATTGTTAAACTAGCAAAAAAAACTAAAATAAAATATAAGAACATGTTGCTAAAAATGGACGTACGCAATTCGACTAGCTCTTACTCAATCTCTGAAAATATTATTCAATTTCATATTTTTGGAACAAGTGAATAGTATATTCTTCTCTTTCACATACCTGTGGGTCCCATTAACAAATAAAATTATCTATTCTAAATATATTTATATCTTATACACAAATTATGAATTCCAACTAATGCAGAATATCACAAACATATGCCATTATATTCATATCTAAATCTATAATTAATCTCTCAATTTCATATAGATTATTCCAAATTAATTATTGGCCAGACAATTATTATATGAATGCACAAAATATAATGATTAATTCATAGAGTTCAAATTAAACGGAAAGATAATCAATTTAAACAAAACAATAAGTTTCATTAAAATCTTAAATTAAAAAGTAATTCATACCAGATAAAATTAACCCACAAAATATTTAACATCAATGAAAGACATAAATAAAAAAATGTTTAGAGAAAAAAAAATTATCTCCCGCCAATATTCGATCTACAAGTTTCTTTAATTCATGTCGTCTATCTTTGTTGATATTTTGCATACTCTTAAACTCAAAAAATTAAAAGAGAATTAAACTCTTATAATGTTTATTAATTTTTTTTCAACACTTTACACAATTACAAAATAAGAATATTTATAGGAGCACAATTTAATTTTCCTAAACCTACTAAACTTAATAGAAATTAAAATATTAATTTTAAAATATAATATAGAAAGTATCTTATTTAAATATTGCTCCTCTTACACTTCCAAATCAATTAATCTGTTGATGCAATTAAACATGCCGGGACCCACGCCTGATGCAATAAAAAAACATGAAAACCAGTCCACTACACGCGCCAATTCCCTTAAGCTGCTACTGCGCAGTGCGCGTGATCCCTTTTCCTTCTGTCGGTGTGCGCGCTTGACGCACGTGTTTCTGATCTGTTCATATTGCCACAGTGCCGTATTGAGCCTGACCCCGCCCAGCAGCTCCTGTGCGCCTTCTGCCCTACTTCAGTTTATTTACAATCTTGCCATCAAGAGCTTCTTAATTACAATCCTGCCATTCGTTAAATTTTTCCTACAAAATAAAAAATAAAAATAATATAAAAATAATAAAAACACATAAAATTAAATAAAATACTTAAAATCTCATAAATTATTAAGAATAAAAATATTTAATAAATATGAATAAAATTCAATTACCAATATCCTACATGTATCTTAAAATTTAATCGAATAGATAAAAAGATTATGTAAATGTTTTGATTAAAATAATTTTTTTTATTTAATTTGAAATTGTGTAGTATCATGATTATAACCTAATAAAATAATTACATGTATATACACTTTTTGAGACTTAAATTTATTAAACTTTCCTTAATATGAAATCGTTGATAAATATCAACAAACATGAACATTCATAAGTTTAAATATTTTTATATATTTTTTATATCTGTATAATTGAATTTATTTAAATAAATCTTAAAAATAAATATTAATTCCCAAAAAATATACTTAGTTATATACCTCTAGCATATATATATAAGTTAAAAGATGAGATGTAGTGTCGAAAGGATGCACGCTTGGATGTGGGATGAGTCGGTAGGGAAGAATTAAAATAACTAAAGTTGGTCAGGTTTTGGACTGAAATATAGTCAAAGAAATCAAATATTATAACACGCAATAACATAAATCCAATTTATCTGGCAATCGCATGTTCTTTGACTTTAGTCTATTAATTAATTGTTTTGGAGATATTTTGTAACAAGTCAAGTTTAAATTAACTATAAGATACGTGCAAGTTCATTTAATTTGTTATTTTAATAGTATTTTTTTTGAGTAATTTAATAACCCGTTGATTCAAATGATTATGACTTGGGTGTTACATAGTCTTTGTTATTTTTAGCACGCATTCCCAAGTCAGAATGCATAGAGAGAAATTAGTAAAAAATGATGTGTTATCACAATCACAACATAATATATATATATGGTCATATATGTGCCTATTAATTTGAACCTCATTTCCACCATTACAATAACTTATAGTACTAGCTATCAATACCACAATTAAATCCCCCCCCCCCTCTCTCTCTCTAGATCTTAAAGATGGTTGACTGGAAACTAGAGAGTTATGGTGTTCCCGGCGAGCCCATCGGAGCATTTGATGCTCCTAAGAAACCTAAAAAGAACAAGTTTGCTTTTGGTTGTGCCATTTTAGCTTCCATGACTTCCATCTTACTCGGTTATGGTAAATCTTTTTCTCTAGCGAGCCTTGTTAATTGTATTATATATGTTTAATTTTTTTATATAATACACATGACACACAAATATTGCTAGTTAGATGTTCCTATATCATAATTTAAGTAACATGAAATAATTTCAAGAAAAAGAAATACAATTCTATCTTCATTAATAGATCAAGAGCCCTTCTGTTGTCGTTTCAGTGACTCGTAGGGCTTCCCTTTACTCGGTCTTTTTATTTCTTGAGAATGGTGGCCACCTCTCCCAAGAACATTCTTTCCGTAACCAGAATTTGACAAAATATAATGAATTAGTTTACGATGAGTGAAGTAGCCTACATGTTTATTTATGTTTAACCATGCATTTACTTGTTTTTTCCCTCCCTTTAGACAAGTTCTTCATCACATTTACATCAAACAGCAAAATAAATTCAATTTGCCTAGTAATTTATTTTCTTGAGAAAATTTTTATGCGATCTAACAAAGAGTTTCATTAATATTTTTTATTGGTTAATTAATTTGTTTTCCAGATATTGGAGTGATGAGTGGAGCATCCCTGTACATCAAAGATGACTTCAAAGTCTCGGACGTCCAAATCGAGATCCTCATCGGAATAATAAACCTATATTCTCTTCTGGGCTCCGCCGCTGCCGGAAGGACCTCCGATTGGATTGGCCGCCGTTACACCATCGTATTAGCATCCGTAATCTTCTTTGTTGGAGCTCTCCTTATGGGGTTTGCTACAAACTATGCTTTCCTCATGGTTGGCCGGTTTGTTGCCGGAATTGGAGTCGGCTATGCCCTCATGATTGCACCGGTCTACACCGCCGAGGTATCTCCGGCTTCTTCCCGTGGATTCCTCACGTCTTTACCTGAATTATTCATTAACACTGGTAAGTAAAAATTAAAAAATCCATAATAATGTGACGTTAATTTTCATGTACAGTTTTGTCCATTGTGTTGTAGTCATTTTCACGTAAATTTTAGGATAAGTATACTTATACTTATCCTAAATTTTAAGAAAACTTCAACTTTTCACCTCATTAAATATTTTTATATCTAAAAAGGATGTATAAGTTTACTTTTGGAAATGGGCTTGGGATACACTCTGGTTATATATCTTAATTTTATAAAATGAATTTATATAAAAGAATTAATAAAATTTAACTTTATATATAAAAAATTATGCAAAAATATGAGTAAATATAAATTTTTATTTAATTTAAAGTTGTGTAGCACAATTATTATAACATTGTAAAATAAATATATTTTTTAATGACTAAGATTAATTGAACTTTTATTACCATAAAGTTGATAATAGATATCATCAAATCATATAAAAATTCATATGTTAAAATATTTTTATATATTCTTTAAATATGTACGGTTGAATTTATCTAAAAATCCCTAAAAATAGACTTATTAACCCTATGGGTGTATATTACTTAGATACTCTGAGATATATACTTTTTCACTTTGAAAAATTATAATTTTAAAATTTACCCTTCTGGTAAAAAAGGAAAAAAATTATTAGCCCTAAAAAGAGGTTTAAATTTATGTAATATAAACTATATATATTGTTTTTCTTCTCTGTAACATCTTTTTTCACCTATGGCAACATTAACGGTCTAAATGGCTGATTAGACCTGGCAAAATAGACCGTGGCCCGCAGGTCGGGCCGGGTTTGTTAAAAAAAAACGAGTTTTGGGCTTAAGAAATGTAGTTCCAAAAAAATTGGGTCATTTTGGCCCGGTCCGTGGATTAATTTTTTTTAAAATTTTATTACTTGACATTGTTTAAAAAAATATATATTAGAAACCGTGGCATCCTATTTATGATTTATCTAACAAAATTTAGAAATATCAACACGGTAAGTGAAGTTTGTCAATTTGTTTGGTTAAATAGTATTTTGTGGAGTAAGTGGGTTTAATATAATTAATTTGAAACCAAAAACAGTGGCTGCTAGCAAATCCTATTCACCAAAACCGAGAGTCCGAGACAGCCATTTCGGTACAAAGCAATATGCTTTACGCCTTTACCGAATCCAATTCATTAATTATATTATTTATATATGCACTATGCAGTATGCTCATCAATGGGGGTAGGAGAGTCATTCCCTTTGGCTTTATTCAAAATAGTATATTAAGCACTTTTCGGATTCGGCAACAATTATATAATTATATATGCAGTATGCTCATCATGTGGGATATTAAGCATTGAAAGCAATTTTCGGTCCAACAACTTTCGGATTTGATAACAATAAAACATTCTCGATTTGATAACAATATATTTTATTATATATATAATAATAATAAAAAAATTTTTATAAAAAAAATACACAAATGGCCCGCGGCCTGACCCGAACGAACCACGAGCCTAACATTTTTAACCCGTCAAAAGTTGGATCATTTTTGGTCCGACCCGACCCGTTTGTAGGTCTATGGCTGATCACTGATTTACAAAGTTTACTTTTATTTTTTCTTTTAAAAAAGAAAATTTGTCGGTTGAGGTGTGTGATTGAGTGCATGTGTTTATTATTGCATAGTGGACCATATTCAAAGTGCAAATTGGCCTTTTGTTCAGGAATTGTCACTCATTGACAAAGAAGGTCACATGAACAATATTATTTTATGTACCTGTGACAAGAAAAAAGAACCGTAAGGACAACACTGCTACAAAGCTAATTTGAAGATTCACCACATTTAATTTTATTGCCCAGAAGAATAAAATATATTAAACTGCATAAATGTGAAAGTGACAAAATATATGGTAGGTCGAGAAAAGTTGGTCTTTTAACCATGTAGCTTCTGTAATGTTATATATATTACCAATTCAGCATGTTTAGAAAACTAATATACATGTGGATAAGTATGCGAGGAAATTGGATTGTGAATAATTTATAAGTTTATACGATTTCATAATAAAAAAATTAGAGTAATGT
This sequence comes from Hedera helix, assembly GCA_947179155.2. Lineage (NCBI taxonomy): Eukaryota > Viridiplantae > Streptophyta > Magnoliopsida > Apiales > Araliaceae > Hedera > Hedera helix. The sequence continues at coordinate 2,968,758 of OX359280.1, read as the reverse complement.
TATTTTTAATTTTTATTTATTTTATGTACACAAATATGTCGTAATATAAATATGTCAAATTTTTTTGCAATATATAGCTAGACTTTTAGATTTTAATGTTCCACCAACATATACAACATTTTGTCCAATATTAGTCTTTTGAAGCCTCCAACATTATTTATACTAGTCCATATTAAGATTGCAATTTCAAAATTAACGTTAATTTGTGTCTCAATGTGAGTCACATTATCTGTTTTTATCTATATCTTTTGTGGTTTACAATTCACAAGCATGAGATGCACATTTTTTTTCATTTGGTAACAGGAATACTATTAGGATATGTATCAAACAACGCATTTTCCAAGCTCCCAACTAACTTGGGTTGGCGATTTATGCTCGGAATCGGAGCAATTCCGTCTATTTTCTTAGCCCTCGGCGTCTTAGCGATGCCCGAGTCACCTCGATGGCTCGTCATGCAAGGTCGACTAGGTGAAGCTAAGCAAGTTTTGGACAAAACCTCAGGCAGTATAGAAGAATCTCAACTTAGACTAATTGATATCAAAGAAGCTGCAGGTATACCCCAAGATTGCAATGACGACGTTGTTGCAGTGCCAAAACGTAGTAAAAATGAGGCTGTATGGAAAGAATTGCTCCTTCATCCTATACCGTCCGTTCGCCATGCTTTAATCATAGCCGTTGGTATTCATTTCTTTCAACAAGCAAGTGGCATAGACGCCATTGTTTTGTACAGTCCAAGAATCTTTGAAAAGGCTGGGATCACGGACGACAACCAAAAATTACTCGCTACCATAGCCGTTGGATTCACCAAGACAATTTTCACCCTAGTGGCTGCATTTTTACTAGACAAGATCGGACGGCGTCCGTTGCTTCTATCAAGTGTGGCGGGCATGATTGCATCCCTCATTGTGCTTGGAACAGCGTTGACAGTCATTGACCATTCCGATCACAAGATAATCTGGGTCGTTGCTTTGACGATAGCCGGGGTATTATCCTATATAGCATTTTTCTCTATTGGGATGGGGCCCATTCCTTGGGTCTACAGTTCTGAGGTGCTTCCTTTGAGGCTGAGGGCCCAAGGTTGTAGCATTGCAGTGGCTACTAATAGAGTGACAAGCGGGGTCCTCTCAATGACATTTTTATCCCTGTATAAGGCTATAACTATTGGTGGGTCCTTCTTTTTGTTTGCTGGCATTGCTTGTGTGGCTTGGGTGTTCTTTTATACCATGCTCCCAGAAACACAAGGGAGAAGCCTTGAGGATATAAGTGTATCATTGTTAAACTAGCAAAAAAAACTATAACTAAAAATATATGAACATGTTGCTAAAATTGGGCGTACGTAATTAGACCAACTCTTTCCCAATCTTTGAAAAAATTATTCAATTTCATGCTTTTATGACAAGTGAATAGACTCTTCTCTATCATATATCATATATTTGTGGGTCTGATTAGCAAATAAAATTATCTATTCTAATTAAATTGCTATATTTTTATGTAATTTAAGAACAAATTCATTAAGAACAAATTATATGAATTGGTTACATATGACATATAGATATATTTATATTCTATACAAAAATTATGAATTCTAACTAACGCAGATTATCACAAACATATGCTATTATATTCATATTCAAAATCTATAATCAATCTCTCAATTTCATATAGATTATCCTAAATTAATTACTGGTCAGACAATTATTATATGAACGCACAAAATATAATGATTAATTCATATAGTGTCAATCAAATAAAAGGATAATCAATTTAAACAAAACAATAAGTTTTATTAAAATCTTAATTTAAAAAGTAATTCATAGTAGATAAAATTAAACCCACAAATATTTAACATCAATGAAAGACATAAATAATAAAAAATTAAGAGAAGAAAAATTGTCTTATGCTAATTTTCGATCTCCAAGCTTCTTCAATTCATTAATCTCCCATAGTATTTATTGATTTTTTTCCAACACTTTACACAATTACAAAATAAGAATATTACAGGAGTATAATTTAATTTTCCTAAACTTAATAAAAATTAAAATCCTAATTTTAAAATATAATATACGAAGTATCCTATTTAAATATTGCTCTTCCAAATCAATTAATCTGTTGATGCAATTAAACGTGCCGGGACTCACGTCTGATGCAATAAAGAAACATGAAAACCAGTTCGTTGCACGCGCCAATTCCCTTAAGCTGCATACCGCGCAATTCGCGAGGTCCCTTTTCCTTCTGCCCGTCCGCGCCAGGCGCGTTTGTTTCTGATCTGTTCTTATTGCCAGTCAATGACGTATTAAGCGGCTTATTTTGGAATTAAGAATAGCCAAATAAAATATAATATATCATAATATTATATTATAATATATTCATAGATATTAAATTAGTAGTAGTGGTCAATACTATTATTAATTATATAATTAGTCTAGAATAAATAAATATTACTACTTTCAATTAACCCAAAAAAAAGGGAGATATTACTACATCCTTAATGAATTAATTATTTTCATATTTTTTGTTTTTAGGTGAAACAAAAGAAAAAAATACTTCATCTATTTCATAAAAAGAGTCTCATTTGAGATTTTTTTATAATGAAATTGTAAAATTTAAAATAATGTGAATTTAGTTAATTTAGATTAATTAAATATCTAATAAATTAACATTGTTAAGTTATTAACCTTGAAATGTATTACTACGAGATACTTCTTCCGTTTTGAAATATAAGTAATAAGATCAACTGCTCAAGTATGAATTTTTAATTCTAAAGGGATGTGATAATTAACTTTTGAATAAAATAAATCTTGAGAATTATTTTATAAAAAATTTATAATTTTCATAATTATATATTGTTCAAAACTAAATAATTTATTTCTACAAAACTAAAGTAATATATTAAATTTTATAATTTTATAAATTAACTACAATTCTAATATTAAAAGTTCAAAGTAATTTGCCAAGATTATTAAATTTCTCTTAAATTAGCCAAAAAAAAAGTATTATCAAGTACAAAATTATATTATTAAACTTTAATAAATTCATGTCACAATTTAACTATTATCATTTTGTAACTTAATTAGAATTAAAATCAAATAAAACTCTTTTTAAAATTATTTTACAATTAGAAGAAAGGTGTATTCGAGGGTAGCCAAACCCGATTTTCATAATTTACCTTAGTTTCTCACTTTCTCAATGGATCAAGCTCCAAGAAAATGGTATCAAAATAAATAAAAAATTAATATTTTATAAATAAAAATAATAAAATTTAAGTTTATTTTTATTTAAATAATAAATAAATTTCACATTCATATAATTTTTTTTATAAAATTATTATTTTTATAAGTAAAAATATCAATGTTCTAAAAAAACTAAAATAATGACGACAAATTGACAATAGTCGGTGGAGATTAGGCATGCACAACAGGCCGTCTTGGGACTGTCAAGCCTTGGTTGTTGACCAGGTCAGGCCTGACCTTTGACTTTTGGCCTGCAGGCCAAGCCAGGCCGGGCTTGGCGCTTAAAAAGTGGGTCTGTTGAGGCCTACAGGCCAGGCCAGACTTTGGATCAGGCCAGGCCAGGCCAGTCTGATTCGATCTATTCAAACAATTTTTTTAGTAATTTTAAATATTATTAAAACACCAATTAAAATTTTAAATTTAATTGATATATTAATTAAAAGTAATGGATTACAAGTTACAGCTTTCAAATTATAATAATAAAAAATATCTTTTTTATTATTATTATTTTACAAATGACTTTGTAGTTGTTACACTAAGTATTTATTAAAATAAAGATGCAATGAAAGATCTGTAAGAAGTGTAGATTACTAGCTAGGTAAAAAAAATTCTTATATATTACACTAGTCAATGTATTTTCATGGATTTCTTTATTCGTATATAAACAAATATGCATGAATGAATGTATTAAAAGACATCAATTTTATTTTGTTTATTGAATGAGTTGTCACAAAAATGAAGTTTTTGTCGCAGTGGGAGAATTGAAGTAGCGAATAAAGAAAATTGGCAGGTCGGACCGAACTTTGAGTGAACCAGGCCAGACCCCAAGTTGGGCTTATTGGCAGGTCAGGTCAGGCCAGGCCGGATCTGAGCCAAAAAAATGTGACATGTTCGTGACCTTCAGACCAGGCCGGGTCTTGACTAGACCGGACTTTGACCAGACCGGGCCCAGGCCGAATTAAGCCCGGGCCGCAAGCCGCAGGCCATTTGTGCACCACTAGTGGAGATGAAGCCCTCTTTTTTCATTCAAACCATCATAATCATCCTTATTATAAAAGATTTTCTTAATGTGTGTCCTTAGGGCACACACTCAGCACGAAAAATAATATATAATATTATTTGTTTATGTAAGTGCACTGAATTTAATGTATAAAAATAATAATATACTAGTGGACCACATGTATTAAATTCAGTGTAACTATATAAAGAAATAATTTTTAACGGGTTCCATCTCTTGTTTTTCGTACTTAGCGCTTAGTATTTATCCTTAAAATACATATTAAGCGGATCCTATTATTAATAGTGTGGGCCGTAGAAATCATGAGAACCCATTTTCTTTATGAGATTCTAGCTCGATAAAGAAATGAGAATAGTCGAAAATTGACCGCCTAATACAAATTTATATTAAAGCTGACTAATCAAAGTTAAACTCCATAAGTAAACACTTGGTCACTTGGGCGTGGTGTGAGGGGGTCCGCCAGCCTTTTATTGGATAGTTGAGCTAGACTCAGTCACTTTCCCCCTACCAAAAAAAATAAAAAAGAAAGAGAGAAGAAAAGAATAGTCTCATTTGAACTTTTAAAATTAATTTGCGATATTTTTCAAATTAAGTTTTGATCATAAACTATCTTAATAATGCTAATAATTAACAGTTGTTACTTTCAAAACTTGATTGTTATAACATCAAATTAAAATTTAAAATTTTTATAATTGATTGAGACGCCCTAATCTTTAGATTTTAAGTTCAATTCTCATATGTGAACCGATTAATTTTTTATTTTATATGAAGTGCGTTTTCTCTTTTATTTTATTTGATTAGTATTTTCTCCTTTGGTTAAGACTTGATATGATATTATTGTAATAGTGATTATATACTTAATTATAAGATTATACTATATTTCCTGAAATAGAGCTTTAAAAAAGAAAAAAAGAGAGAAAGAGAGAGACTCTACCTTGGTCATTTAAAATAGTACTCCTTCCGTTCTAAAATTAAATATATATAATTTAATTTAATTAATGTAAATATATTTAATTTTAATTGATAAAACTATTATAACTGTATAATATATAACAAAAACTATTAATCACAAAATTTATTTTATTTCAAATTTTTATAAATCATACTAATTCTGAAATTGAATATGCCGTCGTTTGATCTTAAAAGTAAAATTATATTTTTAATTTTGAAATGAAGATATTATAATTTTTTTATTTAAAATGCAAGCTAGGAGAATAGAACTCCTATTTTCATATAGAGGAACTATAATATAAAGTGACAATTCTTTATTTAGATCAACGGCCTTTAAATTTTGTAGTAGTTATCTAAATCTTGATTAATATGGTGGGGTGTTCTACTAAGTTATACTCCTTCCGTCTTAGAATAAGTTTTTTTTATTACTATTTAGATAATTCTAAGTTAAATATATATTTATCTTAAATAATTTATTTTTATATATAATAATTTGCTTATAATATTTTTAGTATTAATTGTCATATTTCTATTGTCTATACATAATTATTATGCATATTTATAAAATATTATTAATTATGTATAAAAAATTATATAATTAAATAAAAATTATTTTATTATCTTTGTACAAAAAGCAATCAAAATTTTTACATAGAACAGATGATGCTTGTCATTTTGTATTGAAGAGCTAAAGTCAAAGCCAAAAGGTCATCGTTACGAAGTTCCACACAATGTCTCCTTGTAAAATTTCAAAATTCAAAGGCACGTGAATTGGACTATGTAAAAGATAAAACGGGACTCTAAGACGTTGGTGCATGGACAACTGTTATCTATCTTTAAGGAGTTGGCGTCAAGAAGATTTGATTTTTTTTTAATTTTTTTCGAGAGAATTAACCTCGGTTGACGTATTAATATAAAAGGTGCATTTTTAAAATTAATAAAAAAAATTAATTTTGATTAATGCGTAAATTGACCCGAAAATATTTTTACTGTTCAAATAGAAGGTACTGTCTTTCTTTCACAATTTACTATAAATATTTTTTATTAATAATAATATAAAATGGCGTAATAATTTTAAATTTGTCACTATATTTTGGTTATTGTGTCGCTATTACGTTAAGCCTAGATAGGTGAAATATGAACTATGAAGTGTATTAATTATCATTTTCCTATACTATATGTATATGTGTTTGAAAGGAGTATACAGATTTCGTACCTAATTTAGGTATTCCAGCAAAGCTTCAAATTAAAAAGTATAACTACACAATTAGTTTCTCTATCAACCTAGACCATCTCACCAAGTATTTTTGAATAAATATAGGCAGGTTGTGTTTGATTATATTGTAATATATCTTAACAGTATATTTTTTAATATATCTTAATAATTCACATATTCGTATTAAGAGATTCTCTGAATAGTTAAGATACAGATATGAGTCTGAACTATTTACAGGATCTCTTAATATAAAGATCAGGACTGTTAAGATGTATTAAGAGGTGAGTTGTTAAGATACATTAAGATACAATCAAACACCATCGTACACAATAATCAAACGCAATATTCAAAAATTATATTCATCTTAATCATTAAAAAGTAGGATATGACATTAAAATTTACATCATACCTAACTTTTTAATGATAAAGATGGATGTAGTATTTGATTTTGTATTTAGATGTTATATATATATATATATATATATATATATTTGTTCAATATATTTTTAATTTTTTATAAAAAGAATTGATATTTTTGCATATATTTTTTATATTTCTATATGATCTATTCTCACATTAGCAGAAAATAGGTTCCAATTCCTCTTTACTCTCTCTTTTTATAGTATTATTTTATACACAATTTTTTTGTATATAACTTATGTCTATACTATTGTTGACCTCAAATCTTCTAATACCATTATCTGTTTCATATTTCTTGCAACAAAGACATAACACAGAGTATAGTAATAAGAAATCTCCACCCTACTATTACTCCAGTTTTATAACTCAAGTTGATGTATAAGTAAATATAACCGCATGCGTGCATTTGAGTTTGAATTTCAAGGTTTCAAGACAAAAACTGTCTCATTAGGTTAATTAATTAGTTCACGCAATTTTAAATAACTAGTGATTGACCCACAATTTTTATTTTGCCCTCCAAGGACAAAGATGCAATCTTTTCCTCGATCTTCAATAATTACTAAAAGTTAAACTAACAACTCTAAATTATATATGAGATTAATCTCTCAAGACATACATGTTTACGCACTAATCCGGTTTGTTTTGAGTATAATTTTGGTATATATGCTTAATTAAACTAATCTCAAACATCGATTAATATATAATTGGCCTTAAAGACAATTTCTATTTCTTCATTCTTTTCTTTTTCTTGTCGTTTTAGAATCAAACAGCGGCTACCGTTGTCGAGAAAAATAAAATATTAGATAATACTCGTTAAATTTCACAAGAAGTGTTCGTTTGTAAAAATTATAAATTTGAAGAATATATTTCTGTTTCATTTATACCGTTAAATTTATTGACCATGAGTGTTTAATTTAATAGTGAAATCATGATAATAAAATTTAAATATAAATTAGAGAACTACGTCTTATTTCATATTGCTATCGAGGAAAATAAAACTTATTTTTCAGAATAAGAAAAATTGTCAAATCAGATTATTTTTTTTAACTTTTTAAATTTATCCTTAACATTAATTATCTACAAATATAATAAGTAGTGATATGATAAGGGAATTATTATTTACACAATAAAAAATATTATTTTTACATGTGAGCCCTATTTTTTATTTATAGTAACGGTTTTAAAATCGACGTTATTGGTAAAAAAATGGTCCACATATAAAAATAATAAAAATTATTGCGAAAATATCAGTTTCTTATGATAATACTTAGTTAACTAAAAAAAAGTAATGGTTTGTAAGGAATTTTATATTATTTATAAAAAAGAAAAAAATAATTTAACAATAAATAATTAAAATATATATTTAATTTTAAATTAGATGAATTATTAATTAGATCACTTTTCTCTGTAAATTAGTTAGCCGGCCAAGAAACGGTTGATTACACATTCAACTTTTCTTTTCTTATATATTGTAAAGTGATTAATTAATTAATCGAAGTCAAGTCGAATTTGTCTTCAATTTTATTTTATTTAATTCATTGCATGCAATTATTTCTTAGGTCGGTTTTTAGTAAACGTGACTAAATGTAAGAACATCAACATTATAAAAGAATACGGAGGATGGAGCTCCAATTATTGAGTGTGACAGCAAGATTGCCCACATTGTCACTTGATGTGTCCTCCACACAAAAACACAAACGTGTGTGGTGTATGTATGTATTACGTGCACTGTCCTCCGCCGCGTATTTATAAAAGTAAAATAATTTTTTTATAAAATTTAAAAGATTAAATAAAAAATAAATATAAAAAGATTAAAAAAATAATATAATATGATGAAATCATCGACGTAGCAACTTTATAGAGCTTAATAATATAAATAAGAAGCTGATATTTTTATAGAATTTTTTTATATTTTTATAAGCATGTATTACGTGCACTGTCCTCCGCCGGGTATTTATAAGAAGTAAAATATTTTTTTTATAAAATTTAAAAAATTAGATAAAAAAATAAATAAAAATAATAATATAAAAGAAGTTATAAAGGTAAAATAAAAAAAATAATATAATATGATGAAATCGTCGACGTAGCAACTTTATAGAGCTGCTTAATAATATAAATAAGAAGCTGATATTTTTATAGAATTTTTTTATATTTTTATATGAAAAATATCATTATAAATCTATAAAAATAATTTTTATATAAAATATTAAAAAATTATATAAAAATATCACTTCCTTATAAATATATATGTATCAACCACATATAATTTTGCAAGAAAACATTTAAAGTTAATAATTGTACAGAAAAAGTAAAAGGGTATGTTAACCTCAAAATTTGTCTACTCACCTAATCACCGAACACTGAGCAATAATCTCAACAAGGAACAAACAATGATTATACCAAAAATTTGATGAATTGAACTGCCGAAAGATAACTTCAGTGCTAGAATTAATATAGGCCAAAAGGTGTCAACAATAGAAATATTAAATTGCTGAGAATAATAATTGTGTGAGTACCAAACCTCGATATATAGCCATGTATATAAAGTTATTGCCACCGCCCTGTGTAAAAGTTGATTGGGAGAAGGAAGCCTAATAAGAGTTCTCATATATCTAATGGGACGTTTGATACGCAGGAATTAAGAACGGAAATAAATGGTCATTTCGACCAAACAAAATTTCCCGACGTTTGATATATTAAATTTGGCAAAATAATCATTCGAACGGAATTGAAATCACGATTCCTGACCCTTTCTAAAGAATTGCAATTCTAATAAATAAATGAATAGAAAAAAAAGTTTAGACAAAAATACATAATATATATCATACATATTAATAAGTATTGTATTTATTTTGTATTATAATATATTAATAGAATATATATGATATATATTATATTATATACATAAATATATAGAATATCGAATATAACATATAATATTATATGTATTATATTATATTATATTATAATAATAGTATAATATATAATATTATTATATTATACATGTGATACTTTTGTTGTCAAAATACACAATAACTATTACAATACAACGTACAACGTACCACAATACAGTATTCAAATAATACACAATTAAGTCTTCATTATTATTATCACATTATTTTATAACTTATGAAGACTAATACAGCTACAACTCGGACTTTCACTCCATCCCCTGACTAGACTCAGCTACTCTCTCATCTCCTGTTGAAAAATAATGGAACAAAAGGAAACGGTGAGCTTAAATAGCCCAACAAAGAATATTATGACTAAGATAATGACAAATAAATTATCGTTAACCTTCAACAGTTGAGTTTTTTATAGAATAATTTAAACAACAAGTTTTAATTCAACAACTGCAATTAAGTTTTTAAACAAAGTTCAGATCAATAACTGCAGCAGAATAATAACCATTAGAAAAATCATATGGACCATGATGTCCACTTGCTTCTCTTTTTAAGAAAAACATTATCAAATTTTATTATCTGAAACACCACTGACCATGATAATACAATTTCACAGTTCCTGGTCATAATCATGCAAGTCAACAGTTCATCTTTGCATTACTGGCCAAAAATATTCAATATAGCACCAACGGTTATGATTATACCAGTCTACAGTCTTTGGTCATAATCGTACCAAACAACAATTTATCTTTGCCCCAGACTAAAGAGAACATTCACCACGTGCCTTAAAAGACACATCATCAAATATATTGCTTTTAATCTATCAACATCTTTATCCAATATGTACCCCAGGCCACAGATATCTACAACAATCTGATTCTTGATTATTAGAATAATAACATAGATATTAATAATGAACAGAAGAAACAGGATAAACAATAAATATCGAAAGTTTATAATTTTATTTTATGCAGATTCAAATAATATTCAAATTGTCAACATGATGTGGAGTGAAATTTAAAAATGATATTCAAGATCTACAGTTCAGAATAACGGTTACAGTTCAATAAAAAGGTTCATGTAAATAGGAAGGTGCAATAAAAATGATATTAAATAAAACACAAACTGTTAAGAAAATTATAATCATTTCAGAAGTTTACCAGACAATACTTACCATAGTAAGTTTAAGAGTATAAAAGAAATGATATCTCTTACCGTAGTAAGTTTAAATAATAGAAGATGAAAAAGATGGTATCCCTTACAGGTAAGAAAGAAAATAATATCCATTTATGATGATGAAAAGAATGATACCCATTACCTTATCATGTGACTGAATATTGATAAAAATGAGGTTGATGAACCTATATATTTATAATATAATTAGTAATTACCACATATAAATTTTAATGTATATGATAACTCATATATTATGAACTATCAAAATTATTTATATAATATATTTTTTTGTTGTGTAAAATAATAATTTCAAAAATAATGTTTGAAATAATATTTCAAAAATAATTTTTGAAATAATATTTCAAAATAAATCTTTCAAAGAAAGCTTTTTAAAATAAATCTTCTCAAAGAAGAGTCTTATAAAGGAAGATTTGTGAATATCGTGTAAACTAGATATTTGTGCAATTACTACTTTTTAATAAAATACTTACTTGAAAAATTCCTGCACTCCTTTTGATTTTCAAACATTCAAGATAACCTTATTATTCTCAGAGAAAACTCAAAAAATTCTTGTAGAATTTTTTTATGTTTTAGGTGTGATTTTTCTATTCAGCTGAGTAAGTTATTTATAGGAGAAAATAAGGTACTATGCGCGATAGGTAGGCTGGCGTGCTATACGCCAGCTTGGAAAAATTTTAGCAGCCGCCTGTAGGCATGCACAACAGGCCGGCTTGAGCCTGCCAGACCTTGATTGTTGACCAGGCCGGGCCAGGCTTGACGCTAAAAAAGAGGGCATGTTAAGGCCTTGGGCCAGGCCAGGCCGATTCGATCCATATATATATATATATATATATATATATATATATATCTGTATAATTGATTTTATTTAAATAAATCTTAAAAATAAATATATAAACCCCCAAAAATGTACTTAGTTATATACCTATACCTCTAGCATATATAAGATATAAGATGAGATGGAGCGTGGAAAGGATAGATGAGTCGATATGGAAGAATTAAACTAACTAAACTTAGGCCTGTGCATGATACATTACCGAATTAGTTTTTTGTTATAAAATAAATTAATTCCGTACCGGTATATACTTATTTTTTAATACCGATTCCGATATCGTATTTTTATGGTTTGATATTTATCGAACCGGATAATATCGGTTTTTTATTTTTAAAAAAAAATTATTATTATTAATAAATAATTAATAATAATAATAAAATTAATAATAATAATAATAAAAATAAAATTAATAATAATAATAATAATAATAAAATATTAATTATATTAATTTCGATTTTTATCTGATAAAAATCGGTATCGAATCGGTTTACCGATTTAGTATACTGGTATCGATTTCGATACTAGAATTTTAACACTTTCGATATCAATTCAATTTTATACCGATCCGATTCAAACCGATATTTATCGATTACATACCCCTAATTAAACTTGGTCAGTTTTGGACTGAAATGTAGTCAAAGAAATCAAATATTTAATACCAATTTATCTGGCAATCACATGTCCTTTGACTACTCTATTAATTAATTGTTTTCGAGATATTTTGTAACAACTCAAATTTAAATTAAACTATAACATACGTGCAAGTTCATTTAACTTGTTATTTTAATAATATTTTTTTGAATAATTTACTAACCCGTTGATTTAAAAGACTATGACTTGGGTGTTACATATTTTAAAGTTATTTTTAGCACGCATTCCCAAGTCAGAATGCATACAGAGAAATGAGTAAAAAATGATATTATTGTGAAATTGTAGCACCATATCACATCATGTAATGTAATGCCAATGAAATCAAATGTGGATGCCCCCAACGACCGCCCGCCCACCCGCCCGCCCGCCCGCCCGGGTATGCCACCATCTCCATACATTTAAGAATATGGAGTCTTAACTAAATTTCATGTTCGAGCTTGCCAAATCATGGGGATGCAAAATAGCATTCTGAAATCGGTTAACAAAAGTTTCATTAATTTCCTGGAGGGTTTTGATGACTTTTGAGAAGTTTTAATATACAAATCAGATTGTCTTACACTCGTTATTAAGTTTGTCTTATACACTCACTTTTGGTCGAGAACGACTCAACAAAAGATCAAATTGAATTGCACAAACGTGATGCCGAAGGTCTATTAGAATTAATTGAACTTCTCAACTTCTAAACAAACTAAATTCGATTCTTTTAATTAATTTTGATTAACTTGCTTATTTTTAATTTTTTTCTCATACCTCCAAAAATAAAATAAACTAAATTTCGTGTTAATAAAATGCATGTACAAACGTGATGCCGAAGGTCTATTAGAATTAACTGAACTTCTCAACTTCTAAACGAACTAAATTCGATCCTTTTATTTAATTTTGATTAACTTGTTTATTTTTAATTTTTTTCTCATGCCCCCAAAAATAAAAGAAACTAAATTTCGTGTTAATAAAATGCATGTACAAATACTCCCCCCTTCATTTCATAATGCAATATCTTCTATTTAATGTCCCAATATACGAGTCACATTTAAAAATCACTTATATTTAATTAAATTTGTTAACTTGTCAATAAGAAAAGTTGTTTCAAAGTAAACACGCGAATGCAAATCGTTAGCTTATAAGGTGTCCCGTTACATGACGACTAAAGAGTCACAACAACCATCCGAGAAGAAATGTAATGTCGACCATTAAAGCAAATTCGGCGGGTCCTCTAAATGAGAGAGATCAGTCAGCCTATCGTTGTTGACCAAAAAATTATGGGCCATGTTTGTACAAAAGTTGATTATCATTCAGCTACCTCACTCTCTTCTGCCTTTGACTTGTAAATTAAAATGAGAATTAATTTTGCATCCCAATAATAAGATGAAGCGATAATTACGGGCGATCAAGGCTTTCCTTAGTGGTAACTAATTAACACTTATGAGCTCTGCCCTTGAAGTTGTATTTTGACCTAAATCTTCCAAAACATCCCTTCAGTCACATTTCAATTAATGTTAGATATTGAATGAACTGTTTAAACAAACTCACATATATATCTATAACCGTCAAAACTGTATGATTTTGATATTTGATCTTGGTAGGGCGATTGATATTATTAAAATAAAATAATATTATCAGAGATAAAATGATCTTGAACAATAAATATCGTTTAAAGTGATAAGTATAACCGTTAAAATATATATTAAAATATTATTATGTTTATATATATTTATTCTGTTAATATTATTTTTTTTCTAATGATATCAACAACTTTAATTTATACATAGCATCAAATGAAAAGTTTTGATAAATATATATTTACTTTGGTTTCATCATTTTTACTATAACAATATCAACGACCTAATTAAGAAAACAAAAACTTGTAATATTTTTTGTTCCATATAACCGGGTTACTTCAAACAACTTCTTCTATTTTAAAATATTAGAGATACATTTCTTTTGTGCATTTTAAAAATAAATATATATTTTTAATTATAAAATAACATAAAATTCTTAATACAGTATATTTTAGTTTTAGCTTATTGATTACTAACATACCGCGACTACTATAATTCTAACCAACATAAGGAGATAGATTTGAAAAAATAAAACTTTTGATTTAATTCTTCTTTTCCATATTACCAAGAAAAAACTTTTGCTCCATAAAAATAAGACCACGCCACCTCCAAAATCTCACAGAGAGAGGAGAAGAAAAGAAAATAAAAAACAAAAGAATTTTATATTTTAAAAGCAAATAAAGTTGGGGAAAAAGACTCCTTGACCTTACAGTCCGTGGTGACGAGTGATTAGAGAGAAGTTTTAGCCGAGTTGGGAACTTTCAGGCTCCAGCAGAGTCTATTTAAGCAGTCCCATTTGCTATACAAATTATCATTCTCACAACATAATATATATATATGGTCATATATGTGCCTATTAATTTGAGCCTTATTTCCACCATTACAATAACATATAGTACTAGCTAGCTATCAATACCACAATTAAATCCCGTTCCCTCTCTAGATCTTATAGATGGCTGACCGGAAACTAGAGAGTTATGGTGTTTCCGGCGAGCCCATCGGAGCATTTGATGCTCCTAAGAAACCTAAAAAGAACAAGTTTGCTTTTGGTTGTGCCATTTTAGCTTCCATGACTTCCATCTTACTTGGTTATGGTAAATCTTTTTCTCTAGCTATCTCCTCGTTAATTATATTATATATGTTTAATTTTTTTATATAATACACATGACACACAAATATTGCTAGTTAGATGATCCTATATCATCATTTAAGTAACATGAAATAATTTCAAGAAAAAGAAATACAATTCTTTTTTCATTAATAGATCAAGATCCTTTCTGCCGTCGTTTCAATGGCTTATAGGGCCTCCCTCTGATCGGTCTTTTTGGTTCTTGAGAATGGTCGCCACCTCTCCCAAGAACTTTCTTTTCATAACCAGAACTTGACAAAATATAATTAATTAGCTTACAATGAGTGAAGTAGCCCACATGTTTATTTACGTTTAACCATGCATGTACTTATTTTTTCCCTCCCTTTAGACAAGTTCTTCATCACATTTACATCAAAAAGCAAAATAAATTCGATTTGCCTAGTAATTTATTTTCTTGAGAAATTTTTTATGCAATCTAACAAAGAGTTTCATTAATATTTTTTATTGTTTAATTAATTTGTTTTCAAGATATTGGAGTGATGAGTGGAGCATCCCTGTTCATCAAAGATGACTTCAAAGTCTCGGACGTCCAAATCGAGATCCTCATCGGAATACTAAACCTATACTCTCTTCTGGGCTCCGCCGCCGCCGGAAGGACCTCCGATTGGATTGGCCGGCGTTACACCATCGTATTAGCATCCGCAATCTTCTTTGTTGGAGCTCTCCTTATGGGGTTTGCTACAAACTATGCTTTCCTCATGGTTGGCCGGTTTGTTGCCGGAATTGGAGTCGGCTATGCCCTCATGATTGCACCGGTCTACACCGCCGAGGTATCTCCGGCTTCTTCCCGTGGATTCCTCACGTCTTTCCCTGAAGTATTCATTAATGCCGGTAAGTAAAAATTAAAAAATCCATAATAATGTGACGTTAATTTTCATGTAAAGTTTTGTCCATTGTGTTGTAGTCATTTTCACGTAAATTTTAAGAAAACTTCAACTTTTCACCTCATTAAATATTTTTATATCTCAAAAGGATGTATAAGTTTACTTTTGGAAATGGGTTTGGGATACACTGGTTATATATCTTAATTTTATAAAATGAATTTATATAAAATAATTTAATAAAATTTAACTTTATACATAAAAAATTATGCAAAAATATGAATAAATATAAATTTTTATTTAATTTAAGTTGTGTAGCACAATTATTATAACATTGTAAAATAAATATATTTTTTAATGACTAAGATTAATTGAACTTTCATTACTATAAAGTTGATAATAGATATCATCAAATCATATAAAAATTCATGTTAAAATATTTTTATATATTCTTTAAATCTGTATGGTTGGATTTATCTAAAACTCCCTAAAAATAGACTTATTGACCCTATAGGGTATATTACTTAGATATTCTAAGATATATACTTTTTCACTTTGAAAAATTATAATTTTAAAACTTACCCTTCTTGTAAATAAGGAAAAAAATTATTAGCCCTAAAAAGAGGTTTAAACTTTATGTAATATAAACTATATATATTGTTTTTCTTCTCTGTAACATCCTTTTTTCACCTATGGCAACATTAACAGTCTAAATGACTGATCATTGATTTACTAAGTTTACTTTTATTTTTTCTTTTAAAAAAGAAAATTGGTCGGTTGAGATGTGTAATTGAGTGCATGTGTTTATTATTGCATAGTGGACCACATTCAAAGTGCAAGTTGGCCTTTTGTTCAGGAATTGTCACTCATATTGACAAAGAAGGTCACATGAACAATAGTATTTTAGGTACCTGTGACAAGAAAAAAGAACCGTAAGGACAACATTGCTACAAAGCTAATTTGAAGATTCACCACATTTAATTTTATTGCCCAGAAGAATAAAATATATTAAACTGCATAAATATGAAAGTGACAAAATATGTGGTAGGACGAGAAAGTTGGTCTTTTAACCATATAGCTTCTGTAATGTTGTATATATTACCAATTCAGCATGTTTATTATGTTTTGAGAACTAATATACATGTGGATAAGTATGCGAGAAAATTAGATTGCGAATATCTTAAAAGTTTATGCGATTTCATAATAAAAAAATAAAAGTAATATTATTTTTAATTTTTACCTATTTTATGTATATAAATATGTCGCAATTTAATTACGTCAAAAACTTTCACAATATATAGCAAGACTTTTAAATTTTAATGTTCCACCAACATATACAACATTTTGTCCAATATTAGTCTTTTGAAGCCTCCAACATTATTTATACTAGTCCATATTAAGATTGCAATTTCAAAATTAACGTTAATTTGTGTCTCAATGTGAGTCACATTATCTGTTTTTATCTATATCTTTTGTGGTTACACTTCACAAGCATTAAATGCACATTTTTTTTCATTTGGTAACAGGAATACTATTAGGATATGTATCAAACTACGCATTTTCCAAGCTCTCAACTAACTTGGGTTGGCGATTTATGCTCGGAATCGGAGCAATTCCGTCTATTTTCTTAGCCCTCGGCGTCTTAGCGATGCCCGAATCACCTCGATGGCTCGTCATGCAAGGTCGACTAGGTGAAGCTAAGCAAGTTTTGGACAAAACTTCAGACAGTATAGAAGAATCTCAACTTAGATTAATTGATATCAAAGAAGCCGCAGGTATACCCCAAGATTGCAATGACGATGTTGTTGCAGTGCCAAAACGTAGTAAGGATGAGGCTGTATGGAAAGAACTGCTCCTTCATCCTATTCCGTCTGTTCGTCATGCTTTAATCACAGCCGTTGGTATTCATTTTTTTCAACAAGCGAGTGGCATAGACGCCGTCGTTTTGTACAGTCCGAGAATCTTTGAAAAGGCTGGGATCACGGACGACACTCAAAAATTACTCGCTACCATAGCCGTTGGATTTACCAAGACAATTTTCATCCTAGTGGCTACATTTTTACTAGACAAGATCGGACGACGTCCGTTGCTTCTATCAAGTGTGGCGGGCATGATTGCATCCCTCGTGGTGCTTGGAACAGCGTTGACAGTCATTGACCATTCCGATCACAAGATAATTTGGGCCGTTGCTTTGGCGATGGCTGGGGTATTGTCTTATGTGGCATTTTTCTCTATTGGGATGGGGCCCATTACTTGGGTCTACAGTTCTGAGGTGCTTCCTTTGAGGCTGAGAGCCCAAGGCTGTAGCATTGCAGTGGCTACTAATAGAGTAACCAGTGGGATCCTCTCAATGACATTTTTATCCCTGTATAAGGCTATAACTATTGGTGGGTCCTTCTTTTTGTTTGCTGCCATTGCTTGTGTAGCATGGGTGTTCTTTTATACCCTGCTCCCGGAAACACAAGGGAGAAACCTTGAGGATATTAGTGTATTATTTGGCACTTATTTTAATTGGAGGTCAACATTGAAGAAGTTGAAGAATAAAGAAGCTGGGGTTGAAAAAAGTGCAGTTGAGATGAAGAACGGTAAGGGGAAAAGTTAACTACTTGGGTATGTTGATAGATATCTTGGGCACAATGTGGGGGAAACGTTCATTAATAACCCGCAAGGTTGTATAAATGACAGAGGCTTTTTACAAATAACTTCGAATCAAATCATTGGTTTTAGTATGAAGAATTAAGCTTACGTATTTCTGAAAATGTCACAGTTGATTGAGAGAAGGATGTGAAAAATCATATGTAATAGAATATGGTACCAGATAAAAGACTAGAAAATGAGAAGAAAGAAATAATAAATTTAATGAGTCATATTGTGTATTGCAATAAATTTATGTCGAATTATAATTGCGAAGAAAATCACACTTATTACACATTTTTGTAAAAAAAATTACCATTAATATTTAAATACGTAACTTGTGACGCCCCCAAATCTGGGCCCACACAGCCCAAACTTGAGTCGTCAAAAGACTACAACAAAATTATTACAACAAAGCACAACGTACAACAATACAGTGTATAATAATACACAACTAAGTCTTCACTATTATTGCCACACTATTTTACAAAACATGAAGACTATGATAACTATTCCTCGGACCCTCACTCCATTCCCCGGCTAGACCCTGTTATGTTTTCATCTCCTGTTGAAAAACAATGGAACAAAAGAAAGGGTGAGCTCAAATAGCCCAGTAAGAAATATCATGACTAAGATAATGACGAATAAATTATCATTAGCCTTCAACAGTTGAGTTCTTGATAGAATACAATAGAATACAAGGTTTATATCAAAAACTGCAGTTAAATTCTTAAACAACGTTCAGATCAATAATAGCAGCGGAATGAGTAATCTATTAGAAGAATAATGCAGACTATAATGTCCACTCGGTTCTCTTTTTAGGAAAAACATCATCAACTTTTATTATCTGAAATATCATTAGTCAAGATAATACAAATTCACAGTTCCTGATCATAATCATGCACATCAACAGTTCATCTTTGTACTACGGGCCAAAGATATTCAATATAGCACCAACGGTCATGATTATACCAGATTCAGCCTTTGGTCATAATCATACCAAACAACAGTTCATCTTTGCACTACGGGCCAAAGAGAACATTCACTACGTGCCATAAAAGACACCGAACAGATGTATCGCCTTTAACCTATTATATCGCCTTTAACCTATCATCTGTTCAACAAATATATCACATCTGTGCCCCCGGCCACAGATATTCACAACAGCTTGATTTTTGGATGATTAGAATGATATAAATGATGAACAGAAGAAATAGGATAACAATAAGTATCGAAAGTTTACTTTGTACATATTCAAATAATGTCCAAATTGTCAACATGATGTGGAGTGAAATTTAAAAATGATATTCAAGATCCACAGTTCAGAATAACGGTTACAATTCAATAGAAAGGTTCACGTAAATAGGAAGGTTCAGTTGAAATAATGAAGTTCAACTATTATGGAACATATAATATTTTCAGGAATTATAGAAGCAATAGTTCCATAATAAATTTCGATTTAGGAGTATGAAAGAAAATAATATCCCTTATCGTAGCAGGTTTGATTAACAAAAGGTGAAGGAAATTAATACAAAGGGTTATTCACTAACAGGCGGCAATCCGCTCCGTAAGGTTATTCCCACAATTTAATAGAATTTGAGTACAAAGAGTTATTCACCAAACAGGCGGCAATCCGCTCCGTAAGGTTATTCCCACAATTTAATAGAATTTGAGTACAAAGAGTTATTCACCAAACAGGCGGCAATCCGCTCCGTAAGGTTATTCTCAGAGATTAATAATGAATGAATACGAAAGGTTATTCACCAACAGGCGGCAATCCGCTCCGTAAGGTTATTCCCACAATTTAATACATGGAAATAAAAGGCACGTCTTATGAGTAAGGAAGAAACAATATTATTATCGAGAATCAAATAATGATAATCCCTTACCATAGTATGTTTGAATAATGGAAGATGAAAAAGATGGTATCCCTTACCTCAACACGTGACTGTATATTGATTTAAATGAGGTTGATTAACTTGAACAGTACACGTATACTTATAGATCTTCATAAATACTCAAGATGACTTAAGCACACTTAGAGAGAACTTTCACAAGAAGTATTTAGAGAGAGAAAGAAAGAACAAGTAAGGAAGTTTATGAAAAATCCTTAAGTAAAGGCTTCTATTTATAGCCAAAAATCTTATCACTCATTTAATCTAAACCATTCATTTAAAGATCATCTTTTAATCTACACCATCCATTTCAAATATTATATTATCTTTAATCTACACCATTCATTTCATATCACCTAATAATCACCTAACTTTATATTATAAACAAATCAATTTAATTATTCAACAATAATTCACACTTTAATCTACACCATTCATTTCATATCACCTAATAATCACCTAACTTTATATTATAAACAAATAACTTTATCAATTCAATTATTATGACTAATTGTTATAAATACAGTATAGTTAGCTCTTAGATATCAAGTCAATAAATTAATGAAATACAACTGTTTAAATAACATCATAATAGAGATAACAATAATGTAAAATAAAGCATACGTTACTGTGTAATGACAATTATTGATTCAATAATGTGAATTACTGTGCATATGTTACTGTGACAATTATTAGGTTCAATAATTTTAAAAACAGTGCAACAACAATTATTGACTCAATGATATAAAATACAGTGTAATGACAATTATTAAATCAATAATGCAAAATACTGTGTAACAACAATTATTGAATTGATAATATAAAATATTATGCAGTGACAATTATTGATGAAATGATGCGTAACAGTTACGGTGTCAATTATCAGACCAATAATATGAGACACTATGCAATACCGTGTGTTACTATAGAGTACCGTGTGCTACAGAAAATACCATAAACTACCGTATGCTACTATTCTTTTATCACCGGTATTTTAACAGTTCCGTTGACTATTTTTATTTAAAAAGGTTACTTCTGTCGTTTTCTATATCCGACAAATATTCCGTTGTGGGGTCCACCAATAATTTATTATTTCGGCGCCGTCGTACAGCACGAATATTCCCCGACCAAACGAATATTCCCCGACAAAGCGAATATTGTCCGACAAAATAAAATTTGTACATAACATCCTTAACTTTCAATTTTGTTAATTTAACCACTTACTGTTTCAAAAAATATATATATGAAGAAAAATTAAATTTTGTATTTCATAAAATTCGGGGTCTTACAACCTCCCCTCCTTATGAAATTTCGTCCCCGAAATTGACGTACCTGACATATCGAAGAGGTAAGGATACTTAGATTTCATCTCAGATTCTAGCTCCCAGGTCATTTCCTCAGTATCTTGGTTCCTCCATAAAATCTTAACTTGAGGTATAACCTTTGAGCGTAGTATCTGCTCCTTCTTATCCAGGATCTTAACAGGTACCTCCTCGTATGTTAAATCCTCTGCTATAACGTCTGGTTCTAACTCAATGACGTGGTTTGGGTCCTTCACATATTTACGTAACATAGATATGTGAAAAACGTTATGGATGCGAGACATACTTGGTGGTAGGGCTAGTCTGTAGGCTACGGTTCCTATTCGATCGAGGATTTCAAATGGGCCAATAAATCGAGGGTTGAGCTTTCCTCTCTTTCCGAATCTCGTAACCCCTTTCCATGGAGAAACACGTAAGAATACATGATCTCCGACGTTGAAACTTTCGTCTCTACGATGAAGATCAGCATAACTCTTTTGTCGTTCTTGTGCGGTCTGTATTCGTTGTCGGATCATTTGGATCTTTTCGGTCGTCAAGCGTACCAACTCGGGTCCCAACAATTTTGCTTCTCCTACCTCATTCCAACATATTGGAGAGCGACACTTCCTTCCATACAATGTCTCGAATGGAGCCATGCCTATGCTTGCTTGGTAACTGTTGTTGTAAGAAAATTCCACCAACGGCAAGTACTTATCCCAACTTCCTTTGAAATCTAATACACAAAGTCTCAAAAGATCTTCGAGGGTCTGGATCGTCCTTTCCGATTGTCCGTCCGTTTGAGGATGGTATGCAGAACTAAAACGTAGTTCAGTGCCCATAGCTTTTTGTAGACTGATCCAAAAGCGTGAAGTGAATCTAGGATCTCGATCAGAAACTATGGAAAGTGGCATGCCATGCAATCTCACGATCTCATTTATGTACATACCGGCAAGACGTTCAAGTGAAAAGTTTTCTCGTATAGGCAAGAAATGAGCAGATTTGGTCAATCTATCTACGATCACCCAAATTGCATCTAAGCCTTGAGAAACTTTTGGAAGACCCGTCACGAAGTCCATATTGACGTGTTCCCACTTCCATTCGGGAACTTCAAGTGATTGTAATGGACCTTTAGGAACTTGATGTTCTGCCTTGACACGTTGACAAGTTAGGCACCTTGAGATAAACTCCGCAATCTCTCTTTTCATATTGTTCCACCAAAATGTATGTCGAAGATCTCGATACATCTTGGTACCTCCTGGGTGGATTGCAAACGGCGTGTTGTGTGCCTCCATCATGATTTTATGCTTTAATTCAGGATCGTTAGGAACACAGAGTCGAGAGTTGACTCGAAGTATTCCTTTCTCGTCGATTCTTGCTTCGGGAATGGCACCTTCTTGTACTTTCTTTATCATGTTTATCAGTTCCGGATCGGTAGCTTGAGCAGCTTTAATTTTATCGATTAAAGTTGGTTCTACTCGCACGTGAGCAATCTTCGAGTGGGTCCCTGGTGTCTTTAGCTCTATCTCCATCTTTTGCAAGTCGTACAAAATACACTTTTGTGTTGTCAGCAGTGCACTTGTACTTGCATAAGATTTTCTGCTCAAAGCGTCAGCTACAACGTTCGCCTTTCCCGGGTGATACTGGATTGTGTGGTCATAATCCTTTAACAGCTCAAGCCAACGTCATTGTCGCATGTTGAGTTCCTTCTGGGTGTAGAAATACTTGAGACTTTTATGATCCGTATAGATATCCACTTTTTCTCCGTACAAGTAGTGTCTCCAGATCTTCAACGCGAAAACGACTGCTGCCAACTCTAGATCATGAGTAGGATAATTTTTCTCATAATCTTTGAGTTGTCGAGAGGCGTAGGCTATAACCTTTCCATGTTGCATAAGGACACAACCTAGACCTTTGCCAGAAGCATCGCTGTAGATAACAAATTCTCCTGATCCTGATGGTATGGTCAGAACAGGAGCTGAAACCAGTCTCTTCTTGAGTTCTTGGAAACTTTTCTCGCATTCCTCGCTCCATATGAATTTTGTGCTTTTCCGAGTAAGCTGCGTTAATGGAGTGGCGATTCGAGAAAATCCTTCTACGAATCTCCGAGTGGATTGCAAATAGTGTGTTGTGTGCCTCCATCATAATTTTATGCTTCAATTTAGGGTCGTTAGGAACAGAAAATCGAGAGTTGACTCGAAGTATTCATTTCTCGTCGATTCTTGCTTCTGGAACAACACCTTCTTGTACTTTCTTCATCATATTCATCATTTACGGATCAGTAGCTTGAACAGCTTTAATTTTATCGATTAAAGTTGGTTCTACTTGTACGTGCGCAATCTTCTTGTGGGTCCCTGGTGGCTTTAACTCTATCTCTATCTTTTGTAAGTCGTACAAAATATATTTTTGCGTAGTTAGTATTACACTTGTACTCGCATAAGATTTTCTGCTTAAAGCATTAGCTACAACGTTTGCTTTTCCTGGGTGATATTGGATGGTGTGGTCGTAATCTTTTAACAGCTCAAGCCAACGTCGTTGCCGCATGTTGAGTTCCTTCTGGGTGAAGAAATACTTGAGGCTTTTGTGATCCGTAAAGATTTTCACTTTCTCCCCGTACAAATAGTTCCTCCAGATCTTCAATGCAAAAACGACCGCTACCAACTCTAAATCATGAGTAGGATAATTTTTCTCATAATTTTTGAGTTGTCGAGAGGCATAGGCTATAACTTTTCCATGTTGCGTAAGTACGCAGCGTAGACCTTTGCCTGAAGCATCGCTGTAGATAACAAATTCTACCGATCCTGATGGTATAGTCAGAATAGGAGCTGAAATAAACCTCTTCTTATGTTCTTGAAAACTTTTCTCGCATTACTCGTTCCATACGAATTTTGTGCTTTTTCGAGTCAGCTGAGTTAATGGAGTGGCGATTCGAGAAAATCTTTCTACGAATCTCCGAGAAATAACCAGCTAATAACCAGCTAACCAGCTAACCAGCGAATCTTTTGAGCTGAAATAACCAGCTAAGTTCAGAAAACTTTGGACTTCAGTTACTGACTGATAAGTCGATTTTATATCAATTTATTAGGTATTTTTATACTTAATTATTTGTGAGTTTTTAAGTATTTTTAGTGTTTTAGATGTTTTATTTATTATTATGCATATTTATTATTTTTAGTAATTTTATATTATTTTTATTTATTTTTAATTATTTTATATTTTATTTTGTAGAAAAAATAAGCTTGGGGGAAAATTTGTAAATTCTGCAAAGATCTAGTGGCAAAATGGTAATTAAAGCTGCTGATGGCAATTTCGTAATTAAGTTGAAGTTGGAACCGATGGCATTTTGGTAATTTCCGAAACTTAGTTGTCCGCGCAATGCGCGTAGTAAAGAAACGGAGAAGCTGGAACGACGCCGTATTGCGGACGCTGAAAAGAAAAAGAAAAAAAACACGCGCGCAATGCGCGGACCGCTGCTGACGTCATCCATACGCAGACGCGCGTTGATCGGGTCAACTGCCGCGTTAGGCTGTGTTTGGCTTGCGCGGAAATTGCCCAAAACGGAATTATTCACAAATTTCTACTACTTTTTGATTCCAAATTGGATTTTAATTCCAATTAGGGTTAAGATAATAATTATTTTATTTTTCTTTTATTTTTAATTGTAAATCCTATTGGGGTTTGGATAAGTTAGAAGGATTATGGAGCCTATAAATAAAGGGCTTGAGACACATTGTAAGATACAACTTTCATTAGAGAAAAATTCTCTCTTCTATTATTTAATATTCTTTACAACTATGAGTAGCTATATTATTTTTTTTGGTTTAAGTGATTGAAGCCATCAAGATTTATACACTGTGAGATCTAATTTTTTTTAATTGTTTAATATATATTTTAATTATTGAATATTCTTCTATGTTTAATTGTATGATTGATTTGTTTAATTGCTAGAAGCGCTACTAGTTTATTATTCATATTAATCTACTGCTATTTGTGAAGCAACTAAGTTTAATAATTGTTTTGCAGATCAAAAGATTATTTTAGCTTAAGAAGAATATTCATCTAAATTAAATGCAAACACGTGGCTTGTGTTGTTTAGTTCAACGATCTCTCTAATTCTTAAAACTGCTATTAAATCAAATCTTTAGCACGTGCCGGAGGTTGTTTAGTAGTAAAGATAATTTAGAACGCGTGTGTCTACTTAACTAAAATTAAGGAGAGAGGAGAAAATTATTCCACCTGCGAGTAGTTATTTATACGGTGAATATTCAAAATATTAATTGATTTACTTTTGCATCAGTGATCAGTTGTAAATTCTTGATGGTGGATATTAACTTAAACCAATGCGTTTTCTTCTCATTTATTTCATTAAATTACTTGCATAATTATTTTAGTTAATTTTATTTAAACTATTTCTTTGATTCAAAATCCCCCCAATTTTTGTTTGCGAAAACATAAAATTAAATAATCATTCTCTGCAGGATCGACTCTTACTTACACTACTACATATTTATTTTTCCAAAGTAAGATTTTATTTTTGGGTGCTTGCGACATCACACCAAATTTTGGCGCCGTTGTCGGGGAATTGATTTATTTATTTTTGTGTTTTTGTAAACTTTAATTTAGTAATTTTTCTTAGATTTTTTTTTTATATAGTTTTTCATAGTTTAATTGAGTTGTGCAGGTAAGAATGGAAGTCATAGATGATTATGTCAATGAGGAAACTATTTCTTCTCTTGAGCAACAAACTGATACCGTAACTTCTCTTGTTTATCAAATGGTTGCAGGTAATGCGCAACTAGTGGAAGCTTGTAGGATTTGTACGGCAATAGGACATTCAACTAATATGTGTCTCATTCTTCAAGAGGAGTCATATGAACAAGTCAATATGGCAAGTGGTTTCCCTGGTCAGCTCCAATGGAGATATGATCCCTATTTAAACGCGTATAATTCGGGATGGAGGGATCATCCTAATTTTGGCTATGAGAATCCACAAATGAATCCGTCTACAAATCAGAATTTTCCAAGTTATCAACAATACCTGCATTCATACCCCCAACAACAACAGGGCCAATCATTTAATTCTGATATGTCTTAAGAGAATATAGTTAAACAACTTAGCACTAACACTTTGCAATTTCAACAGGAAACGAAGGCAAATATACAGAATTTGGAAAAACAAATGGGTCAAATGGCAATCGCACTCAATCAATTGGAGGAACAAGATTATGAAAAATTACCTTCTCAAACGGTGAATAATCCAACGAAAAATACAAGTGTACAAGTGTTAAGAAGTGGTAGCGATATAGAAGATCCAGAAAAGACAGTTTATCCATCACCGAAGCAAGAGAAAGCAAACAACATCAATGAAACGGACATTGTTCATATAGACAATGATGTTATTTTTGATGATGACATGCCTAAGGTGGCGGAAGTTGTTGATAAAATAAACAAGAAAAAGTTAGAGATTGCAATTACCAACAATTTGGAGTTAGAGGAAGAAGAAGCAATTGAGCTGAAACAAGATTTGAAGGAGGATGAAGCTCCATTAAATTCTTTGTCAATGATTTTTGATAATAATGTAATTATTTCCATTCCATTGCCTGTTACTCATAATAAATTTTTATCTTTTGTTTTGCAGGATCCCATTTTAACTTTAAAGAATCTTCATAGTCATCTCCAATATTTATTACTTGAAAAGGGAGTTGAACATTCATGTCGAATGCAAATAAGACTGAATCTACCGATGCAGAATAACGTGATGGATAGGGTACTCAAAATTCATGGAGTTGGAGTGACGTAGTACGTTGGTCTACTGTCAAGCCAATGACAATAAATAAAGGCGTTGCTTAGGAGGCAACCCAAGAAATCAGATTTGCATTTTTTCCCTTTTTCTTTTTATATTTATTTGTGTTGTTTCTTTGCATTTTACTTTACATTGAGGACAATGTAAATTTTAAGTGTGGGGAAAGGGATTTAGGATTTTTGTTATTTTTAGGTCATATTTTGAAAATTTTAGGAAATTTTAATTTTTTTTGAAATTTTGAATTTTGTGGGTAAATTCACTGCAAACCCTCACGAGACACAACTCGTCCACTTAGGGTAACCTTAGGGTTTAAAGGCTTGTTGCGCATGCTAAGTGTAACCGTGTTTTCTACGAAAATGGGGTAATTTTTTATTTTATTTTTAGGATGTGTTACTTGAGCAATGAGTTAATTGAATTTTAAATTTTTAGCCAATGATAAAAATTTTATTTTTATTTAATAACTCTTGAAAAAATAATAAATTTTTGCTTAGTTTGAATTTTTGACTTATTATTGATAGTTACTTTGCTTGAGATCCTTAATTTTTTATGTACTTATATCCATTTGTTTGAGCTAGTTTTAATTAAGGAAAGTTTATATGGTTAAATGCTTATGAAAAATATTTTTGAGTTCTATATCTTATTTGATCATTATTTGAAGTGAAATATAAGGCAAAAAATATAATTTGGAATAGATGATTTAGGTAATTTTTCTAGGATTATTATTGAAAAAGAAAAAATTATGTGGTGGGTTGAGATGGAGCGTAAAACGTACTCACTCATAAACACATGAAAAAGTGAGATGAAACATAAAATGCACTCACTAAAAAAGAAAAGAAAAAAAAGAAAGAAATAAAAATGGGATGGAGCATAAAATGCACCCATTAAAAGAAAAAAAAAAAAAAAATTTGAAAAAATGCATATTAATAATCCTAGTATATATAATTGTTTGAACCATTTTGATCTTCTGATTTATATTTGTCTATATTAGCAAAGAGTGATGTGAAAATTAAATATATTGAGTTTTGTTATATATCTTTTATAAGGTAATTACTAACCGAAGCTTATCTGAGTTTTGATTAGTTTGATACATTTGGATTCACACACACAAAAGGTCTTGAGTAAAGTAAAATTGATAAGTATGTTGAAATTCTAGATTTTGCATAATTTAAAATTTTTCTTTAAGTTATTATTTAAAAGAAATATTTGAGGCTAATGTTAAAATTTATATTGATTTGTTGTTCGAGTAAGTTGTTTGGTTATTAGATTTAATTTTATAGTTTTTGTTCATGTTTTTCTTGAGGACAAACAAAAAGTTAAGTGTGGGGTATTTGATAAGTCGATTTTATATCAATTTATTAGATATTTTTATAATTAATTATTTGTGAATTTTTAAGTATTTTTAGTGTTTTAGGTGTTTTATTTATTATTATGTATTATTATTATTTTATATTTTATTTTATAGAAAAAATAAGCTCCGCAAATTTGTAAATTCTGCAAAGATCAAGTGGCAAAATGGTAATTAAGGCTGCTGATGGCAATTTCGTAATTAAGTTGAAGTTGGAACCGGTGGCATTTTGGTAATTTTCGGAGCTTGGCTGTCCGCGCAATACGCGTAGTAAAGAAACGGAGAAGCTGGAACGACGCCGTATTGCGGACGCTGAAAAGAAAAAAAAACACGCGCGCAATGCGCGAAATGTTGCTGACGTCATCCATGCGCAGACGCGCGTTGACCGGGTCAACTGCCGCGTTAGGCTATGTTTGGCTTGTGCGAAAATTGCCCAAAACGGAATTATTAGCGAATTTTTGCTACTTTTTGATTCCAAATTGAATTTTAATTCTAATTAGGGTTAGGATAATAATTATTTTTTTTTTATTTTTAATTGTAAATCCTATTAGAGTTTGGATAAGTTAGGATGATTATGGAGCCTATAAATAGAGGGCTTGAGACATATTATAAGAAATAACTCTCATTAGAAAAAAAAATTCTCTCTTCTATTATTTAGTATTCTTTACAACTATGTGTAGCTAAATTATTTTTTTTGGTTTAAGTGATTGAAGCCATCAAGATTTATACACTGTGAGATCTAATTTATTTTAATTGTTCAATTTATATTTTGATTATTGAATATTCTTCTATGTTTAATTTTATGATTGATTTGTTTAATTGCTAGGAGCGCTACTAGTTTATTATTCATATTAATCTACTGCTATTTATGAAGCAACTAAGTTTAATAATTATTTTGCAGATCAAAAGATTATTTTATTTTAGGAAGAATGTTCATCTAAATTAAATGCAAACATGTGACTTGTGTTGTTTAGTTAAACGATCTCTATAATTCTTAAAGCTGCTATTAAATCAAATCTTTAGCACGTGTTGGAGGTTGTTTGGTAGTAAGGGTAATTTAGAACGCGTGTGTCTACTTAACTAAAATTAAGGAGAGAGAAGAAAAATTATTTCACCCACGAGTAGTTCTTTCTACAGTGAATATTCAAAATATTAATTGATTTACTCCCAATTTAATATTGCTTCAATCTTTGCAAGATTAACTGATATTCCCTTTCTAGAAATCACATGTCCAACGAACGTGACTTCCTCAAGCCAAAACTCACACTTTTTCAGCTTGGCATACAACTTGTTCTGAGAGTATTAATCTCAGATGTTGTTCATGATCCTCACGACTCTTGGAGTATATGAGAATGTCATCAATAAAGACAATCAAAAAATGATCCAAATATTCTTTGAATATCCGGTTTATCATGTCCATGAAAGCTGCAGGAGCATTTGTTAGTCTAAAAGGCGTGACTAAAAACTCATAATGCCCGTAGCGGGTTCTGAAAGCAGTCTTTGAAATGTTATCAGCTTTAACTTTTAACTGATGATATCCAGAGCGAAGATTAATCTTTGAGAAATGTTATGCACCCTGCAATTGTTTAAACATGTCATCAATTCAAGGTAACGGGTACCTGTTTTTTATGGTGACATGATTCAACTCTCGGTAGTCAATGCACAATCTCATACTCCTGTCATTCTTCTTGACAAAAAGAACAGGGGCACCCCAAGGCGATGCACTCGGACGAATGAAACTAGTATCTAACAATTCCTGTAGTTAGACCTTTAGCTCTTGAAGTTCAATAAGAGTCATTCGGTATGGGGCTTTGGGAATAGGCTTGGTACCGGGTTCAAGATTAATACAGAATTCAATTTTCTGATTTGGAGGTAAACCGGGAAGTTCATCGGAAAAAATATCAGAAAACTCATTAACAATAGAAATATCATTTAAGTTTGACATATCTTTGTTCAAGTCAGTGACATGAACTAAAAAGGCTTGACATCCGTTTTTCAATAAACGAGTGGCTTTATGGCTAAAAATGATAGTTATAGATTTCAATGGTTTGAATTTGTATGACAGGTTGATTAGGAATATGAAAACTAATGATCTTTTGAAAGCAATCAATTTTAGCATGATGATTAGTCAACCAATCAATTCCTAAAATCACATCAAATTTATGCATTTCCAAATAAATAAGGTTAACGGGTAATATAAGGCTGTTGATTTGAACTAAGCAAGATTTATATACAGTAGATGTAATGGCTATTGCTCCTAATGGGGTTTCAACTGATAAGTCAAAGTCCAAATTTTTAGGAGTTAAGTTTAATCGTTGAGCACACGTATGTGGGATAAAAGAATGGGTAGAACTAGTATTTATCAGGGCATAGACTTCATGAGAATTTATGAATAGCTTATCGGTTATCACCTCGTTCGGGTTTCGTGCCATTTGGGATGTCACAACAAAAGCTCTCCCTTGAATTACAGATTTTCCCTTATCCGCGCTAGCTTTTGGTACCATCACTACAGCCGGACTTGATTTTGAAACAGGACAAAATCGAGCCACATGACATTTTTTTCCGTAACTGTAGCACAACTTGGACTGTTGAGTACAATTTGGGCTGATGTGGCCCTCCTGACCACGTCTATAATATCTTACCGGTGGTCGATCTCCTCCCCTTGGTATTGGTGCGGTGCTGGTACTGGTGCCGGTGCTCTACCATAATCATTGTGGAATCTCTTTCTCTTTAAATTATTTCCACTGGATTCTCCTCTTCTGTTATTCGATGTGGAATTACCACCGAAGTGCTGGTTACCTCCCCTATGATTCTCGTTCCTGTGGTTGTTGTCATCTCTCTCTACGCTGATCATTGACTCTTGGCTGCAATTTTTCATCTGTTAGCTCTACCCTTTGAGCCCTATCGACAACATCTGAATACAAACTAAATTTATAAGAGCTAAGTTGTTGACGAATTTTGAATCTCAAACCTCGTAAAAACATCCGACTCATTCGTGCTTCGTCATCCACTAGATGGGTCGCAAAACGAGATAGTTCGGCAAACTTAGCTTCATATTGTGAGACTTGCATATTTTCTTGCTCTAGCTTTATGAACTTCACCTCCTTCATATGGCGGATGTCGAGAGTCGAATGATGGATGCGTTTTACTGCCTCCCACCAATAGTCTGCCTCTCCTCGAAACATAAAGGTGACAAATGGCACCTTCTGATTATCTGCACATCGTAGGACATCAAGTATTTTTGTCGTCTGCTTCAACCATGCCTCCGCTTTGAGTGGTTCAGGTGGTCCCAACTCTTTGAATTACTTAACAGTGACAATCCTTGAATTATCAGCGTTTCCACCGTTATGACCTCCCCTCGGCTGATTTTGGATAAATTGCATGAAGTTTCTAAAGAAACCATCCTGATTTGCATGATCACCAGCATTATTTTCTGAAGCTGCATGATGATTGTTTGTAGCTTCCTGATTCTCAACTACATTCGCTTCGGGAAGTGGATAATTCATTCCCTAATTTCCAGAAGTCATTCTTAACTGCGGTCTTAAAATAAAGGTTAGTTAAACAAACTGACTCGTCACTTCTTGTCTCCACATTCAAGCTAACTTATTAGATAACAAAATTTTATTTATGCAGGACACACTAGTGATGTAATCTATTTGTCTCTCTCCTCCTACTTCTATCCCAGATCTCCATTAAAGATCATATCCCTGAGCTCGGATACCAAATGTGATGCCCCCAAATCTAGGCCTACATAGCCCAATTTGAGACACCATAAAATACATGATTTCTAATACAAACAGTACATAGAACAAAAATACAGAACTCAATAATACACAACGAAGTCTTCACTATTATTGCTTCACTATATACAACATGTGAAGACTGCAATAACTATCTCTCAGACCGTCACTCCATTCCCCTGCTAGACCCAACTATTCTCTCGTTTTCTGAAAAATGATGGAACAAAAGAAAGAGTGAGCTCAAATAGCCCAGTAAGAAAATACCATGACTAAGATAATGACAAATAAATTTTCATTAGTCTTCAACAGTTGAGTTCTTAATTGAATATAATAGACAATAAGTTTTATATCAAGAACTGCAGTTTAATTCTTGAATAAAGTTAAGATCAATGATAGCAGCGGAATGAACAATCCATTAGAAAATAATGTAGACTATGATGTCCACTCGTTTCTCTTTTTAAGAAAAATATCAACTTTTATCATTTGAAACACCACTGGTCATGATGATACAAATTCACAGTTCCTGGTCATAATCATGCAAGTCAACACATCTTTGCACTACGGGTTAAAGATATTCAATATATCACCAACGGTCATGATTATACCAGTATTCAGCCTTTGGTCATAATCATACCAAACAAAAATTCTTCTTTGCCCCCTGCCAAAGAGAATATTCACCTCGTGCCCTAAAAGACACAACAATTGTTTATCCTATCATCTGTGCCCCATGCCACAGATATTCACAACAACATGGTTCTTGATGATTAGAATAACAACATTGATATAGATGATGAATCAGAAGAAACAGTATGATCAATAAATATCGAAAGTTTATGATATTTCTTTGTGTAGATTCAAATAATGTCCAAATTGTTAGCATGATGTGGACTCAAATTCAAGAATGATATTCAAGATCCACAGTTCAGAATAACGGTTAAGATTCAATAGAAAGATTTAGAAAAATAGGAAGGCTCAATTGAAATGATATTAGATGAAGCAAAAACTATTTAAGAATATATAATCATTTCAGGAAACTTTACCAATAAGAGATAAATACAAAGAGTAATTCACCAAACATGCGGCATGTTATTCTCAGAAATTAATAAGGAATAAATATGAAAGGTTATTCACCAAACATGCGGTAGTCCGCGTAGTCAGGTTATTCTCACAAATTAGTAAGGAATGAATACGAAAGGTTATTCACCAAACATGCGGTAGTTCGCGTAGTCAGATTATTCTCATAAATTAATACATGAAATAAATGACACATTTTACGAGTAAGGAAGAAACGATATTATTTTCGAGAATCAAAGAATAATAATCCCTTACCGTAGTAAGTTTGAATAGTGGAGGATGAAAAAGATGGTATCCCTTACCTTAACAAGTGACTGGATATGAAGTTGATCAACTTATATTTTTATAATTTAATTAGTAACTACCATATATAATTTCATGGTGTATATCAATTCGTATGAAATCATCAAAAGTGATTTAATAGAATAAAGTAGAATAACTTCAATATAGTTTTTGAAGAAGATAATATTTCAAAATAAATCTTCCAAATGAAGCTTTTCAAAATGAATCTTCTAAAGGAAGAGTCTTCTAAAGGAAGATTTATAAACACCGTGTGATGTGTGTAGTTACTTATATAATTTTTATAAATAAACTTACTTGGTTAGTACTCGTACAGTTACAAATCTTCACAAATACTCAAGAGGACTTTAGCACACTCAAAGAGAACTTATGCAAAGAAATATTTGGAAAGTGAAAGAAAGAATAAGCAATGAAGTTTTTATGAATTTTTTTTAATTTAAGGTCTCTATATATAGCCAAAATTTTTATCATAAACCAAGATTTCCTAATTTAATCCAAACCGTATATTTCAAGATAATCTTTAATCTATACCACTCATTTCATCTTTTAAGATTTTCTTAATCTAAACCATTCATTTAAAGATTATCTTTAATCTATACCACTCATTTCATCTTTTAAGATTTTCTTAATCTAAACTATTCATTTAAAGAACATCTTTAAGATATACCACTCATTTTATCTTTTAAGATAATCTTTAATCTGTACCATTCAATTTACTTTATATATAAAACAACTAACTTTATATAAATCAATTAACTTTATATATAAAAATAAATAACTGTATATAATTTATTATAATAAAAATAATTAACTTTATCAATTCAATTATTCAACAATAATTCATAATTTTTCATTATTATGACTAATTGTTATAAATGCATTGTAGTTGGCTTTCTGAGTTAGATAAGTAAAGAAATTAACTAATAATAGAATACAACAGTTTAATTCATCATCATAAAAGAGATAACAATAATGTTGAAAATAAATAAGCACGTTATTGTGTAATGACAATTATTGATTCAGTAATGTGAATTACTGTGCATATGCTACTGTGACAATTATCAGCTCAATAGTATAAATTATTATGCATGTGACAATTATTGGTTTAATAAAATTAATATAGTACAATAGTCACTTTATCAGTTCAATAATATGAAATACTGTGCAATACCGTGTGCTACTGTGCAATACCGTATGTTACTATTCTTTTACCACCGGTTATTTTAACAGTTAAAAGTGATAGTACCGTTGACTATATTTATTTAAAAAGGTTACGTATGTCGCTTTCTATATCCGACAATAATTCGTTGTGGGGGTCCACCAATATTTGATTATTTCGGCGCTGTCGTATGAATCGAATATTCTCCGATAGAACGAATATTCCCCGACAAAATGAATATTCTCCGACAAGATAAAATTTGTACAAACATTTCTTAATTTTTACTTTTGTCAATTTATTCGTTTACCCTTTTTTAAAAAATATATATATATATATAAAGAAAAATTTAATTTGTATACTACATTCTAAAAAAATAACATAAAAGAGAATATTTTTACGTTTAGAAAAGTCGGCATCGATTGAAGTTGCTACTTTCTCAATAATTCCCACTTGTTCCAAAACTTTGGGAGCAATATGGACTTTATTCAAAATGTCCCCAATTAATTTAAAGTCTTATTCTTGCTTCTCAAAGTTATTCACATGCTCCTACTCAAAAGAGACGATCAGTTTCTATTGATTGGGCCAAGGGCCAAGGGATGTAAAGAGCCTCAATTAAGCGGATAAACTCAAAGACGTGATTAGGGCATTTGGAGAGGATTAAAGCGACGTGAATACATAATAATATTTTGAACATTGTTATGGTGATAAAATAATCTTATAAAAAATAATTTATGAAATAATGTGATACGATACAATTACTTGATGGTCCACCATTAATGGAGTCTAGTGATAATAATCAATAGTCACGTCATCTCGTTACCAAAATTCTGTTGTAATATCTTTTCTCTTTAAAAAGGAGTTACCCTTACTTTTGTGTAAAATAATTTTATATAATATTTGAATTTGGTTTTTGTATTTTAGATATCTTTTAGGATATAAACATGCAAAATAAAAGAAGGATCCTCTCGTTGGTTTTTATATTTGTAGTTATTTTCAGTGAGTTTTAGAAGGATAGCATTAATTTTTTTTATAAAATTTAATTAATTATACAAAGTATTAATTATATTTCGTAATTGTAATTTTAATTTTCTTAGAGCTTACAAAGTCATGAAAGATGAGGGTGATATTGATGCTAATGGTGTTGCGTCCTTTCCGAGGCATCTTGTTGGTTTTTGTCAAGGGTGTTCATAATCTTCCTCATTATTATGCTTCGAGTGATTGAAGATCGGTGTGTTACTGAGGCTTAAAATGGGCAAAAAACTTAATTTTTTTTAATACCTCCTTCATTCTTAATTATAATATTATTAATAACTTTTTTAAAATAAGTTTGATATATTTTTAAATTTAAAACTAATATAATTCATTTAAGTTTTTAAAATAATAAATTTTATAACTAATAATACTTTTTAGACAGTTTAGAATATTCATAATTGTATTGACATAAATTAAATGAATTTATCTTAATTTTAAATTTAAAAATGACTTTTTAAAAATTAACAGTGAGTTTCTTAATGAATAAAAAGGAAAAAATGAACGTAAAATTTGAATATTTTTCTCTCACCTAGCTTGGCAGTTAACACTTCTTTTATTTCACAAAAGTATCATTTTTTTTAATTTAAAAAAAGGCCTTGTTTTAACTATTTAAGAAAATTTACTAATTTCTTTAAATTGATGTGATTCATGAATATGTTATTTTCAACTTTAGAGCATATATATATTTCTTTTTTAGTCGTTTCAATTGTACTTACAATTCATTTTTCGAATTTGATTTTAAAAAATTAAAATGAAATTTTTCCTTGGAATATAAAAAACCCCGTTAATGTAATCATATTGTTTGTCAATATTATGTTTTATAATGATAAAGTTTCACCTCTTATAATACTATATAAATTCTTTATTCTCTTTTTCCTTCCCACTCTAATATTAATGGATTTTTTTAATTCAAATATCTATATAAACAACAATATAAGTTTAAATAAAATTATATTACCGCCTAGATAATATAGTTTGAGAAAAAAAATTATTATAAAAATCATCTACCAAATATATATTTTTTACTATTATTAAATATAAATATAAATATAAATATAGTTTCTAGTATAAGTAAGAAGATTTGAACAATTATTTAGATAATATAATTGTTATTATTAATAAAATAAAAATATAATATATCGACCATATGATTTAATGATTAAATAAAAAATAATTATTCTATTCATTAAAAATTTATAAAAATAAAATTCAATACATCAATAATATTATAATTATACGATAAGACCATTCGTTCAGTTCAACCGGGTCAAAAATAAAAATTAGTAATATAATTTATAAAGAGACAATTACAAGATCATCTTACCTAATATTAATTTATTTTCATTATTAAATAAGATTTTATTACAACTTAAATAATATAGTTTGTGAAGGAAAAAAAATCAAATCGATCGTTTTACCTAACATAAATTTGTTACTCTTGATTGAATACGAGCGTAATTATATTCAAATATAAGAATAATATAATTTTAGAATAAAATTATTTTCTTATTAGAATTATTTTACCTAATAAATCCAATGATATACTTATAAAAATAAAATAAAATATATTTACAATATCATCACTCTATAATAAGACCACATGTTTTACACGGGTGTAGATGCTAAAAGTATTCTATGTCTACAGTTTAACTAAATAGACAATTTAGTTATTTCTCTTGTTTTTTTTTTTTGGTCCTTAATACTTTTCACTTAATATTACTTCTTATACTTTAAGTCTAAAATTACTTTTACCACATAAACTATACAATTAAAAGCATAAACTTTAGAAGTTTAATATAAATAAATCTTTAATTAGAACTATTTATCTTTTTTATTGATTAGATCATATCACATTTAGTTGAGCTACATTCCCTCAATTCCCCACTACCAAAAAAAGAAAAGAAAAAAAGATAAAAGAAGAAGAAAAGAATATTCTCATTTGAACTTTTAAAATCAATTTGCGATATTTTTGAAATTAAAGTTTGATTGTAAACTATCTAAGTAATACTAATAAGTAACAGTTGTTGATTGATATAATATCAAATCAAAATTTAAGATTTTGATAATTGATTGAGACCCTCTGACCTTTAGGTTTCAAGTTCGAACGAGTAACTCTCATCTTCTCGATAGCAGATGGTTCTTGAGGAGGTATCTTAGACGAAGCTTGTGGTGGAAGACGCTTGGAAGTAGTAACAGCATGATCTGGAGGAAGTCTGGACTTGGAGGCCTCATGCTCTAGAAATCTGGTACTAGCAGGCCAACGTTCTGGATGGGTATTCGGCTTGGGAACACATAGAAGCTTGGCCCGTCGGGAATATCTAGGAGGAAAACTGGCCGTGCGCTTAACATCGTATTGTCCTGCCATATATTTAGATTGACAAGCCAGAAGTTTCACTTATCAGCAGCATAGCATCCCTCTTGAGTAACATCAGGAATGATAAAAGGGAAAGGGTCGTATTGAGCAGTTAGGGATCTCAGATTCTCCCAAACAAAGGAGATAGATGTAAGGGCAAAACTCGAGGGCTCTCTCAAAGTCTCCATCACAGGATAGGTCGAAGGGTAAATATTGGTCAAAACCAAACTATCTCATCGCCCTTTGAGGAGAATAAAGCACGGGGCCAAATTCATTGTCCTCCACAAAATAAGGCAGTTTAACAGCTCAAAGGAATATGAACCATAAAAGTGACGATCCTCGCAAACCCTTGACGCTCGGGAAGGAGCCAAATTCATCTGTATAATATTGTGGAAGAAATAACCACTATGAAAGGACGGGCAATAAAGGATGAGAAGTCATCGATATTTAGCCACAAGTCAAAAAAAGGCCTATGATTAATCCACCGACAGGTACGAGGGACAATGTTCGGTGATGTGAATAACAAAGGCTGTTTCTTCTTCATCTTAGAGAGATGTAAGGAAGTAGCATGTTCGGGAAAGTGCTTGAAAAGAAAAATCTAGAGGAAGGAGCCTGGGATGAAGTAGTTTACGTCATACCTAAGCGAATAGAAAGACATTGATAAGCAGGAGAAAGATGCAATATGAAAAGGATAATTTTTGCAAGTTAAAACGAGATACTTACCAACAGATTCCTTCATAGCCAGGACAGTTTCATCCGAGCAATAATACAGGGTCTTTAAGAATAGAGGAGTAAAAGGAATAGACAAACCTCAAGCTAAAAAGGCAGCCAAACAAAATATACGGGATAAGGGTCCATCCACTGGTGAGTCAAGGAAGATAAAACGAGACAGCCACAAGGTAAGAAAAGTGGCCAATGGAAAAGGGCATTGTTTTTCATACAGGGCAAGAACTGACTCATTGTAAACGATTCTATTCCAGTTAGTTGGCTTGTAGTCGCAGAAGAAATATTGTACGCAAGAAAACTAGGAAGTCTTCGGCGATTGGGAGTCTCAAAGTTGGGGAGTAGCTCATCACATTTGAACTGCGCATTATAGCTAGAGGTTTGTTTAAAAGCCTCTGTCAGATATGCGACACATTCAACATCCTTATAAAATAATTTGGAGGGACTGTATGAAGCTAAAGCGGCAATGTGAATGCTACAAAATAAAAGCCAAAGTAAGTATGATCTAAAGGAAAAAGGGAATTTGCAAAGGATAAAATGGTAAGAGGTGAATTCCCCCCATGCAGTAACAAAGATACAGGTAAACGAGCACCAACGAGAAAGTAGCATGTAGAGGGCATCATGATCTTGCTGGATGCGAATGTAAAGGTGTAGTTGGATGTAACGAAGAATACCGACTTCTTAAAACATTCTCATATGATCAGAATTTCTATGAATCTTATCAGTCCAACGCTGCCATACTTAGAGACGACTGCAAGAATCAGATAGGAAGCAGACTAGGCTAAAAGGATATTCTTATTTTTCAATACACATTCTAAGAATACTACTAGAACTGAGAAAACTATCCTGACTTTCGTAAACCGTAGCGTATAAAAACAGACCTTCCTTGTCGGGAGGGGGAAAGGCCAAGTGATTGTAGTTCTTGACTCGATCCCAGAAAATGTCAAGGTGCCAATAGAAAGAAGCTCTTCCCTATTCTGTGATGAAGGGAATTTTCTTAGAGGCTTTGGGATCCACGGAACGCTCGTTGGAATTGACTTGCAACAATGAGCACTTGATATGAGAATTTTATGAAGAAAAAAAGCACGTGAAATTAAGGGCTTACCATGATGAATCTTGGTTTTATATAATAAGGTTGCCTTAAGAAAGATTTTTCTTTGACAAATCTGGCAAAAAATAAGTCCAAAGCTAAAACAAGAATACTTAGCCCGAAAAAGAGAGATTAAAGACACCTAAAAAGACACAAAAAAAGACACACAAAAAAAACCAAACATAAGAAAGCCATCTGAACAAAGTGAAAAGAAAAAGAAAGAGGCTAAAATCCCTTATAGTTTGACCCCCTCTAGGATTCAGCCTCCTAGGGTTCGTGTGACGCCCCCAAATCTGGGCCCACACAGCCCAAACTTGAGTCGTCAAAAGACTACAACAAAATTATTACAACAAAGCACAACGTACAACAATACAGTGTATAATAATACACAACTAAGTCTTCACTATTATTGCCACACTATTTTACAAAATGTGAAGACTATGATAACTATTCCTCGGACCCTCACTCCATTCCCCGGCTAGACCCTGTTATGTTTTCATCTCCTGTTGAAAAACAATGGAACAAAAGAAAGGGTGAGCTCAAATAGCCCAGTAAAGAATATTATGACTAAGATAATGACGAATAAATTATCATTAGCCTTCAACAGTTGAGTTCTTGATAGAATACAATAGACTACAAGGTTTATATTAAAAACTGTAGTTAAATTCTTAAACAATGTTCAGATCAATAATAACAGCGGAATGAGTAATCTATTAGAAGAATAATGCAGACTATAATGTCCACTCGGTTCTCTTTTTAGGAAAAACATCATCAACTTTTATCATCTGAAATATCATTAGTCAAGATAATACAAATTCACAGTTCCTGATCATAATCATGCACATCAACAGTTCATCTTTGCACTACGGGCCAAAGATATTCAATATAGCACCAACGGTCATGATTATACCAGATTCAGCCTTTGGTCATAATCATACCAAACAACAGTTCATCTTTGCACTACGGGCCAAAGAGAACATTCACCACGTACCATAAAAGACACCGAACAGATGTATCGCCTTTAACCTATTAAATCGCCTTTAACCTATCATCTGTTCAGCAAATATATCACATCTGTGCCCCCG
Source organism: Hedera helix (assembly GCA_947179155.2). Lineage (NCBI taxonomy): Eukaryota > Viridiplantae > Streptophyta > Magnoliopsida > Apiales > Araliaceae > Hedera > Hedera helix. The sequence goes on along the minus strand of OX359280.1, from coordinate 2,927,279 downwards.
GCCACAGATATTCACAACAGCTTGATTTTTGGATGATTAGAATGATATAAATGATGAACAGAAGAAATAGGATAACAATAAGTATCGGAAGTTTACTTTGTACAGATTCAAATAATGTCCAAATTGTCAACATGATGTGGAGTAAAATTTAAAAATGATATTCAAGATCCACAGTTCAGAATAACGGTTACAATTCAATAGAAAGGTTCACGTAAATAGGAAGGTTCAGTTGAAATAATGAAGTTCAACTATTATGGAACATATAATATTTTCAGGAATTATAGAAGCAATAGTTCCATAATAAATTTCGATTTAGGAGTATGAAAGAAAATAATATCCCTTACCGTAGCAGGTTTGATTAACAAAAGGTGAAGGAAATTAATACAAAGGGTTATTCACCAACAGGCGGCAATCCGCTCCGTAAGGTTATTCCCACAATTTAATAGAATTTGAGTACAAAGAGTTATTCACCAAACAGGCGGCAATCCGCTCCGTAAGGTTATTCTCAGAGATTAATAATGAATGAATACGAAAGGTTATTCACCAACAGGCGGCAATCCGCTCCGTAAGGTTATTCCCACAATTTAATACATGGAAATAAAAGGCACGTCTTATGAGTAAGGAAGAAACAATATTATTATCGAGAATCAAATAATGATAATCCCTTACCATAGTACGTTTGAATAATGGAAGATGAAAAAGATGGTATCCCTTACGAGTAGTAATTTTAAGAGTATGAAAGAAAATGACATCCCTTACCGTAGTAAGTTTAAAAGTGTGAAAAAAAAATGATATTACTTACCGTAGTAAGTTTAAATTATAGAATATGAAAGAAGATGATATTCCTTACCGTAGTAAGTTTAAATAATAGAATATGAAAGAAGATGATATTCCTTACCGTAGTAAGTTTAAATAATAGAATATGAAAGAAGATGATATTCCTTACGAGTAGTAAATTTAAGAGTATGAAAGAAAATGACATCCCTTACCGTAGTAAGTTTTAATAATAGAAGATGAAAGAAGATGACATTCCTTACCGTAATAAATTTAAGAGTGTGAAAAGAATGATATTCCTTACCGTAATAAATTTAAGAGTGTGAAAAGAATGATATTCCTTACCGTAATATTGTGAAACAAGTTTATAGCCGAACAAATCCTTCCTTGTTTGTAGCAGTAAAGAATCTGACTTTTGAGTCTTCTAGAGTTTTTTAAAATCTCTTTATGTTTTTAAAATAATGTTACTCTCGGAAAGATAGACGGCATAGACTCAAGAATCACTCAATTCGGAGTTAATATGAATGAGTTATGAATTTTCAAAACTAAGATTGAAAATAGTGACGAAAATCAGAATAGGTTACGGTTTTTAGTATTTAAAGACATGAAGATGATTTCAGATGACTTTTCTTCCTTCTTCAAAGTTGTAGAGGACGAAAAACTGAAGAGACAGACTTTTAATTCATTAAATTCTGACAAATAATGAATTTACTACGATTTTTCGAAAGAGTTGTTGTACATAAGAAAATTCTACTCGGGAATTCAAAGAAGAATGCAAAAGATTTCAAAACTAGGAATGACTTAAGAACACTTAGAGAGAACTTACACAAAAAGTATTTAGAGAGAGAAAGAAAGAACAAGTAAGGAAGTTTATGAAAAATCCTTAAGTTAAGGCTTCTATTTATAGCCAAAAATCTTATCATTCATTTAATCTAAACCATTCATTTAAAGATCATCTTTTAATCTACACCATCCATTTCAAATATTATATTATCTTTAATCTACACCATTCATTTCATATCACCTAATAATCACCTAACTTTATATTATAAACAAATCAATTCAATTATTCAACAATAATTCACACTTTAATCTACACCATTCATTTCATATCACCTAATAATCACCTAACTTTATATTATAAACAAATAACTTTATCAATTCAATTATTATGACTAATTGTTATAAATACAGTATAGTTAGCTCTTAGATATCAAGTCAATTAATTAATGAAATACAACTGTTTAAATAATACCGTAATAGAGATAACAATAATACAGAAAGTATGTAAAAGAAAAATACGTTACTGTGTCATGACAATTATTGATTCAATAACGTGAATTACTGTGCATATGTTACTGTGACAATTATTAGGTTCAATAATTTTAAAAACAGTGCAGCAACAATTATTGACTCAATGATATAAAATACAGTGTAATGACAATTATTAAATCAATAATGCAAAATACTGTGTAACAACAATTATTGAATTGATAATATAAAATATTATGCAGTGACAATTATCGATGAAATGATGCGTAACAGTTACGGTGTCAATTATCAGACCAATAATATGAGACACTATGCAATACCGTGTGTTACTGTAGAGTACCGTGTGCTACAGAAAATACCAAAAACTACCGTATACTACTATTCTTTTATCACCGGTATTTTAACAGTTCCGTTGACTATTTTTATTTAAAAAGGTTATTTATGTCGTTTTCTATATCCGACAAATATTCCGTTGTGGGGTCCACAAATAATTTGTTATTTCGGCGCCGTCGTACGACACGAATATTCCCCGACCAAACGAATATTCCCCGACAAAGCGAATATTGTCCGACAAAATAAAATTTGCACATAACATCCTTAACTTTTAACTTTATCGATTTAACCACTTACTGTTTAAAAAAAATATATATGAAGGAAAATTAAATTTTGTATTTCATAAAATTCGGGGTCTTACAACCTCCCCTCCTTATGAAATTTCGTCCCCGAAATTGACGTACCAGGCATTTCATAGTTATCCTCCTGATTTTCAGATGCCATACTAAACTGTGATCACAAAGTAATTGTTAGTTCAAACAAACTGACTCATCACTTCCTGTTCCTACATTCAAATCGATTCATTAGATAAAAAAAAAATCTAATTTAGGTTGGACACACTAGTGATTGATTCTATTCGTCTCTCCCCTCCTAGTTCTAACCCCAGATCTCCATTAAAGACCATATCCCTAAGGTCTGATGCCAACTGTGACTCTCATCCCACCATAGGGACAGCACCTCACAATGGTACCTATCAGTTTGCCACCTGTACTATAGGCGTCCCCTACGGAGAGTCTGGCTTCGGTGCATCCCCTTTCCCTAGGAAGTCACCAGAGAGAGGCTCGGGGCTCTTCGTTATATGGCTCTGATACCAACTGTGACGCCCCCAAATCTGGGCCCACACAGCCCAAACTTGAGTCGTCAAAAGACTACAACAAAATTATTACAACAAAGCACAACGTACAACAATACAGTGTATAATAATACACAACTAAGTCTTCACTATTATTGCCACACTATTTTACAAAACGTGAAGACTATGATAACTATTCCTCGGACCCTCACTCCATTCCCCGGCTAGACCCTGTTATGTTTTCATCTCCTGTTGAAAAACAATGGAACAAAAGAAAGGGTGAGCTCAAATAGCCCAGTAAAGAATATCATGACTAAGATAATGACGAATAAATTATCATTAGCCTTCAACAGTTGAGTTCTTGATAGAATACAATAGACTACAAGGTTTATATCAAAAACTGTAGTTAAATTCTTAAACAATGTTCAGATCAATAATAACAGCGGAATGAGTAATCTATTAGAAGAATAATGCAGACTATAATGTCCACTCGGTTCTCTTTTTAGGAAAAACATCATCAACTTTTATCATCTGAAATATCATTAGTCAAGATAATACAAATTCACAGTTCCTGATCATAATCATGCACATCAACAGTTCATCTTTGCACTACGGGCCAAAGATATTCAATATAGCACCAACGGTCATGATTATACCAGATTCAGCCTTTGGTCATAATCATACCAAACAACAGTTCATCTTTGCACTACGGGCCAAAGAGAACATTCACCACGTGCCATAAAAGACACCGAACAGATGTATCGCCTTTAACCTATTAAATCGCCTTTAACCTATCATCTGTTCAGCAAATATATCACATCTGTGCCCCCGGCCACAGATATTCACAACAGCTTGATTTTTGGATGATTAGAATGATATAAATGATGAACAGAAGAAATAGGATAACAATAAGTATCGGAAGTTTACTTTGTACAGATTCAAATAATGTCCAAATTGTCAACATGATGTGGAGTAAAATTTAAAAATGATATTCAAGATCCACAGTTCAGAATAACGGTTACAATTCAATAGAAAGGTTCACGTAAATAGGAAGGTTCAGTTGAAATAATGAAGTTCAACTATTATGGAACATATAATATTTTCAGGAATTATAGAAGCAATAGTTCCATAATAAATTTCGATTTAGGAGTATGAAAGAAAATAATATCCCTTACCGTAGCAGGTTTGATTAACAAAAGGTGAAGGAAATTAATACAAAGGGTTATTCACCAACAGGCGGCAATCCGCTCCGTAAGGTTATTCCCACAATTTAATAGAATTTGAGTACAAAGAGTTATTCACCAAACAGGCGGCAATCCGCTCCGTAAGGTTATTCTCAGAGATTAATAATGAATGAATACGAAAGGTTATTCACCAACAGGCGGCAATCCGCTCCGTAAGGTTATTCCCACAATTTAATACATGGAAATAAAATGCACGTCTTATGAGTAAGGAAGAAACAATATTATTATCGAGAATCAAATAATGATAATCCCTTACCATAGTACGTTTGAATAATGGAAGATGAAAAAGATGGTATCCCTTACGAGTAGTAATTTTAAGAGTATGAAAGAAAATGACATCCCTTACCGTAGTAAGTTTAAAAGTGTGAAAAAAAAAATGATATTACTTACCGTAGTAAGTTTAAATAATAGAATATGAAAGAAGATGATATTCCTTACCGTAGTAAGTTTAAATAATAGAATATGAAAGAAGATGATATTCCTTACGAGTAGTAAATTTAAGAGTATGAAAGAAAATGACATCCCTTACCGTAGTAAGTTTTAATAATAGAAGATGAAAGAAGATGACATTCCTTACCGTAATAAATTTAAGAGTGTGAAAAGAATGATATTCCTTACCGTAATAAATTTAAGAGTGTGAAAAGAATGATATTCCTTACCGTAATATTGTGAAACAAGTTTATAGCCGAACAAATCCTTCCTTGTTTGTAGCAGTAAAGAATCTGACTTTTGAGTCTTCTAGAGTTTTTTAAAATCTCTTTATGTTTTTAAAATAATGTTACTCTCGGAAAGATAGACGGCATAGACTCAAGAATCACTCAATTCGGAGTTAATATGAATGAGTTATGAATTTTCAAAACTAAGACTGAAAATAGTGACGAAAATCAGAATAGGTTACGGTTTTTAGTATTTAAAGACATGAAGATGATTTCAGATGACTTTTCTTCCTTCTTCAAAGTTGTAGAGGACGAAAAACTGAAGAGACAGACTTTTAATTCATTAAATTCTGACAAATAATGAATTTACTACGATTTTTCGAAAGAGTTGTTGTACATAAGAAAATTCTACTCGGGAATTCAAAGAAGAATGCAAAAGATTTCAAAACTAGGAATGACTTAAGAACACTTAGAGAGAACTTACACAAAAAGTATTTAGAGAGAGAAAGAAAGAACAAGTAAGGAAGTTTATGAAAAATCCTTAAGTTAAGGCTTCTATTTATAGCCAAAAATCTTATCATTCATTTAATCTAAACCATTCATTTAAAGATCATCTTTTAATCTACACCATCCATTTCAAATATTATATTATCTTTAATCTACACCATTCATTTCATATCACCTAATAATCACCTAACTTTATATTATAAACAAATCAATTCAATTATTCAACAATAATTCACACTTTAATCTACACCATTCATTTCATATCACCTAATAATCACCTAACTTTATATTATAAACAAATAACTTTATCAATTCAATTATTATGACTAATTGTTATAAATACAGTATAGTTAGCTCTTAGATATCAAGTCAATTAATTAATGAAATACAACTGTTTAAATAATACCGTAATAGAGATAACAATAATACAGAAAGTATGTAAAAGAAAAATACGTTACTGTGTCATGACAATTATTGATTCAATAACGTGAATTACTGTGCATATGTTACTGTGACAATTATTAGGTTCAATAATTTTAAAAACAGTGCAGCAACAATTATTGACTCAATGATATAAAATACAGTGTAATGACAATTATTAAATCAATAATGCAAAATACTGTGTAACAACAATTATTGAATTGATAATATAAAATATTATGCAGTGACAATTATCGATGAAATGATGCGTAACAGTTACGGTGTCAATTATCAGACCAATAATATGAGACACTATGCAATACCGTGTGTTACTGTAGAGTACCGTGTGCTACAGAAAATACCAAAAACTACCGTATACTACTATTCTTTTATCACCGGTATTTTAACAGTTCCGTTGACTATTTTTATTTAAAAAGGTTATTTATGTCGTTTTCTATATCCGACAAATATTCCGTTGTGGGGTCCACAAATAATTTGTTATTTCGGCGCCGTCGTACGACACGAATATTCCCCGACCAAACGAATATTCCCCGACAAAGCGAATATTGTCCGACAAAATAAAATTTGCACATAACATCCTTAACTTTTAACTTTATCGATTTAACCACTTACTGTTTAAAAAAAATATATATGAAGAAAAATTAAATTTTGTATTTCATAAAATTCGGGGTCTTACAACCTCCCCTCCTTATGAAATTTCGTCCCCGAAATTGACGTACCAGGCATTTCATAGTTATCCTCCTGATTTTCAGATGCCATACTAAACTGTGATCACAAAGTAATTGTTAGTTCAAACAAACTGACTCATCACTTCCTGTTCCTACATTCAAATCGATTCATTAGATAAAAAAAAAATCTAATTTAGGTTGGACACACTAGTGATTGATTCTATTCGTCTCTCCCCTCCTAGTTCTAACCCCAGATCTCCATTAAAGACCATATCCCTAAGGTCTGATGCCAACTGTGACTCTCATCCCACCATAGGGACAGCACCTCACAATGGTACCTATCAGTTTGCCACCTGTACTATAGGCGTCCCCTACGGAGAGTCTGGCTTCGGTGCATCCCCTTTCCCTAGGAAGTCACCAGAGAGAGGCTCGGGGCTCTTCGTTATATGGCTCTGATACCAACTGTGACGCCCCCAAATCTGGGCCCACACAGCCCAAACTTGAGTCGTCAAAAGACTACAACAAAATTATTACAACAAAGCACAACGTACAACAATACAGTGTATAATAATACACAACTAAGTCTTCACTATTATTGCCACACTATTTTACAAAACGTGAAGACTATGATAACTATTCCTCGGACCCTCACTCCATTCCCCGGCTAGACCCTGTTATGTTTTCATCTCCTGTTGAAAAACAATGGAACAAAAGAAAGGGTGAGCTCAAATAGCCCAGTAAAGAATATCATGACTAAGATAATGACGAATAAATTATCATTAGCCTTCAACAGTTGAGTTCTTGATAGAATACAATAGACTACAAGGTTTATATCAAAAACTGTAGTTAAATTCTTAAACAATGTTCAGATCAATAATAACAGCGGAATGAGTAATCTATTAGAAGAATAATGCAGACTATAATGTCCACTCGGTTCTCTTTTTAGGAAAAACATCATCAACTTTTATCATCTGAAATATCATTAGTCAAGATAATACAAATTCACAGTTCCTGATCATAATCATGCACATCAACAGTTCATCTTTGCACTACGGGCCAAAGATATTCAATATAGCACCAACGGTCATGATTATACCAGATTCAGCCTTTGGTCATAATCATACCAAACAACAGTTCATCTTTGCACTACGGGCCAAAGAGAACATTCACCACGTGCCATAAAAGACACCGAACAGATGTATCGCCTTTAACCTATTAAATCGCCTTTAACCTATCATCTGTTCAGCAAATATATCACATCTGTGCCCCCGGCCACAGATATTCACAACAGCTTGATTTTTGGATGATTAGAATGATATAAATGATGAACAGAAGAAATAGGATAACAATAAGTATCGGAAGTTTACTTTGTACAGATTCAAATAATGTCCAAATTGTCAACATGATGTGGAGTAAAATTTAAAAATGATATTCAAGATCCACAGTTCAGAATAACGGTTACAATTCAATAGAAAGGTTCACGTAAATAGGAAGGTTCAGTTGAAATAATGAAGTTCAACTATTATGGAACATATAATATTTTCAGGAATTATAGAAGCAATAGTTCCATAATAAATTTCGATTTAGGAGTATGAAAGAAAATAATATCCCTTACCGTAGCAGGTTTGATTAACAAAAGGTGAAGGAAATTAATACAAAGGGTTATTCACCAACAGGCGGCAATCCGCTCCGTAAGGTTATTCCCACAATTTAATAGAATTTGAGTACAAAGAGTTATTCACCAAACAGGCGGCAATCCGCTCCGTAAGGTTATTCTCAGAGATTAATAATGAATGAATACGAAAGGTTATTCACCAACAGGCGGCAATCCGCTCCGTAAGGTTATTCCCACAATTTAATACATGGAAATAAAATGCACGTCTTATGAGTAAGGAAGAAACAATATTATTATCGAGAATCAAATAATGATAATCCCTTACCATAGTACGTTTGAATAATGGAAGATGAAAAAGATGGTATCCCTTACGAGTAGTAATTTTAAGAGTATGAAAGAAAATGACATCCCTTACCGTAGTAAGTTTAAAAGTGTGAAAAAAAAAATGATATTACTTACCGTAGTAAGTTTAAATAATAGAATATGAAAGAAGATGATATTCCTTACCGTAGTAAGTTTAAATAATAGAATATGAAAGAAGATGATATTCCTTACGAGTAGTAAATTTAAGAGTATGAAAGAAAATGACATCCCTTACCGTAGTAAGTTTTAATAATAGAAGATGAAAGAAGATGACATTCCTTACCGTAATAAATTTAAGAGTGTGAAAAGAATGATATTCCTTACCGTAATAAATTTAAGAGTGTGAAAAGAATGATATTCCTTACCGTAATATTGTGAAACAAGTTTATAGCCGAACAAATCCTTCCTTGTTTGTAGCAGTAAAGAATCTGACTTTTGAGTCTTCTAGAGTTTTTTAAAATCTCTTTATGTTTTTAAAATAATGTTACTCTCGGAAAGATAGACGGCATAGACTCAAGAATCACTCAATTCGGAGTTAATATGAATGAGTTATGAATTTTCAAAACTAAGACTGAAAATAGTGACGAAAATCAGAATAGGTTACGGTTTTTAGTATTTAAAGACATGAAGATGATTTCAGATGACTTTTCTTCCTTCTTCAAAGTTGTAGAGGACGAAAAACTGAAGAGACAGACTTTTAATTCATTAAATTCTGACAAATAATGAATTTACTACGATTTTTCGAAAGAGTTGTTGTACATAAGAAAATTCTACTCGGGAATTCAAAGAAGAATGCAAAAGATTTCAAAACTAGGAATGACTTAAGAACACTTAGAGAGAACTTACACAAAAAGTATTTAGAGAAAGAAAGAAAGAACAAGTAAGGAAGTTTATGAAAAATCCTTAAGTTAAGGCTTCTATTTATAGCCAAAAATCTTATCATTCATTTAATCTAAACCATTCATTTAAAGATCATCTTTTAATCTACACCATCCATTTCAAATATTATATTATCTTTAATCTACACCATTCATTTCATATCACCTAATAATCACCTAACTTTATATTATAAACAAATCAATTCAATTATTCAACAATAATTCACACTTTAATCTACACCATTCATTTCATATCACCTAATAATCACCTAACTTTATATTATAAACAAATAACTTTATCAATTCAATTATTATGACTAATTGTTATAAATACAGTATAGTTAGCTCTTAGATATCAAGTCAATTAATTAATGAAATACAACTGTTTAAATAATACCGTAATAGAGATAACAATAATACAGAAAGTATGTAAAAGAAAAATACGTTACTGTGTCATGACAATTATTGATTCAATAACGTGAATTACTGTGCATATGTTACTGTGACAATTATTAGGTTCAATAATTTTAAAAACAGTGCAGCAACAATTATTGACTCAATGATATAAAATACAGTGTAATGACAATTATTAAATCAATAATGCAAAATACTGTGTAACAACAATTATTGAATTGATAATATAAAATATTATGCAGTGACAATTATCGATGAAATGATGCGTAACAGTTACGGTGTCAATTATCAGACCAATAATATGAGACACTATGCAATACCGTGTGTTACTGTAGAGTACCGTGTGCTACAGAAAATACCAAAAACTACCGTATGCTACTATTCTTTTATCACCGGTATTTTAACAGTTCCGTTGACTATTTTTATTTAAAAAGGTTATTTCTGTCGTTTTCTATATCCGACAAATATTCCGTTGTGGGGTCCACAAATAATTTGTTATTTCGGCGCCGTCGTACGACACGAATATTCCCCGACCAAACGAATATTCCCCGACAAAGCGAATATTGTCCGACAAAATAAAATTTGCACATAACATCCTTAACTTTTAACTTTATCGATTTAACCACTTACTGTTTAAAAAATATATATATGAAAAAAAATTAAATTTTGTATTTCATAAAATTCGGGGTCTTACAGTTCGGCCGCTTAGGGCTCTGCCACTTAGGGGGTTATCCCCTCTTACCTTTTAAATGTCTACTACTTTGATTGGTTGCCTGGAACGAATACTCATTCGTTGTGAAAAAAATGTAGTCTTTCTTTGAAAAGCCAAGATCCTTTTAAAGTGAAATAACATGAAAAAGAAAGATCGAAGTCACCTGAAACAAAGTAGAAGCAGCAATCAAGAAGAATCTAAACATCAAAAATCACGCTAGTAAACAAAAGAAGGAAAAGGAGAATAAAAATGGGAGAAGACATAAAAACACCTAGGGTTCGTCTCCTAGGGCTTAACCACCTAGTGGTGGAACCTCTTTTACCTCTTTGTTCATCTGACTTGTTGAACTTTGGCTTAACTTCTTGATAGCTCCTCAATTGAAGAAAAAAAAAATAAAATTAACTAAAATAAATATGTAATAAATAAATAAGAAGAAAAAGCTTTGATTTAAGTTAATATCCACCCTCAAGAATTTACAACTGATCACTGATGCAAGAATAACTCAATTCATATTTTAAACATTCACCGTAGAAAGAACTACTCGCGGGTGGAATAATTTTTCTCCTCTCTCCTTAATTTTAGATAAGTAGACACACGCGTGCTAAATTACCCTTACTATTAAACAACCTCCGACACGTGCTAAAGATTTGATTTAATAGCAGCTTTAAGAATTAGAGAGATCATTGAACTAAACAACATAAGCCACGCGTTTGCATTTAATTTAGATGAATATTCTTCCTAAGATAAAATAATCTTTTGATCTGCAAAACAATTATTAAACTTAGTTGCGTCACCAACAGCAGTAGATTAATATGAATAATAAACTAGTAGTACTCCTAGCAATTAAACAAACCAATTATAAAATTAAGCACAGAAAAATATTCAATATTCAAAATATAAATTGAACAATCAAAATAAATTAGATCTCACAGTGTATAAATCTCGATGGCTTCAATCATTTAAACCAAGAAAAGTAAATTAACTACCCATAATTGTAAAGAATACTAAATAATAGAAGATTTCTAATAGAAAAGTTGTATTTTACATTGTGTGTCAAGTCCTCTATTTATAGGTTCCATAAACCTCCTAACCCTAATAGGATTTACAATTAAAAATAAAAGAAAAATAAAATAATTATTATCCTAACCCTAATAGGATCTAAAATACAAATAAAATAAAATACAAAATCCCTATTTATTTTTCTTATTCAAATTGCACTTGGATTCCTTAATTTATTCCCTTTTGCTGAACCGACACGGAAAAAGAGAAGAATAAAGCTGTCAGCTCGCCATTTTACCGTTGGCGCGTGTATACCACGCGCCTGATCTGCTCCACACGTCCGCGCATTGCGCGGACTGTTCCTCAATGCTTTGCTGTCAAAAACGCCGTCGTCCCGTGTATATACTGTAAATCACTTTCGCGCATAGCGCGAGAGCTGCCACCATCATGCAAACGGCGTCGTCGTACTCCTTGTTGCATCTGATTTCTTCATGTCGCGCGCATGGCGCGGTCGCCTCTTTTCTGCCAAAAATATGGAATTGCCATCAAAGCTTGATAAATTACCAAATTGCCGCCAGATCTTTGCAAAATTTACAGATTTGCCCCCAAGCTTATTTTTCCTACAAAATAAAATATAAAATAATTAAAAATAAATAAAAATAATATAAAAATCCTAAAAACACATAATAATAAATAAAACACCTAAAATAAATAAAAACGCATACATAAAAAGAAGTATAAAAATACTATAAAATTACCTAAATTAACATAAATTAACTAAAATCCTATAAAATCTATTAAAACCAAAATAAGCTAAATAATTAAACATTTAAGCATACAATAAATATAAAAACTAAATGTTAGGAAATAAAAATATCGTATAATTTAATCATATCATCTATTTTCAATTGAATTACTACCTTGTATTAACTGAATTTTATGCTTTTAGAATAGTCTGTTGGTTCCTAATTGACGATAATTTAGAACAGCCTGTTGGTTCCATCCCAAGGCCCATTTCATGCTAAATTTTTAATGAGGGCAAGGCCCTTAATTCAAACTGAATTAGATCACGTGTTTGTTTGATTTGAGCATCTAAATTTGGCTTTCGATGTTGCTACTGTTGTTGTTGCATTGATAAATCCTAGTCGTCACATTGAAGCATTGCAGAATCTAGTAGGTCCTGAGACTGATAATGTTTTTTATGATATTTTCTGGGAGAATCTAAGTGTTATTGTAAATGCCCTGGACAATGTCGATGCTAGACTGTATGTCGATCAAAGATGCTTATATTTTCAAAAGCCACTTTTAGAGTTGGGAACCTTAGGAGCCAAGTGCAACACTTAGATGGTCATCCCTCACCTGACTGAGAACTATAGTGCTTCGAGGAAATCTACAGACAGAAATTAGAAAATCCCCAGGATCTAGAACGAGCACATCAAGAATATTTCAATATGAAGATGGGGATGGAAACAAATAACAAAGATTTGCTGCTAGAAATGGAAGGTACAAAATACAATTTTGCCATTTAAGATAGATCAATAGTGTGTTACTTATGAGCTCCGTAATTCAGAAAATTAAAATAGGACTCAAAGGCTTGAAAAATTATGCACGATCATTATGCCAAAGGCACGACTAAATTAGGGTTCACATGTGACATAAAAAATTAAATGAAAAAGACAGAAATAAATGAATGAGACCTAAGAGAACCCTCCATGAGTTCCTAGACAAAAGGTTATAGAGGCAACTCATTTTTGGAATTTAATTTAGGGATTGTATTGGTGGATAGAAGGACAAAACGATTTGGACAATTACTCAAGTAATTGAGGATATTCCTGAAATTTCCCATTAGATAAGGGTATTTCTAAAAATTTTCCTGAAGTCATATGCTAGACACATGATAACTTTTTAGGAAAATCCTATAAATACGATCACTTTTTAGGAAAATCATAAAAATACCCCTCCATTTGCGATGCTGTCGCAAGCAACCAAAAATAAAATCTTACTTTAAAAAATATTAATGTAGTAATGAAAGTAAGAGTCGAACCCACAAAGAGTGAATTGTTTTAATAAATTCTAATGTTTTCAAAAATAGCTAATTAAATGGGGGATTTTGAAATTATTAATTATTAATTAATTAAAATTCAAACAAACAAATAAAACTGAATAATACATAAATATGAGAAAAATCAATTAAAACAAACTTCAGTTCCTTAGTTCAGTATCCCCTTCTTTTAATCAACAAATTAATCAAGTTATTATTATCTTTTCCTTTAATTGAAATTAATAATCCTAGATAACCGACAATCGTCAAGCTACTCGAAATCCTCCTTAAATTATAAATTTAATGCAGCAATCGCTCACAAAAGACCCTAACTATCATACAACCTAGAACTATCAGTCTAGATTTAATATAACAGTTGCATTAAAAATTAAAAAATTATATTATTCCAAGCAACAATCTCAACATCGCGGACCATTTAACTTATCATCTTGATAACCATAATAATATTCAAAAGTTTGACCACAATTAAATACTATTAACTGCTACTTATGATCAGATAAAATATCGTTTGCTTAATATCAAATCTTAATCTAGCATATGACAAAAAATTAATTAATTCAACTGGCCAAATCAAATTAATCAAATAAATGTCATCTAATCAATTAAAACAAATCATCAAGAATAAATCTCATGCATGAAGGAATATATAATAAAACTCAATTAGAACATTAATTAAAAATAAGGTTCAACATCCCTTTGGAACTGAAAAATAAAATTAGTCAAACATAATAAAAATAATACACAAGAGAATGGAGAGATATCACCTAGGAGAGCTCCCAAAAACTTCCTACAAATAATGAGAGATTAGTCCTCTATTTATAGGCCTCTCACTTGTCCAAACCCTAATAGGATTTACAATTAAAAATAAAAGAAAAAGAAAAATAATTATTATCCTAACCCTAGTTGGAATTAAAATCCAACTTTGAATCAAAAAGTAGCAAAAAATCTGAAATAATCCCGTTCTGCAGCAATTCCGCGCAACCAAACGCGCCTCTAACACGCCAGTTAACCAAGTCAACGCCAGCCGCACATGGATGACGTCAGCGTGCCCCTTCCGCGCATTGCGCGGCCGCTTTCTCCTTATAGTGAAACGACGTCGTCGCCTCTCAGTTGCTATGCATCTGCTATCCGCGCATTGCGCGGATGTCGTCCGTTTCTGTCCAATCGCCAAAACGGCGTCGTTCCAATTCCGCGTGATTTTTTCCTTGCGCGCGCATTACGCGGACGCAGCTTTCCGAAAATTACCATCCTGCCCCTCCGCGTCTTTTCTTGCTTAATTACCATAATGCCATCAGCTTATTAATAAATTCCTACAAAATAAAATAAAATAGATAAAAATAATATAAAAATACTAAAAATCCTAAAAACACATAATAATAAATAAAATTTCTAAAATACTAAAAATAAATAAAAACACATAAATAAAAAGAAATATAAAAATACTATAAAATTACCTAAATTAACATAAATTAACTAAAATCCTATAAAACCTATTAAAATCAAAATAAGCTAAATAATTAAACATTTAAGCACACAATAAATATAAAAACTAAATATTAGGGAATAAAAATATCGTATAATTTAACCCTATCACCATTTCATAAGGAAAGACATTTTGATTCTCTGAAAACCCTAGACACTTGAGAATGCTGTTAGACCCTTGAGAAATCTCTTTGATCCTAAAAGTTCTGCCACGTGTTGCTCAAGTAATTTACCTACCTATTCTTTTCCCCTCTTCAAACCTTCAATCAACTCCGTACTCTTTGTAAATTTATTTTTTCCTCATCCAACACAAAACCCTAACCCTTGGAAGGTAAGATTTCCTTGCCTACATTACCTAATTTAGGTATTCAAGCAAAGCTTCAAATTAAAAAGTATAATTACACAATTAGTTTTTCTATCAAGCTAGACCATCTCACTTTTTTAGTTCTCATAAAATACATCCAATAAATTACATTATGTAATTTTATGAATAATACTATATACACAAACCATGTACAAAAAAATATTCATAAAGAGTAGGGCACATGTGTTACTTACCAATAGAAATGTATAAAATATCCAATGGTAGGTTCCGATTCCTATTTTTTCTCCCTTTTTTATATTATTTTTTGCACAAGTTTTTTGTATATAATTTATATCAATAGTATTACTACAATTTTATATCTCAAGTTGATGTGTAAGTAAATATAACCGCATGCATGTATTTGAATTTCAAAGTTTCAAGACAAAAACTGTCTCATTAGGTTAATTAATTAATTCGCGTAATTTTAAATAACCAGTGATTGACACACAATTTTTATTTTGCACTCCAAGGACAAAGATGCACTCTTTTTCTCGATCTTCAATAATTACTAAAAGTTAAACTAACAACTCTAAACTATATGTGAGATTAATCTGTCTAGACATACATGTTTACGCACCAATCCGGTTTGTTTTTAGTATAATTTTGGTATATATGCTTAGTTAAACTAATCTTAAACATCCATTAATAATTGGCCTTAAAGACAGTTACTATTTCTTCATTTTCTTCTTTTCCTTGTCGTCTTAGAATCAAACAGAGGCTGCTGTAGCCAAGAAAAATAAAATAAAATAAAATATTATAAGATTCACTAAATTTCACAAGAAGTGGTCGTTTGTAAAAATTACAAATTTTAAATATATATTTATGTTTCATGTGTACCGTTAAATTTGTTGACCATGAGTGCTTAGTTTAGTAGTTATATCATGATAATAAAATTTAAATATAAATTTGAGAACTATGTGTTTTTTCATATTATTATCAAGGTAAATAAAACTTATTTTTTGGAATAAGAAAAATTGTCAAATCAGATTATTATTATTTTTTGTTTGTTGAAGGAGTAGCTAGTGTTTTCAGATGCCATGAATATCGTCAAACTCTCATTCTTCAGGAGCTTAATTGTGAAGACGTTATCATAATTCGTATGTATCTCATAATTTAGTTATTCTGATCATCGTCTTGATGAACGATTAGCATAATTTATACCGCAGCATAATTTAGTTCATTCTATAGTATGCTCTTCTTTCCCTTTAGATCAAAATTATTGATATATTAATAAAACCAGAATTTTAAAGAAATTTTTATCTAATTAAATTTATCTTTAACATTAATTGTCTACAAATATAATAAGTAGTGATATGATAGCGCTCAATCAATTAAAAAATAAAGTAATGGTATGCAAAGAATTTCATATTATTTATAAAAAAAAATAATAAAATAATTTAACAATAAATAAATAATATTTATATATATATATATATATATATATATATATATATATATATATATATATATATATATATATATAATATTTTAAAATAGATGAATTATTGAAAAAAGATATGAGTAATGATATTTTGTAATGATTCATTCAATGACTTTTGTAAAAACTGTTGGGACCCACTATGTAAATAGTAGGTCCCACTATTTTTTACAAAAGTTATTACATGAATAAGTGACAAAATTATTACACATAACAAAACTGTAAATTATTAATTAAATCACTTTTCTCTGTTAGTTGGTCAGCCGGCCAAGAAACGGTTGATTGCACATTCAACTTTTCTTTTGTTATATATATTAAAGTGATTAATTAGTCGAAGTCAAGTCGAACATGCAATTATTTCTCAGGTCAGTTTTTAGTAAGAGTGACCAAATGTAAGAAAAGCAACATTAGAAAAGAATATGTAGGATGGAGTTTACAAGTACGCCACATTGTCACTTAATGTGTCCTCCACACAAACACAAATGTATTACGTGTAGTGTCAAAAAGTATTACCAGTGAAGATATTAAATTACTTTAATATGGAGAATAATAATTGTGTGAGTATGCCTTGACTATAATATATGGCCATGTATATATAAGTAGAAGTTGATTGGGATAAGGAACCCAAAGAAGAGTTTTCATACAACTAATGAGATGTTTGATACGCAAGAACTGAGGGTGGAAAAAAAAATGGTTATTCTGATCAAGATTTTTTTTTTTTGACTTTTGATATATTAAATTTGGTCGACGCGTTTCTTTTATATGTTAAAATTGTAATTTTTTACCATCCCTAAAAAATTACAATTCGTAAAAAATTAAAATTTCAATGAATAAATGAAAGATTAAAAATATTTAAACAAAAATACCCTCACCTATATATATATATATATATATATATATATATATATATTAATAAGTATTATGTTTATTTTGCATTATATTATATTAATAGAATATTTAGTATATTATATATTTTATATTTAATATTACAGCATATAATATTATATATTTAATATATAATATACTATATATAATATGATATTTTTTAATATGTATTATATTATATTATTATAAAATTAAAATTAAAGTTTGTGTCTAAATGAGAGTCACGTTATCTGTTTTTATCTATATTTTTTGTGGTTTACACTTCACAAGCTAATTGATGCACATTTTTTTTTTTCATTTGGTAACAGGAATACTACTAGGATATATATCAAACTATGCATTTTCCAAGCTCCCAACTAACTTGGGCTGGCGATTTATGCTTGGAATCGGAGCAATTCCGTCTATTTTCTTAGCCCTGGCGTCATAGCGATGCCCGAGTCACCTCGATGGCTCGTCATGCAAGGTCGACTTGGTGAAACTAAGCAAGTTTTGGACAAAACATCAGACAGTATAGAAGAATCTCAACTTAGACTAATTGATATCAAAGAAGCTGCAGGTATACCCCAAGATTGCAATGACCATGTTGTTGCAGTGCCAAAACGTAGTAAAGATGAGGCTGTATGGAAAGAACTGTTCCTTCATCCTATACCGTCCGTTCGCCACGCTTTAATCACAGCCGTTGGTATTCATTTTTTTCAACAAGCAAGTGGCATAGACGCCGTCGTTTTATACATTCCGAGAATATTTGAAAAGGCTGGGATCACGGACGACAACCAAAAATTACTCGCTACCATAGCCGTTGGATTCACCAAGACAATTTTCATCCTAGTGGCTACATTTTTAATAGACAAGATCGGACGGCGTCCATTGTTTCTATCAAGTTTGGCGGGCATGATTGCATCCCTCATGGTACTTGGAACAACGTTGACAGTCATTGACCATTCGGATCACAAGACAATTTGGGCCGTTGCTTTGGCGATGACCGGGGTATTATCCTACGTGGCATTTTTCTCTATCGGGATGGGCCCCATTACTTGGGTCTACAGTGCTGAGGTGTTTCCTGTGAGGCTGAGGGCCCAAGGCTATAGCATTGCAGTGGCTACTAATAGAGTGACCAGTGGGGTCCTCTCAATGACATTTATATCTCTATACAAGGCTATAACTATTGGTGGGTCCTTCTTTTTGCTTGCTGCCATTGCTTATATGGCATGGGTGTTCTTTTATACCCTGCTCCTAGAAACACAAGGGAGAAACCTTGAGGACATTGGTGTATTATTTGGCATTTATTTTAATTGGAGATCAACATTGAAGAAGTTGAAGAACATAGAAGCTGGGGTTGAAAAAAGTGCAGTTGAGGTGAAGAGTAGTAATGAGAAAAGTTAAACGAAATTAGGAAAATACTAGTAACTAGTTGGGTATGTTGCTAGATATCTTAGGTACAATGTCGGGGTTTGGAATCGAGAAAATTGAAACGTTCATTAATAACCCGCCAGGTTGAAGAAATTATAGAGGCATCGAACAATTAACTTCCAATCGAATTGTCGGTTTTAGTATATTAAGAATTAAGCTTACGTATTTCAGAAAATGAAATTATCAAAGTTGATTGAGAGAAGGATGTGAAGACTTTGTATGTAACAGAATATAGTACCCGATTGAAAATGAGAAGAAAAAAACAGCAAATTTAACGAGTCTTTATTGTGATAAATTTATACCGAATTACAATTGTAAAATTTATCGACATATGAGATTTGTAAGAATTATAGGAAAGCCTCACTTATTATATATTTCTTTAAAAAAAATTCTATTAATATTTAAATATCAAAAATTCGACGTAAACATTTCGCAATACATATCATTCTTCAAATTTAATTTTAAAAGTTGTAGTTTATTGTTGTTGTTTTGTTTGTTGTACTACTTGCAAGAGAGTTGATCAAGTCAGTTAACAACAATGAAAGTAACAATATAAATTTGCAGTTTCACCAATTTTTCTTCAACCTTTTAACAACTGAAGTAACAATACAAATTTTCAGTGTCACCTATTTTCTTCAACAATTAATTGAAGTAACACTACAACTTTTCAATTTTACCTAATTTACTTCTACAATTTGACAAACCATACGGGTACCCATCCATATGTAGTAACCGGTTGCTGAGGGTACAATTACAATAACTACATGTTAGGGCCAATTTAACTGAGAAAATGTATTACCGCTAGAGCTTCTAGCAATGGGGCCAATTTTAGTAATAAGGGTCCTGCCTCTAGAAGTTCTAGCGGTAATACACTTTCTCAGTCAAATTGACCCCTGCATATGGTTATTGCAACAGTACTCTTACTCTCTCAGTAATCAGTTGCTACAGATAAGTACCTATATATATATATATATATATATATATATATATATATATATATATATATATATATATATATATATATATTACCATTAAATTCTAAAAAAATAACATAAAGAAAGAACATTTTTACATTTAGAAAAGCCAGCATTGATTGAAGTTGCTCCTTTTGCAATAATTCCCACTTGTTCTAAAACTTTGGGAACAATGTGGACTTTTTTCAATATGTCCCCAATTAATTTAGGGTCCTTTACATAAGTATACAACTTTTAAAAAATAATTACAAAAATAGTGCACTAACAAAAATAATTAAAAAAAAGTACACTAACAAAAATAATTACAAAAAGAATGCAAATGAGAGAGAAAGAAAAAACAGAGGAGAGGGAAAAGAGGACACCTGTCCCTCCCTCCCTCCCTCCCTCCCTCCCTCCCGCCTCCCGCCTCCCGCTGCCTCCTCCCCTCCTCCGTCCCCCATCCCCCTCCCCCTCCCCCTGCCACCTCATTCCCCCCTCCCCGCCTGCCTCCGTCCCCCCTCCAGCCTGCCTCCTCCTTCCCCCTCCCTGCCTCCCTCCCTCCTCCGTCCCGCCTGCCTCGTCCTCCCTCCCGCCTCCCCACCTACCTCTTCCCTCCTCCGTCCCCCCTCCCCACCTCCCTCCTCCGTCCCCGTCTCCCTCCTCCCGTCTCCTCCCTCCTCCGTACCCCTTCACCGCCTGCCTCACCCCTCCCCGCCTCCCTCCCCCCACCTCGTCCATACAAAGGTAACCAACCCTGTAATACAAAGGTAACCAAACCTTAATAAAGAAAGTAACAAACATTTATTACAAAGGTAACCAAACTTTAATACAAGGTAACAAATCCTTAGTACATAAGTAACCAATCTTTAATACACAGGTAACCAAACCCCTAATACAAAAGGTATCCAACCTTAAAACAAAGGAAACCAACCTTTAAAACAAAGGTAACCAAACCTTAATACAATGGTAACCAATCTTTAATACAAAGGTAACTAAACTTTAATATAAAGGTAATCAACCCTTAATACAAAAAGGTAACAAAACCTTAATACATATGTAACCAACCTTTAATACAACGGTAACTAAAAAGTAGGCGAAGGAGATGGGGGGAGGGGGTGGCCACCACGATCAGATCTGGAGCCACCACGAGGGGAGGAGGAGAGGCAGAGTCAGGGGGATGAGGGGCGGGGGCGGGGGTGGGGGGAGAAGGTGCGGGGGTGGGGAGAGGAAGGGGAGGAGGGACGGGGACGAGGACGGGGGCGGGAGGGTGTCGGGGGAGCTGGGGTGGGTGTGGGGGTGGGGGTGGTGGTCGGGGGGAGGAGGGGTGAGGGCGGGAGGAGGCGGGGGAGAAGGGAGGAGGAGGTGCGGGCGTGGGGGCGTGGGGACGGGGGGAGGCGGGGGGATGGGGTGGGGGTGGGGGTTGGGCGGAGGAGTGGCGGGCGCGGGGAGGAGAGTGGCGTCACTAACTATGAAGAAGAAAGAAGATGGAGGAAATAAAATGGAGGAGAGAGAAATGAATAAAAATCATCTAATTTGGATTTTGAAATTTGAAACCAACTAACTACCCATTAAATCACTTACCTAAATTAAAGGAATAAAAATGCACTAATTTATAAATTAAATATTGAAGATGTACTAATTTTGTAAATATTTTATGTATGTATTTTTATTGTAATATTTTAAAAAAAATGTATTGATAAATGTAAATCTCCCATTAATTTAAAGGCTTTTTCTTGCTTCTCAAAGTTATTCACATACTACTAAAAAGAGACAATCAGTTTTTATTGATTGGGCCAAGGCCCAAGGGATAGAATGAGGCCTTACTTGAGGATAAACTCACAGACGTTATTAGGGCATTTGGAGAGGATTAAAGCGACATGAATACATAAGAATATCTTCGAAATTGTTACGGTGATAAAAGAATTTTATAAAATTTAGTTTATAAAATAATGTGATAAGATACAATTAATTGCTGGTTCACCATACATGGGTGAATCTAGTGATAATAACTAATTACATTTAGTCACGTCATTTTGTCACCAAAATTCTATTGTAATATATTTTCTCTTTAAAAAGGAGTTACCCTTACTTTTAAGTGTAAAATAATTTTATATAATATTTGATTTTGGATTATGCATTTTAGATATTTTTTAGTATAAAAACATGCAAAATGAAAGAAAGATCCTCTTGTTGGTTTTTACATTTTACACATCTTTTGTGTGACAGATAGAATATATATTCTATCCAATAAAATTTTATAAAAATAAAATTCAAAACATCAATAATATTATAATTATACAACAAGACCCTTCGTTCAGTTCAACTGAGTCAAAAATAAAAATTAGTAATATAATTTATAAAGAAACAATCGCAAAATCATCTTACCTAATATTAATTTATTATCATTATTAAATAAGATTTTATTACAACTTAAATAATATAGTTTGAGAAGAAAAAGAATCAAATCGGTCTTACCTAACTTGAATTTGTTATTCTTGATTAAATATGAGTGTAATTATATTCAAATATAAGAATAATATAATTTTAGAAAAAAATCACTTTCTTATTAGAATCATTTTATCTAAAAATCCAATGATATATTTATAAAAAAAATTAATAAAATATTTACAATATCATCACTCTATAACGATACTTTACACAGGTATAAATGCTAAAAGTATTATATATTTATACTTTAACTAAATAGACAATTTAGTTATTCCTCTTTTTTTGCCCTTTTTTTTGTTCACAAGAATTACTTTTTCTATAGTATTATTTCTCATACTTTAAGTCAAAAACTACTTTTACTACATCAACTATATAATTAAAAGCAGTATCTAAATTTCTATCGATTAAAAGCACTATTGATAAGAATAGAGATATTTTTTCTTTCCTATTTAAATTAGTATAAATACTGTATAAATTTCTATCAATTAAAATTTTAAAACATTCCTATCTTTTTCTTTTCTATTTCTATCATTTATAATTAAAAGCAATAACTTAGTTTTCACCGATTTTGGTTTCAGGCTTTTGATTTCCTCATGTTTAGGGTGCAAACTGATTTTTTGCTCAAACTCTTGGGTCAATTCAAATTCAATATTTATGCCTAATGGAAACTTTTGCTTGAATCATTTGTTTTGTTAATGCCCTTTAACAGAGGATTGAATACGGTTAAATTTTTTCCAAATTTTCTGGCTTCACCACCCCGTTTGTTCTGTTACCATTTTTTCAACTATTTTTTGTTGTCATGAGAGATACAAATCCTAGCTTGATTCAAGCGGAGTTCAGTACCTGGCACTTGTTCTGGACTGTGAAGAAGCTCTCATCGAACTACAGAAGCTCTCATCATGGGGAAGCTAAGTAATGCAAAATCATTTGAGGTATAGTCTTCCGGTTATATACATACATACATACTACTCTTAGTTATGAACAACATTAAAATTGTTCTTTTCAAAGTTGGGAGGCCGTACGTGTGTGATTTTGTGCTCTTGATCAATGCATGGATGAAGCTTCATTTTCAAACAATGTTTTGAGTTAATTCAGAATGTTCCACTATTATCGTGTGAAACTTATGAATTAGGTTAATGCCATCAGCTATAGCCCGTAAATGTTGTTTGTCTAGGCTTCTTGCGTAGACCAGATTAATTCCAGTTTTCTTTTCTTCTAGACTCTTTTTGTTTACATTCAGCTTTACACTTCTTTTTTTATTTTTAAACATATATAAGCAGCGTGACTAGATTTTCTGCTTACAGCTAGTAGATAATGGCAGTAATGTCTTAAGTCATGGCATTGTTCTTGCCCAATTTATGCAGGAAGCTACTAAATCTGATCCCCTTCTTGATAGAAAACATATAACTCTGGAATTTGCTTCATTCTCCGATGGAAAGGAAGTGTAATACAGCGCACACCTGTGTAGATTGACCCAATAAATATGTTGCATCACCTTCTTACCTAAAAGGTTAATCGCTCGCTTGAGGCTTCATTATATTTGTTAACCTATCTACACTAATTGAATTTACCCGATGTCGATGTGAGATTCATCCCAACAGGAAGCAGTTACCAAAGCAGCTAACTACCTTTTTAAGAAGAATTACTTGGGTGGAGACCAGAAAGAGCTACCCTTTACAGAATCTCTCGCATGGATGAGGCATTAAAAACAGTCGGTTTGTTTTTCTATCTCCCCACATTCTGCATTTTCTTCCGGATTCACTAATTGCCTTCAACGTCAAATTTTACTAGCTACTTACATAAATATATTTCGGTATATGCAGATAGATTTAGCTAACCATGCATGTGGGTATTATTTTATGTATAATCTAGGTTATGGACATCCAGATCCTGATCTTCTATTAGTTTATGGGCCTGCGAGATGTCATCTAGGTTTCCCGGCATGGAGAATTCGGTATACTGTTTTCAGCTACATTTTGATTAGTTGCTTCTTGGAGGAGCTTCCAAAGGGGGAATGAAATTTCCAACGCTATCAGACTAAAACCTTTCGTGTACTTGCAATGCTAGAGACATTGTGATCAATTTCACTGACATTCCGATAAATTTTTCTCATCCTGTTTGTGATCAACTAATATGTAGAAGTCAAGTCATTCGTCTCCCTCCTTGCTCCTACATAGAATGAGCAAGGGACTGCAGTGGACAAGATCCTTCTTCATTGACATTTCACCTGTTTTTGTGTCGCAGACATATGGGACCCTTGAAGTCCATGAAATATGACTCCCTAATATATAAAAGCCATTCACTAGTTCACCAGCAAAACCGTTTTAAATGATCCCTTATACTCCTTTACCGGCGGTATCTTGACTCTTTCGGTTATGTTTCTTTACCATGTTTTGATAAGTAAATTTTATTCTTATTTATTAAATATTTTTAGGCTTAATTATTTGTGAATTTTTAAGTATTTTTAGTATTTTAGGTGTTTTATTTATTATTATGCATTTTTATTATTTTTAGTATTTTTATATTATTTTTATTTATTTTTAATTAATTTATATTTTGTTTTGTAGGAAATTAAAACTTGGTGGCAATATTATAATTCTACAGCAAAAGGGATGGCAATCTGGTAATTATGCGCAGTAGGAGCATAATCATAATATTGCAGCTTTGTACCGGCGCGCCAGGGGTGCAATAGATTCAGCAGCAAGGTGGTTCGCGTAATACGCGCTTAACGGTAGCTTCGTCGGAAGTAAATGGCACCGTTTGCCGGAGCTGCTGAAGCATTGGTCCGCGCAATGCACAAGCAGCTGAAATGGAAGAAGTAGGCGCAATGCACGAGGCGAGAGAAGGTTGACCCGGTCAAAGGGCGAGCGAAGGCTGTGTTTGGCAACGTGTTAATTGTTTCAGAATAGTATTATTCGCGATTTTGATCTTTAATTTGATTCCAAATTGAATTTTAATTCCACATTAGCTTAGAATTATTATTGTACTTCTATAAATATATTATGAGAGCACTTTACATTATATTAGAGCAAATTATTAGTAGATTATTAGATATATTTAAAAACTCTCTCAGGTGATATCTCTGTTAATTCTCTTGTTTATTATTTTTATTATGTTTAGCTAATTTTTTTATTCAGTTCTAAGGGGATGTTGAACCTTATTTTCAGTTAATGGTTGAATTTAATTATTAATATTTATTCCGTCTTATATGAAATTACTCATGATAATTTGTTTTAATTGTTTATTTGATATTGGGTTTGATTGATTTGATTTTAGCATGTTAAGTTGATCAAATTATTATCAATTGCTAGACTTAAGAATTATATTACGTGTAATTGATATTGTTCTTAATCGCTGGTAGTGAATAGTGATAGATGATTGTGGTCAAGTTTTTGTTTATTGCTATGGTTATCATGATATAAATTAAATAATCCGAACTTATGAAATTGTTGCTTAGAATAATCTAATTTTCTTGTGATTAATACTTCCATTATATTAAATTTAGAGAATTTGTTCTAGATTGGATAATGGTTAGAATCTAATGAAGAGCTTGTTTTGTTAGATTAAAATTAAGGAAAATTTCGAGTAGCAGAGTTTGTTGTTGCCTAGGGTTATTAGTTTCATGGAAGATAGAAATATATTCTAATTGATTGATCTATTAATTGTAATGGTGAGATTGAACCGAAAAACTAAAGTTTTTAATTATTTGGTTAATCTTATTAATTTACTTTTATTTATTTAGTTAATTATAATTAATTCAAAATTCCCATCTAGTTTACATTGTATAACAATAAATTAATCATTCTCTGCGGGTTCGACCCTTACTTACTATTATACTGATTTTGCGATTGAAAATAAAGATTAATTTTGAAATATTAACGATAGCTACCAATGTTGCATGAGATCGAACTATTTATATTTACGAGTATTACTTTTAAAGTTAAAATCTTTAAACACTTTTTTATTAATTAATCCTAAGATTAAAATTTCATGGGCTATTTTTCAACTGCGAAGCCCATTTGATACTTAAAAGGAGGTACTATTTAATTACACCTTAATTCCTCGGGCTTAAAGGTATTAGAGAATACCTTCAAAGCAAAACCAAACCAATTCTCGACTCTAATATCTCCATAATTACATGCATATTTTAGAAAGAATTATCAAAGTTTGTCTTTAGTTCTTCCTTTTCCTTCATTCCAGGTGCATGAGCCAATAAATTTGGAGGGAATTTCTTATAATACACATCTGCAAGAGCATAATATAGTTTACTTGCGGGACAATGTTGAAGCTCCCAACATTAGCAAATGAAGATTATTCAAAATGTAACTTATATCAGTTTTATATCTATTGTAAGCAATTTCGGTTTGTAATATATGGGAGTAGTACCAATCAAAAATATCTTTATAATCTCTCTATTGCTGTGTGTCTACTATTCCCTCGTGCTTTGTGTATATTCTTTTTGGATTCCTCCTTTAGATTTATGTATTTGGTTGTAATAAGCTCTAGTAGGTAAATAAACTCATTTTGTTGGACTGCTAAATTTGAAATCAGTTGAATTTAGTAAAAAAAAATTGCTATAAAATGATTTTATCAATGCTTCACTTTTTTCTTCTTTTTTTTTTTCAAATTTATGTAACAAAAAAATAATTAAATTTTTATATGCTCCACTTCTTAAACCAAGAAAACTTGATGGTACTACTTCTGTTCGTGCGAGAGTATTACTTTTTTTGTTTTGAAAAATTGAGAATACAATTCTTTTTTAGTTTACTTGTGGGGGAGTATTCTTTAATTGGTTCTTTTAAGAACTTCTTGAACTCTGTGGCGTTCAATCCTGACTTATCAATCATCAATTCATAGGTAATTGTGGCATCATTCATCCATACGCTAACGATTATACCAAGATTTCCACTTCAATATAAGCAACGGGTCGTGATGTCTTTGAAACACGTACAATCTATGCTAAAACGATCCGGACGACGACCACCTCACACAAACGTACTGTGAAGTCTATCATTTGATGTCAGAGCTTGTACTTTTTTTTGTAGGGTGGAGTACTGAGTCTAGGTATAATTCTCTCTTGCCAGAAAAATGAAGTTGAGATCATTAACCATTAGATTGATTTCATTGTAATTGGGAAATAAACAGTGTCGGATGGTGGATGTCAAATTTTGAACTAAATAAAAGCAAAACACGAGCACTCATATTTAAAGTGATTTGGATATTAATAATCATACAAGGATTGGAAGCAAATAAATCATATAAGGGCAGAATAAAGATTACCAAGTTCAACCTATAAAATTACATGAATATGGCAGCACTCCTTACAGGCATATAACTAAGCTACATGTTGTGTAACTGCTAGTTTTGGTTTACAGTATTTGATTTATGCCGACGGTGCAGAATCATCCAAACAACGAATAGCTGCAGAAAATGCATATCGACTATGCAGAATCATCCAAACAACAGTTCACAGCAGAAAATAGCCAACGTATAGAACATTCTCCTGTAATGAATTTAAATTTAGTATTCCGTCTCTAGCACACCATCAATCAGACCAAATTCCATAGCCTGCAGAAAGGTGATAAAAAAAACAGCATGTTACGAAAAGATTGTAGCAACCCAAGTTAAAAATAGTGTAAGCATAACATCTTAAAATGAAAAGCTGCAAGAAATTTATACATTAGCAAATATCAGCATAATTAAGCAAAGTGTAAACACTGTTCTGACTAGTCACCCAAGCGAGTCATCTGATACGGTCTTATGCAAAAATTTAAGACAATGAAAGGGGCCATCAGCTTTTTCAGTGCAGCTGGTTGCAGCAGAGGAGTTGGAGAGAGTTGTCATCAGCATTAAGAATTTAAATCACTAACAAGCATCTTAATCATCTTCACCTCTGAAATCACAGGGATATAAAAGGATAGGCAACATTACCTCAGAAACAGATAGAAACCGATCCCTCTCAGTGTATTGTTGTACTTTCTCAAGTGGTTGACCAGTAAAGGCAACATACATCTTGTCTATTTTCTGTACCAAATAATGAGAATGTAAACAAGAGAGAAGAGATAAATTATTGTTAAATTCTTCGGGGTGGGGGCGTCAGGGTGGGGGCCAGGTGGGGGACAAAAACGTATTTTATACCAATTAAACAATTTGAAAAAACCTACCCCTACCATACTCTGTACTATAATTGTCAACTCGTGAATTGTATCGTGTATCAAAAACCTCTATATTGTGTTTTATGTATCATATCGTACGATACAGAAACGAAATGAAAAATGTGGCGATATGTTTAAACATATAAAACACATAATTTATTGGACAATCAAGAATATTAGTTTGATTATATATAAAAATAGTCAAATAAATATTATTATAAACTAAAAATAAATTTTAAAGTTAAATAGTAGCCAAAATACTCTAAATTAATTTATTAGATATTATTTTAGTAATCTTTATAGAGTAACAAGAGAAAATAAAAATTCAAATTCATCTTTAATCCATAAAACAAAAGAGAATAATTCAAATTAGCAAGTGGAGATTTATATATCTATTTATAGAAAATGACGTGAGAAAAATAGAGAGACATTCTAAAGAAGATATAAAACTCTAAAAAGTGATTAAAGACTCATCAAACGATATAGAATATGTTTGTGTTAAAAAAAAAATCATTCAAAATGGTAGAAGGCTTAAAAATTTTGCTTTAACTCTGTTGGATCTACATAATAACATTCGGTTGCTAACTTTAAAAAGTATTGTAACTAAATCGTATGATATAATGTCATTTTCAATGTATCCTGCGATATACGTATCGACTTGTTTCCATATCGTAACATATCGTACGATACGTTACGATTCTGACAACTATGCTTTGTACAATGCAAGGTGACGTTTTTCCATTCCCGTTTTACCGTATCAAACTACGGCTCGGATAACATTGGTTCGGACTAAATTAGGTTGAATTTGAGATTTATTTGGTAAGTAAACAAAACTTTCTCAATCTATATGAGAAGATTTTCTGGCTTTGAACTTGACCAAAAAGGCCCATGGATTAGATTGTTGCTGTCCAAAAGGAAACTACAGAAAAGAGACTTACATGGCGAGATTGAACTGCTTCATTCACTTGACGCCTCACATCCTCCACATGTCCCTACACCACAAGCACAATCAGTCACGAATCTTTGAAGTAAATCCATCTAGTCATGTTGATATTCACACTAATCACCTTCCAAAAGTGTTATATTTTTATGCGCAACGCAGTTATATGGAAAACTAATTTAGAATATACAATTTGCCACTTGAACTTCCAATATTTTTGTTTATGTGAGTTAACAATTTATTTAGCATCATGTTCATGTCATTACACAAAATGTAATATTCACAACAGCACCTGATATGTATGTGTGTGTGTGTAAAACTGTAATGTATAGGGAAAACAAGTCAACTGTTATAAATTGAGCTAAATGAGGTTCTAAAAGGAAGAAAGGTTGAAGCTAGTTGTGTAAAAGTTAAATTATTTTGAAGGCAAAGTTCCATGATATTATTATCCAATCTGTATAACAAGATTTTATATGGCCGTTGCATAGAAATTCCAGAGTATTATGATTGACAATATGCATAAAATCTGCACACAAGGAATTCTATCTCTCGGGCAAAACAAAATAAATCTCCTTTTGTAATCATCACCCGTTCCAGTTTTAAATAAAATATTTACAGGGTAGGGAGGAAAATCCATAGTGGTATCTTGACGAGGAAACACAAGCTTTTTTAATTTTTGGCCATAGTTATATCCAACAAATTACACAAATGAACTTGAGAGCAAAAGTGTAGAGTTAATCTAAGTTACAAGAGTGGAAGAACATGTGTAACTAGATGCATTAATGAATTATGAATAACTGGAGCTAAGTCAGCTGAGTAGATGATGAACTTTTTCACTTCACTTTTAAGCAGGCATAACTCTACAGTTCTATATACCATTTTCTTTATACATTTTGACCCATTAAATGAACAGAACTAACCTCGCATTTGTATCAGTACAGAATTAGATTCATACAGGTTTGACAACAACTAATGATGCTACTAATCCATATATACGTGTTCTAACTATAAACTACTTAAGTTTAAGCTAAAATGTGTGCAAGTGTGATACAGAGAGAGAAGGTGGGGTGGAGTGGAGTGGGATTTGTGGGGCATGGGGATGGGGGTGGGGGTGGGGGAGAGAATGTAAATTGCAAACTACAGTGTGAATGCTTGGATAGAAAGGGAGAACACTTGAATTTAAGAGGACAATTTATATTGTCAGAGTCTACAATTTGAATACAAAATTAGTTGTTACTTCGGAAATACAAGGGATGTGTAGGGAGTTTGAGATACATAACAGAAATATGTCCCATGTTTAGGAATCCAGCAAAATAGGATTGAAGGCACACATGATTAGGGAAAGTTAAAAGGGGAAAAATTGAAAAGAAAAAGTAAAAAGGACAAACAGAAAGTATCGAAGGGGAAAAAACAGAAACAAAATTTAGCAAGTATAAAGTCTTTTAGTTCAATTGCATGCAAGAACAGTAGAAAGGCCTACCAAGCATAAGAGTTATTCTTCATAAGAACAAAAAAGAAATGATTTAAACAAAAGGGCCAGTTAGTACCCCACATCCACTTTGAGGTTGATGTATCATAATACGTGAATTTGGCATTGAGTAACGCATGCCCTTTTCTCCACCAGCCAGAAGAAGTGCTCCTTGGCTTGCAGCGACTCCAAAACATACAGTGCCAACCTTAGGTTTTATCTGACAAATGAACATTAATGGATTCAGTAAAAGATTAAATAAAATAAATTAGATCATAATGCAACTAGTAAACAAAAGGGAAAGCAAACATATTGCATACAGTTTAAGATATTTCTACAAGCTCAATT
The DNA here is from genome assembly GCA_947179155.2 of Hedera helix. Taxonomy (NCBI): domain Eukaryota; kingdom Viridiplantae; phylum Streptophyta; class Magnoliopsida; order Apiales; family Araliaceae; genus Hedera; species Hedera helix. The sequence continues at coordinate 2,895,657 of OX359280.1, read as the reverse complement.
AAGTGAAAATATCTTGAAATGAAATCAATACTCCAATTAATGTCTAAAAAAGATATTTTAGCCTACTATATTTTCTTAAGTGGCTCGTTGATTATCAGCACTAACCTATATACATTCAATTGGGACCCAACTAAGAGGATAACATATAAAACTACTGCACAAACCAAACATGCATTTGTGATATTTACCAAGTTAGATTGGGACAAAGATATGCAGGAATTAACAAGTTAAAACTGTAAAAGAGATGAACAAAATTCATTCTTACCCAAGACATGCAATCATAAATTGCCAAAACAGAGTAGGTGCTCCCACCCGGGCAGTTCAGATACACCTAAGTAATATGATAAAATACAATCATAACATTAAAAATCTAATTTTTCAATTAGGTTTGTGGCCTTAATATTTTGATTTCAAGAGTAAGAGAGATGTTATTAGAAAGAATTTAACCACACCAAGATGTCTGCATCTTCATCAATTGTTGCCAGAGTCACAAGCTGTGATATAACTCTTTGAGCCACCTGTGCATTGATTGGCTGGCCGATAAAGATAATACGATTCCTAAATAATACAGTAGAAAGGTCCAAGGGTCCCCCAGGAGTCAGTACAGCTGGCATTACAGGTGGATTCCCCTTTCGGGCTTCTATAGGACCATAGCTGTTAACAGGAACAAATTTGCAGAAGTAAAGATTATGTTATTAAAGGGGGAAGAAACACAAAAAAGCAGATTCAAGGGTAAGATTACCGAGACCAAAGCTCTGACTGTTATTATAGCAAACTGACTAGTATAAGATCACAAACTCTTCGATTTTACCAATTGAGTCTCCCCGTACACCTAGACTAGTGGTTTGAAAAATCATACTGGATAAATCCACAAGAGCTAGATTATAAATTGTTCAACTTCACAAAGTTTTGTACCCAAATGTATCTATTGGTGATAACACAATTGGCAACTTGGCTAACAAAGGTAAAAGAACTGGTGTAATTAATTAAATCGTGCCTTTAGGTTGAGAAGTTGGGATCAACAAAGACAAGCTTATTTATTTATTGAATGATAAGTAACCCTCAATGTTAGTATTACCATTCCTCCAAAAATAAGAAATCCCAGTAATGCTTCAACAATTTTAGGACAGAAAGATGTTATCTTTATGAAAATTTTGAAAACATAAAGAACTCAATCAACCCTAAAGCCTAGCCATTGCGCCGTCTACAAAATTCTCTTATTTTCCGGTTAAGTGTTGTTTAATAAAACTGAATGAAAAGTTGTGAATGTATAGGAAAATATGAATGAGCTTAATGGAGTAGAAGCTCTGAATACAGATTGGAATGAAATGACGTGTTTAATAATTGTTTGTTATAAACAAATTTATTATGTAATTATAAATAAACAGCGCTACTAAAAAAAGTTACATATAAACTTTTGAACAATCTTTGATGGAGTATACTATTGGTAATATAATTTTAGGAATAAAATACTAAAAATATTAATAATATTCTATCTGTCCATAAATCAAAACAAACGACTACAACAACATTAATTAAATTGTTTATTGACTAATTTGTTGAAGAAAAATAAAATATAATTTGTATATAACAAAATTTATTTACAATAGTAAAATGTTACGAATTATAATCCTAATTAAACTAGGGTATTGACTGAGGTCAACTAAAGGTATTTAGGAGATGAAAAATGAATGGCTGAGATTAGAATAGTTGTTAGTAAATGAATGGTTTAGATTAAATGAAGAATGAAGCTGCTATATATGGAGTGAGTATGTACTGAACATGTATATGAATGAAATTGATAATTTTCTCCCAATCTCTATTCTTCTCTCTTCTTCCCCCAAAATTCTCCCAAGTCAAGCTAAGAGACTTAAAACTTCAACAACATAAAACAATATGGATATTGAATGTAATTTTTATTCAGCACCATTTCTTATCGATTAGGTCACAATTTTTTGGATGAATCGTTCAGACACGTTCAGAGTTTAAAATTTGTAAGCCAAACGGTCTGAATGACTTATTCGGTCAAATTCAGACTCATTCAGAAGTAAATAAACAACCCTTTAGTTGTCTCCAATATTCTAATAGGAGTGACCAAGTGACTACAAAATTTATATTGACTGTTAACCAATCCCAAACTCCTTAGTTCTCTGTGTAGCAAACAGCTACATAAAAGACAAGACATTAACCACGGCATCAATAACTAACACAATGATATCAACAACTTACTAAACAATAGATGTATACGAATAGAAATATATGACAGCATTACAAAGATATCAGCAATAAACCTTGGACTAGCTACAGCAAGAGATTGTTTTTCGTCTAGCTTCAACCTTAGCCCACGCGATTTACTTGATAATCCTAGTAATAGAAAAGCAAAATTTATCCATATATTATCTAATCAATTTCCATAAACTATTAGATAAGCAAACCAATTTGACTCAAAATGAGATAAAATTAAAATTAATCAAAGGGGTAAAGTTAAATCAAACTAAGCACTGAATTAACAGCGGAAAATAGTGAACTGAGCCTCGGTTTAAGGTCTTCAATTTTAGTAAGATAATCAAGAAAATATTAAAACAAATAATTATACTCCATTTCACAAAAAGGAAAATATACCAGTAATTGAAGAGTCACCGTAGGGACTTGGCAGAGCAGAAACTATTGATTTCTTTGGGTTCCTGTTATACAAAAAGAATTCATTACACATAACAAAAAAGACTATAACTTTCAATTTACTGAACATATAAATTGCAATTAGTTACTGATATAAGTGTACCTATGAGAAAATTGTGAAAGAGAGGATGATTTGGGCCGAAAAGATACATAAAAACTTGAAGAAACCGATATGGCTGCTGTTACCATTTTGCAGATGCAGAAAGAGGAGTGAGGAGATAGACGAACCCGAATGGGGCAGATACTGCTTCAAGGTATCAGCTGGTTCGACCCGTTTAAGTTAGCTGGTTGGACCCGTTTAAGTTTGCTAGCCGAATGTTGCCATTTGAATTCGGATTGATAGGCCCATGAGCTAGGGGTGGCTTAGCCCATTAGAACTTGGAAGTAATTCCAAATGCTATTTCAATGAGGCCCACTTTATTTTTTAACTTTTGTCTTGTGATACTATTTTGGAAATAAATTATAAGAACTTCATTGTAACGAGTAAACAAATATATACCACTGAGTATCTTGATTATTCTACTATAATCCTTGTGGTGAATCATTTTCTATTGTAATTTTTATGGTTAAGTTATTATTGTTCTATTGTAACTTATCATTACTATTTTTTCTTTTTTTCTTTTTAATATAATCGAGATCGTTAAAGATCAAGGTTAAAGTTTAGAAGACTGAATATTGAAAATTTCAAAAAAATCCTTATAGAGATAAAGAATGAGATTTTTTAAAGGAGAGTCTAAAAACTTGAATTTATGTGAGTAGGGTTTGTAGAAATATTTTTTTTACTTTTAAAAATATCAATTCCTCTTCCATTTTTTATTTTATTTTTTTTGGCTAGTTCAAAATTTACCAAGATTGGATCTCTCAATCTCATCGATACCATAAAGTGGATATTACTACTAACGCACCATGGGTGAGGTTTATCTCGGGATAAGTTGTCATGTAGAAAAAGCAGAATTCTATAGTAAATAAAAAACTTGGGTACTTTTTTACTTGTTAGATGGAAATTACTCTTCTTTTTTTAGGCTTGTTTAAAACACACCCACCACCCCCTAAGCACACAAGGGACGGACATAGCTATTGGGCCAATACCCTCTTGTTAATAGTAACTATTTTTCCCCTATGGAGTCTGAGTATCTCTCTGGGTTGGATTAGAAATGGTGTGTTTAAATTTTCTTTTTCTTCCAATTTTGCAGTCAATGGCTGTGGCTGTAAACAATGCTAATTTAATGCAAAACTCCTCCCATGTTTCATACACCCTCAGATTAGCATGAACCCATGTAGTCTATTAAGTCATGCTTGGTATTTACCAGTTTCTTTTAGTTTTGATCTTTCCGTTTTCAGAACTTTTTGGGTTTGTCTCGTCTCTTCTCCAAAAATCCTGTAAAATACCCATTGTCCAAATACTGTAATCATACTAAGCAAACTATACGTTTGTCAAGACCAACATAGAACTCTCAGTTTCAGTCACATCAGTTAATGCACCATCTAATCCACAAGAAGAATCTTATTTGCATCATTTTAAGGATATGTAGCTGTTCCACAATTTTGTTTCTCTTTTTTTTTTTATTACAAATGGAAATCTTTTTTGTGGAACGGATGGAGTACATAGTTCTAGCATGAACACTAAACACCAAGTATATATATCATATTACCTTTCTTACAATTTAAACCAGATAATACATTCAGGCATGATGATCACCATACAACCATGACATGATGAAATAGTTACTCCACAGAAGATGATGGAATCCAAACAAAATTATCAACTGGAAAGAAATGGCAGACAGGAGCGGTGCCAGGCCGGAATCCAAGCACAGTAAATGCAACATGGTCCTTGTCCCACTTTGAAGAATCCATATGACAAACACCAACAGCTTCCACCCTATCCCCGTTTTCACCACCAAGGGAAATTTTAAACACCTTATTCTCACTCTTTTGGCTCCCATGGCAGTAAAAAACGGCGTAAGGATAAGGCATGGTATGACATGCTACCATTTTAGGGGCTGCAATCTCTCGGGGCGCCTCCAAAATAGTATAATCTTGCAAAAGGGTAGTGTTATCTGAAGGGTGGGTGATGGTGGTTATAAGTTTAAATTTAGTCCCCAACCCAAACACACCTCGAGTAGAATCGAGTATGGATTCTAAGGAAGTAGCACAAAATTTAATCTCTCCTCCTTTGGGTTTCATTTCACATAGTTTAAGAGTATGTTCCATGGCTTTGGCTTGGCGGGAGTCTTTAGAGAATGAGAAGAGTGAAAGAAGGTAATCGAGTTGTGATGAAGAGAAAGGAATTGAATCGGATTCTTGTCTAGGCAGTAGATGAGGAGAGGTGGAAGGGTCTTTGATTGCGAAATAGATAGGCATTCTGTATCCCACATAGAGATCTTCAACCGTGAAGAAGACATTAAGTGACGGATCCATGTGAGAAGATGTATGATTTTCATGCATTTTGTTAGGGTCATACTGATCATTGCCTGGATTACCATAGATCGTCACATGGTTATCACCCCTTTGTTGCGAATCATATACTCCTTTTTCAGCATCATTCCATTGTCCTCTGATTATCATGCGTGCGCTGCTTCCATAAACACACTGCCAACAAATGAGCAGCAGATGAATTTCCAAACTGCTGATAATTTTGAACTATTTATGGCAAAATTCCAGTTGTATGTTGAGAACCATATGTATATAAGGGATTTTTTTTACTTTCATCTTCTTAAATCTCGTTGGTTAACAATATCTAACAAATTTATGCAAGTTCATGATTACAAAAAGAGAACAAATTGTGCAGACAAGTAGTAGGAGGAGGAGGAGGTGTTACCTGTAAAACAAGCAGAGCAGAAAGTATAAGGCTGCAAGAGGCAAATCCAGAGTCCATCTTTGGTGTTCTTTAAACACCTTTTGCTTTTCTTCAATTCTCTAGCTACTTCTGAACAACTAAGCTTGAAGGAAGGATAAGCACGCACGGCTATTATAATTTCTTAATTGAGATATACATACATACATATGTGTGTGTGTGGTGTGTGTGTGTGTGTGTGTATATATATATATATAAGCAATAGATATTTCCGTAGCCAAAATTGATATTTTTGCACGTGAGATTCTCTTTTTTTTAACTATAGTGACAATTTTATTATTACTATAGACTTATAGCGATATTTTATATGTAAAGAGTATTATCATAAGTCTATAACGACGGATATAATTTTACCCGTTACTAAGTTAAAAAGGGGTTCATATATAAAAATATTAAATTTTATTGTAAAAATATATATTATATATATAGGGGTGCGTCCACAAAAACCGAAGTCTTGTTACAACAATCATAAGGGCAAATTGACTTATTAAAATTCCTATCGCTAGAATTTATAACGAAAAAAATAATAATAAAAATTAATTTTGCTGTTACAAACTATAATAACAAGGTCAATTTTATAAAAATAATGTTTATCGATAGAGTTTGTAATGTGAGGACAATAAATAACCTATTGCTATAAATATCTTACCCCATATACATATACATACATATATATATATATACGTTACTTTAAAGAACTTCACATGTGCAAATGTAGTTTTATGTCCTCGACCACATTTAAACATATCCTGTTGCTGGTAAACTTTGTAGACTGGACTTTTATTAATTCTTATTCTATTAATTAACATTTTTTGATACTACCGGTCCCAAAAATGAGATTAGTGGATGATGGACGGTGTCTGTCACGTCTGTCACATCCTCAATTTCCACACTTCACACATACTTTTAGACTTAATTCTCAAAAAAGTCAATTCACTCTTTTTGAGCTATCAAAAAAATAAATTATTTATTTTTTAACATCAATAATATTTAATTTTTAAACAATCGTTAAAATTACTCAAAATTTAACCAAAGGAGGGGATGCATCTAGATAGTTTGAGTGGCTGAATACTATTCTGTATCCCTAATTTGTAGACAGAAGAGAGAGGATAAACTGTTTTTTTTTTTTGGTCTTGTTTGTACACTTTGAAAGTTTTAATTTTGCTAAATTCATCGAACAAAAAAGTATTATTTAATTTTTTAAACTAATTTATGAAATTTAAATTTAAAATAAATGATTTAAATTTGTTCATAATTTTAAAATAAAAAATTTGTACTTGGTCATATTTTGTAATTACTATTACATTAATTAAAATAAAATTAATTTTGAATATTTAGATTTTAGAAATTGACTTGGATAAAAATTAAATGAGACTTTTTTATGAAATGAAAGGGTCAAAATTTAATTTGATACCCTTTTTTAAAAAAAATAAATTGAGTTTTTTGTTTTTAATTTAATAATTTATTATATATTGGATACCACATTATAAGTCATGTCAGCAGTAATTTATAAATTAAATATCATATCTGATGCCGCATCATCTCTTGAGTAACCATGGTTGGAATTATAGTTAAATTTTGAATAATTGTTTGAAAAATTAATATTATCACTGTTAAAAATAATAATTAATATTTTATTTTGATAAGGTGACAAAAATTCAATAATTTTTTTTGATAATTAAGTCTATGGGTTCTTATCACTTGATGGGAAACCACAACAAATGGTCTTCATATAGCATATAACATCTTTTCTTTTTCTTATTGCTTCTCTTTCACATTCTGTCTCTTTCTTGAACAAGTACTATTCATGACCAACTCCTCCTTCCGTGGCTTAGCTCATTGCGAAAGTCCAATACCAGTAGTCAAAACACTCGACATTAACTAATATTATTGAGATCGTAGTGCAAATAGGCACTTGAAAAGATTTATTTATTTTTCTAGAAAAAAGAAGTAACACCAAAACTACAAAAATTGTAAGACTTAAATTTTAACCATCTAGGATCCAAAGGTTAGATTTTTATTGGCTAAGAAATCTATACAAAGATTTTTCTTGCCCGGCCCCCTGTTACAAAATAAATCCAACTCCTCAAATTTTATGTTAATCTGACTTAAGATTCTATAAAATTATTTTTCAATAATATCATTTAAATTTCTATATTTGGGTAGAAAGAAAGAGACCGAAAAATGATGAATGAGAGGCTTTTTTCTTTGTTCTCATCAGTTTTTTCTATTTATAGTACTAAATAGGTTATAACAATATTTACAATCAAGTTATTATAATCAATTCTTATAATTTAATTACAATTATTGTGACGCCCCCAAATCTGGGCCCACACAGCCCAAACTTGAGTCGTCAAAAGACTACAACAAAATTATTACAACAAAGCACAACGTACAACAATACAGTGTATAATAATACACAACTAAGTCTTCACTATTATTGCCACACTATTTTACAAAACGCGAAGACTATGATAACTATTCCTCGGACCCTCACTCCATTCCCCGACTAGACCCTGTTATGTTTTCTTCTCCTGTTGAAAAACAATGGAACAAAAGAAAGGGTGAGCTCAAATAGCCCAGTAAGAAATATCATGACTAAGATAATGACGAATAAATTATCATTAGCCTTCAACAATTGAGTTCTTGATAGAATACAATAGACTACAAGGTTTATATCAAAAACTGTAGTTAAATTCTTAAACAATGTTCAGATCAATAATAGCAGCGGAATGAGCAATCTATTAGAAGAATAATGCAGACTATAATGTCCACTCGCTTCTCTTTTTCGTAAAAACATCATCAACTTTTATCATCTGAAATACCATTAGTCATGATAATATAAATTCACAGTTCCTGATCATAATCATGCACATCAACAGTTCATCTTTGCACTACGGGCCAAAGACATTCAATATAACACCAACGGTCATGATTATACCAGATTCAGCCTTTGGTCATAATCATACCAAACAACAGTTCATCTTTGCACTACGGGCCAAAGAGAACATTCACCACGTGCCATAAAAGACACCGAACAGATGTATCGCCTTTAACCTATTATATCGCCTTTAACCTATCATCTGTTCAACAAATATATCACATATGTGCCCCCGGCCACAGATATTCACAACAGCTTGATTTTTGGATGATTAGAATGATATAAATGATGAACAGAAGAAATAGGATAACAATAAGTATCGGAAGTTTACTTTGTACAGATTCAAATAATGTCCAAATTGTCAACATGATGTGGAGTGAAATTTAAAAATGATATTCAAGATCCACAGTTCAGAATAACGGTTACAATTCAATAGAAAGGTTCACGTAAATAGGAAGGTTCAGTTGAAATAATGAAGTTCAACTATTATGGAACATATAATATTTTCAGGAATTATAGAAGCAATAGTTCCATAATAAATTTCGATTTAGGAGTATGAAAGAAAATAATATCCCTTACCGTAGCAGGTTTGATTAACAAAAGGTGAAGGAAATTAATACAAAGGGTTATTCACCAACAGGCGGCAATCCGCTCCGTAAGGTTATTCCCACAATTTAATAGAATTTGAGTACAAAGAGTTATTCACCAAACAGGCGGCAATCCGCTCCGTAAGGTTATTCTCAGAGATTAATAATGAATGAATACGAAAGGTTATTCACCAACAGGCGGCAATCCGCTCCGTAAGGTTATTCCCACAATTTAATAGAATTTGAGTACAAAGAGTTATTCACCAAACAGGCGGCAATCCGCTCCGTAAGGTTATTCTCAGAGATTAATAATGAATGAATACGAAAGGTTATTCACCAACAGGCGGCAATCCGCTCCGTAAGGTTATTCCCACAATTTAATACATGGAAATAAAAGGCACGTCTTATGAGTAAGGTAGAAACAATATTATTATCGAGAATCAAATAATGATAATCCCTTACCATAGTACGTTTGAATAATGGAAGATGAAAAAGATGGTATCCCTTACCGTAACACGTGACTGGATATTGATTTAAATGAGGTTGATTAACTTGAACAGTACACGTATACTTATAGATCTTCACAAATACTCAAGATGACTTAAGCACACTTAGAGAGAACTTTCACAAGAAGTATTTAGAGAGAGAAAGAAAGAACAAGTAAGGAAGTTTATGAAAAATCCTTAAGTTAAGGCTTCTATTTATAGCCAAAAATCTTATCATTCATTTAATCTAAACCATTCATTTAAAGATCACCTTTTAATCTACACCATCCATTTCAAATATTATATTATCTTTAATCTACACCATTCATTTCATATCACCTAATAATCACCTAACTTTATATTATAAACAAATAACTTTATCAATTCAATTATTATGACTAATTGTTATAAATACAGTATAGTTAGCTCTTAGATATCAAGTCAATAAATTAATGAAATACAACTGTTTAAATAACATCATAATAGAGATAACAATAATGTAAAATAAAGCATACGTTATTGTGTAATGACAATTATTGATTCAATAATGTGAATTACTGTGCATATGTTACTGTGACAATTATTAGGTTCAATAATTTTAAAAACAGTGCAGCAACAATTATTGACTCAATGATATAAAATACAGTGTAATGACAATTATTAAATCAATAATGCAAAATACTGTGTAACAACAATTATTGAATTGATAATATAAAATATTATGCAGTGACAATTATCGATGAAATGATGCGTAACAGTTACGGTGTCAATTATCAGACCAATAATATGAGACACTATGCAATACCGTGTGTTACTGTAGAGTACCGTGTGCTACAGAAAATACCAAAAACTACCGTATGCTACTATTCTTTTATCACCGGTATTTTAACAGTTCCGTTGACTATTTTTATTTAAAAAGGTTACTTCTGTCGTTTTCTATATCCGACAAATATTCCGTTGTGGGGTCCACCAATAATTTATTATTTCGGCGCCGTCGTACGGCACGAATATTCCCCGACCAAACGAATATTCTCCGACAAAGCGAATATTGTCCGACAAAATAAAATTTGCACATAACATCCTTAACTTTCAATTTTGTTAATTTAACCACTTACTGTTTCAAAAAAAATATATATGAAGAAAAATTAAATTTTGTATTTCATAAAATTCGGGGTCTTACAACCTCCCCTCCTTATGAAATTTCGTCCCCGAAATTGACGTACCTGACATATCGAAGAGGTAAGGATACTTAGATTTCATCTCAGATTCTAGCTCCCAGGTCATTTCCTCAGTATCTTGGTTCCTCCATAAAACCTTAACTTGAGGTATAACCTTTGAGCGTAGGATCTGCTCCTTCTTATCCAGGATCTTAACAGGTACCTCCTCGTATGTTAAATCTTCTGCTATAACGTCTGGTTCTAACTCAATGACGTGGTTTGGGTCCTTCACATATTTACGTAACATAGATATGTGAAAAACGTTATGGATGCGAGACATACTTGGTGGTAGGGCTAGTCTGTAGGCTACGGTTCCTATTCGATCGAGGATTTCAAATGGGCCAATAAATCGAGGGTTGAGCTTTCCTCTTTTTCCGAATCTCGTAACCCCTTTCCATGGAGAAACACGTAAGAATACATGATCTCCGACGTTGAAACTTTCGTCTCTCCGATGAAGATCAGCATAACTCTTTTGTCGTTCTTGTGCGGTCTGTATTCGTTGTCGGATCATTTGGATCTTTTCGGTCGTCAAGCGTACCAACTCGGGTCCCAACAATTTTGCTTCTCCTACCTCATTCCAACATATTGGAGAGCGACACTTCCTTCCATACAATGCCTCGAATGGAGCCATGCCTATGCTTGCTTGGTAACTGTTGTTGTAAGAAAATTCCACCAACGGCAAGTACTTATCCCAACTTCCTTTGAAGTCTAATACACAAAGTCTCAAAAGATCTTCGAGGGTCTGGATCGTCCTTTCCGATTGTCCGTCCGTTTGAGGATGATATGCAGAACTAAAACGTAGTTCAGTGCCCATAGCTTTTTGTAGACTGGTCCAAAAGCGTGAAGTGAATCTAGGATCTCGATCAGAAACTATGAAAACTGGCATGCCATACAATCTCACGATCTCATTTATGTACATACCGGCAAGACGTTCAAGTGAAAAGTTTTCTCGTATAGGCAAGAAATGAGCAGATTTGGTCAATCTATCTACGATCACCCAAATTGCATCTAAGCCTTGAGAAACTTTTGGAAAACCCGTCACGAAGTCCATATTGATGTGTTCCCACTTCCATTCGGGAACTTCAAGTGATTGTAATGGACCTTTAGGAACTTGATGCTCTGCCTTGACACGTTGACAAGTTAGGCACCTTGAGATAAACTCCGCAATCTCTCTTTTCATATTGTTCCACCAAAATGTATGTCGAAGATCTCGATACATCTTGGTACCTCCTGGGTGGATTGCAAACGGCGTGTTGTGTGCCTCCATCATGATTTTATGCTTTAATTCAGGATCGTTAGGAACACAGAGTCGAGAGTTGACTCGAAGTATTCCTTTCTCGTCGATTCTTGCTTCGGGAATGGCACCTTCTTGTACTTTCTTTATCATGTTTATCAGTTCCGGATCGGTAGCTTGAGCAACTTTAATTTTATCGATTAAAGTTGGTTCTACTCGCACGTGAGCAATCTTCGAGTGGGTCCCTGGTGTCTTTAGCTCTATCTCCATCTTTTGCAAGTCGTACAAAATACACTTTTGTGTTGTCAGCAGTGCACTTGTACTTGCATAAGATTTTCTGCTCAAAGCGTCAGCTACAACGTTCGCCTTTCCCGGGTGATACTGGATTGTGTGGTCATAATCCTTTAACAGCTCAAGCCAACGTCGTTGTCGCATGTTGAGTTCCTTCTGGGTGAAGAAATACTTGAGACTTTTATGATCCGTATAGATATCCACTTTTTCTCCGTACAAGTAGTGTTTCCAGATCTTTAACGCGAAAACGACTGCTGCCAACTCTAGATCATGAGTAGAATAATTTTTCTCATAATCTTTGAGTTGTCGAGAGGCATAGGCTATAACCTTTCCATGTTGCATAAGGACACAGCCTAGACCTTTGCCAGAAGCATCGCTGTAGATAACAAATTCTCCTGATCCTGATGGTATGGTCAAAACAGGAGCTGAAACCAGTCTCTTCTTGAGTTCTTGGAAACTTTTCTCGCATTCCTCGCTCCATATGAATTTTGTGCTTTTCCGAGTAAGCTGCGTTAATGGAGTGGCGATTCGAGAAAATCCTTCTACGAATCTCCGATAATAACCAGCTAGACCCAGAAAACTTCGGACTTCGGTTACTGTTTTGGGTTGTTCCTAATTTAGTACCGTTTCAATCTTCGCAGGATCGACTGATATTCCTTGACTAGAAATCACATGCCCAAGAAACGCGACCTCCTCAAGCCAGAACTCACATTTCTTCAACTTGGCATATAATTTGTTTTCACGGAGCTTTTGTAGTATCAATCTCAGGTGTTGTTCATGATCCTCGCGACTCTTGGAGTATATGAGGATGTCATCAATAAAGACAACCACAAAATGATCCAAATGTTCCTTGAATATCCGGTTCATCATGTCCATGAAAGCTGCAGGAGCATTAGTTAGTCCAAAAGGCATGACTAAGAACTCATAATGCCCATAACGAGTTCTGAAAGCAGTCTTTAGAATGTCCTCAGCTTTAACCTTTAACTGATGATATCCAGAACGGAGATCAATCTTTGAGAAATGTTGAGCGCCTTGCAATTGATCAAACATGTCATCAATCCGAGGTAACGGGTACCTGTTCTTGATGGTGACATGGTTCAATTCTCGGTAGTCAATGCACAATCTCATACTCCCGTCTTTCTTCTTCACAAATAGAACAGGAGCACCCCAAGGTGATGCACTCGGACGAATGAAACCGGTATCCAACAATTCCTGTAGTTGGACTTTTAACTCTTGAAGTTCAATGGGAGCCATTCGGTATGGAGCTTTGGAAATGGGCTTGGTACCGGGTTCAAGATCAATATAAAATTCAATTTCACGGTTTGGGGGTAAGCCAGGAAGTTCTTCAGGAAAAACGTCAGGAAACTCATTAACAATGGGAATATCATTCAAGTTTGACGTATTTTTGTTCAAATCAGTGACATGAGCTAAAAAGGCTTGACATCCGTTTTTCAATAAACGAATGGCTTTATGGCTAGAAATAACAGTTATAGATTTCAATGGTTTAGTTGCTTGAATTTGCATGACAGGTTGATTAGGAATATGAAAACTAATAATCTTATGAAAACAATCAATTTTAGCATGATGGGTAGTCAACCAATCAATTCCTAAAATCACATCAAATTCACGCATCTCCAAAGAAATAAGGTCAACAGGTAATGTGAGGTTGTTGATTTGAACTAGGCAAGATTTATAGATAGTAAATGTAATAGGTATTTCTCCCAATGAGGTTTCAACTGATAAGACAAGATTTAAGTTTTCAATAGTCAAATTTAAACGTTGAGTACATATAGGTGAGATAAAGGAGTGGATAGAGCCAGTATCTAATATGGCATAGACTTCACGAGAATTTATGAATAGCTTACCGGTTATCACCTCATTCGGTTTCTTGACTGTTATCGTCAAATCGAATCCCGAATACTTCATTCGGATCTTCACGTATTTCAACCATGGGAATACCACTGAATAATTTTCTAGCAAACTGTTTCTCGGGTTCATCAACTTCATCAGTAGTAAGGTACCAATGATTTCCATTAAAATAGTATTTTCGATAGACTGCAGTTTCCACGATAGTGACTAACTTAACCTGAATTCCTCTAAATTGTAACGCCCAAAAGTATAGAAACATCATTTTTAAATAATCTTGAAAATCATAGTTGGAACACCATAAATCCCAAAGACTAATATGAAAAGTCCATATATTCTGATCCTTTGTTATAGAGCATAACCAGGTGATATCACTCTCCCAATTAGTGAGTAAATTAAAGGCAATAATTTTCGCAAGTTCGTTACTTCCTTTAATTGCTTCTAAGAATGGATCTGGAACGGCTGTAGCAGAGCTTTCACCTTCATCCTTACTGGATAGAACACGCATAATTTTTGCCTTAGGCAAATCATTCAACTCTGAGTTTGTAAGAAGATTATTCGTCGCCTCTTGTTTTGCAGCTACATTTGTTTCGGTAATTTCATAGTTAACCTCCTGATTTCTAGATGCCATACTTAACTGTGGTCAGAAAATAAATGTTAGTTCAAATAAACTGACTCATCTCTTCATGTTCCTACATTCAAATCGATTCATTAGATAAAAAAAATCTAATTTAGGTAGGACACACTAGTAATTGATTCTATTCGTCTCTCCCCTCCTAGTTCTAACCCCAGATCTCCATTAAAGACCATATCCCTAAGCTCTGATGCCAACTGTGACGCCCCCAAATCTGGGCCCACACAGCCCAAACTTGAGTCGTCAAAAGACTACAACAAAATTATTACAACAAAGCACAACGTACAACAATACAGTGTATAATAATACACAACTAAGTCTTCACTATTATTGTCACACTATTTTACAAAACGTGAAGACTATGATAACTATTCCTCGGACCCTCACTCCATTCCCCGACTAGACCCTGTTATGTTTTCTTCTCCTGTTGAAAAACAATGGAACAAAAGAAAGGGTGAGCTCAAATAGCCCAGTAAGAAATATCATGACTAAGATAATGACGAATAAATTATCATTAGCCTTCAACAATTGAGTTCTTGATAGAATACAATAGACTACAAGGTTTATATCAAAAACTGTAGTTAAATTCTTAAACAATGTTCAGATCAATAATAGCAGCGGAATGAGCAATCTATTAGAAGAATAATGCAGACTATAATGTCCACTCGCTTCTCTTTTTCGTAAAAACATCATCAACTTTTATCATCTGAAATACCATTAGTCATGATAATATAAATTCACAGTTCCTGATCATAATCATGCACATCAACAGTTCATCTTTGCACTACGGGCCAAAGACATTCAATATAACACCAACGGTCATGATTATACCAGATTCAGCCTTTGGTCATAATCATACCAAACAACAGTTCATCTTTGCACTACGGGCCAAAGAGAACATTCACCACGTGCCATAAAAGACACCGAACAGATGTATCGCCTTTAACCTATTATATCGCCTTTAACCTATCATCTGTTCAACAAATATATCACATATGTGCCCCCGGCCACAGATATTCACAACAGCTTGATTTTTGGATGATTAGAATGATATAAATGATGAACAGAAGAAATAGGATAACAATAAGTATCGGAAGTTTACTTTGTACAAATTCAAATAATGTCCAAATTGTCAACATGATGTGGAGTGAAATTTAAAAATGATATTCAAGATCCACAGTTCAGAATAACGGTTACAATTCAATAGAAAGGTTCACGTAAATAGGAAGGTTCAGTTGAAATAATGAAGTTCAACTATTATGGAACATATAATATTTTCAGGAATTATAGAAGCAATAGTTCCATAATAAATTTCGATTTAGGAGTATGAAAGAAAATAATATCCCTTACCGTAGCAGGTTTGATTAACAAAAGGTGAAGGAAATTAATACAAAGGGTTATTCACCAACAGGCGGCAATCCGCTCCGTAAGGTTATTCCCACAATTTAATAGAATTTGAGTACAAAGAGTTATTCACCAAACAGGCGGCAATCCGCTCCGTAAGGTTATTCTCAGAGATTAATAATGAATGAATACGAAAGGTTATTCACCAACAGGCGGCAATCCGCTCCGTAAGGTTATTCCCACAATTTAATAGAATTTGAGTACAAAGAGTTATTCACCAAACAGGCGGCAATCCGCTCCGTAAGGTTATTCTCAGAGATTAATAATGAATGAATACGAAAGGTTATTCACCAACAGGCGGCAATCCGCTCCGTAAGGTTATTCCCACAATTTAATACATGGAAATAAAAGGCACGTCTTATGAGTAAGGTAGAAACAATATTATTATCGAGAATCAAATAATGATAATCCCTTACCATAGTACGTTTGAATAATGGAAGATGAAAAAGATGGTATCCCTTACCGTAACACGTGACTGGATATTGATTTAAATGAGGTTGATTAACTTGAACAGTACACGTATACTTATAGATCTTCACAAATACTCAAGATGACTTAAGCACACTTAGAGAGAACTTTCACAAGAAGTATTTAGAGAGAGAAAGAAAGAACAAGTAAGGAAGTTTATGAAAAATCCTTAAGTTAAGGCTTCTATTTATAGCCAAAAATCTTATCATTCATTTAATCTAAACCATTCATTTAAAGATCACCTTTTAATCTACACCATCCATTTCAAATATTATATTATCTTTAATCTACACCATTCATTTCATATCACCTAATAATCACCTAACTTTATATTATAAACAAATAACTTTATCAATTCAATTATTATGACTAATTGTTATAAATACAGTATAGTTAGCTCTTAGATATCAAGTCAATAAATTAATGAAATACAACTGTTTAAATAACATCATAATAGAGATAACAATAATGTAAAATAAAGCATACGTTATTGTGTAATGACAATTATTGATTCAATAATGTGAATTACTGTGCATATGTTACTGTGACAATTATTAGGTTCAATAATTTTAAAAACAGTGCAGCAACAATTATTGACTCAATGATATAAAATACAGTGTAATGACAATTATTAAATCAATAATGCAAAATACTGTGTAACAACAATTATTGAATTGATAATATAAAATATTATGCAGTGACAATTATCGATGAAATGATGCGTAACAGTTACGGTGTCAATTATCAGACCAATAATATGAGACACTATGCAATACCGTGTGTTACTGTAGAGTACCGTGTGCTACAGAAAATACCAAAAACTACCGTATGCTACTATTCTTTTATCACCGGTATTTTAACAGTTCCGTTGACTATTTTTATTTAAAAAGGTTACTTCTGTCGTTTTCTATATCCGACAAATATTCCGTTGTGGGGTCCACCAATAATTTATTATTTCGGCGCCGTCGTACGGCACGAATATTCCCCGACCAAACGAATATTCTCCGACAAAGCGAATATTGTCCGACAAAATAAAATTTGCACATAACATCCTTAACTTTCAATTTTGTTAATTTAACCACTTACTGTTTCAAAAAAAATATATATGAAGAAAAATTAAATTTTGTATTTCATAAAATTCGGGGTCTTACAATTATTCTGAAAATATTTTATTTTCATTTTAATTATATTAAAAATATTTTATTTATATTCTAATATAATATTCTATTTACATTGTAATATATGATTAGCAGACACATGAAATGGAGGTATAGTATCAACATAGTATGAGGTGCTGAACTTTCATTTGTAGCATGCAACAAACTTAGATAAAGGGAAAGATAGTACTATACTACTATGCATGAATGAAGACAGCCATGTGTGATGTGTACGTGTCTGTGTGTTATAAATATAAATTACACACGCATATAGAATAATAATAAGGACAACTTTACAAGTATTATATAAAGTATAATATAAAATATTACATATAATTTTAATTATTAAAAAATAAAATTTGATATAATTTTTTATATTTAATAATTACGATTATATATTGTGTTTTATATAGTGTTTGTAGACTTATTTTAATAATAATACAACTAAAAATATATTTGAAACTAATGTACAAAAACGAAATACGTATACATTGATGATTTCCTAGCGCGGTGTTGACTTTGATTAACTAAAAGAGCCAACCTAACAATTTGTTTGCTGCATGGTGCAACTCCTACAAAAATGAAGCATTTCCATATACAGTATGCAATTATTACCCTGCCACTATATATATTTTGCTATAAGTATGTCCAACTCGATGGTCAGCGGATAATCAACAAAACTTCAACTGCCCTGGTTGATAATTAACAATGGTTTTCATTTATGGATTTTCTTAGAATGTGCCCTTAGGGCACATTCTAAGCACTGAAAATAATACATAATAATATTTATTTATGTATTTGTACTGAATTCAATGTATAAAAAAATAATATACTAGTGGATCCCATGTATTGAATTCCGTACAAATATATAAACAAATAAAATTTACCCTTATTTTTCGAGCTTAGCATTGCCCTAAGGGCACATGCTAAGAGGACCCTTCATTTATATATTGAAATAAATAACATGTATATTTTGGATCCGAGAGTTAAAACATCTTATCAGATGTCACGTATAGTAAGAAGTCAACTTCCACTGAGGATAGATTAGCTTAGCTTGTTTTGGATGGATCATGATACTCTCAGAACATCATTTCATTAAATCGAATACTCTTCGTTAGATCTTCAAATATATTTATAAAACGATAATTTTTAAAAATTATTTTATTTTTTAAAGTATTTTATTTTTAATATTAACTATAGATGTAGGGGTTATAGCATGAGAATATACAATTAATCAATAATAAACATGATGGCATCTTAAGAAATTCAACCATTTTATACCCTATAATGGATTTTCTTAATGTGTGCCCTTAGGGCACACATTAAGTGTACAAAACGATGTATAATATTATTTGTTTATATAGGCGCACTGAATTCAATGTATAAAAAAATAATATACTAGTGGACCCTATGTATTGAATTCAGTGCAACTATATAAAGAATTATTTTTTAGTGGGTCCCATCTCTTGTTTTCCGCGCTTAGTGTGTGCCCTTAGAGCACACATTAAGCGGACCCTTTTATAAAATTTAAAAATATAATTGTATCTTTAATTTTAAAATAAATTAAAAAAAATATGACTATAATTTTAAAATGGAGCGAGTACCCTCTATGTACGACGAGCCTGTTCCACTTCGTTATTTGCATCCATGATATACTATAACAAAGTGTCATACTGATAGAGATAACAACTAAAAATAAACTAAAATTTGCTTCTGAGATTCAAAAGCAAAACTCACAACGACGACACAACACGTCTAGACTGAAGACCTTGGTAGAAACCGGTGAAAAGCAACGGGTGACTTACAAACTCAAATATGAAAACCACCACTAGCTTTTACTATAATGTTCAAGGCTTAAAAGTTGCTTTCAATCTTCAAATTTATATACTGTTTATTTTCTTCTTAGCAATATGTGTCAAGTGTGTACGTAGGTGCCGTTTCAAACTTGACAAAGAACTGTGGACAAGTCATACACAATTGGTAGTTTTTGATTTCAACCCCTTTCCATACCTTTTCATGGTGGAGACATAATCTCCCTAGTCCACTCTAAATCTCTTCAAATCTCATCTTTACCATTTTGGCTTTTTCATGGCGGGCAGCCAACCTAATCCAATCTTATCCCAAAAGCTTGAGTATTTAAGTTTATTCGTGTATATTAATTCTTTTACAGACAGATATGACCTCTGACCTCACATTCATGTGTATCTAAGCAGTATTGGCTTTAGTCGTTCTAGACAGGTCCTACATATAGATTCGCTTGGGTGGTTTGCCGCTCATTCAAATCAAGTTATTTTCCTTGAAAGTCAACTCAAATCTAGTGCTGCTCTCTCTATGGGGTATTAATTGGTTTGCAGCTCCTGTGCTACAAGAATATTAGCACAAGAAAAAGCCAAGTGTGATTGGTTTTGTTGCAAGCCAATATTAAACTGTTGGCTCTTGTAAACTTTCATGACTTATTGAGCAGTACGTCAATCTATAAAAAGTAGCAATATGACAAAAGTCTAAACTCAGCACCCACAAACAGATGCCTTTGATTTGATTAATGGACATGAACTTGTAGGCCCGTCAGAGTTGACTCTTATTTTGTTTTGAATGAATGACCACAGGATATGGAGGGCTACTAGTGATGCCCAATCGCCGTACGTCTCCTGATTGTTAGTTTTACGTTTTAAAAAGAAATTGAAATTTAACGCTACTTTTAAATTGAGATAATAAAATAAAACAATAAAAAAATAAAAAATAATATATTTAATGATTATTTTAAAGAATAAGCCATCTATATAATAAAACACAACCCATTTTGAATCTTTAATTTGACAAACCACAACAACGTCTCAGATTAATTTACCCAAATTTAATGGCCCAGATTGATCATTCCATACTAAATTTCCCCCCAAAACTGATACCAAATTTCCCTCCAAAACTCATACCAAATTTCCCCCCAAAACTCATACTACTACTACTACTACTAATAATAATAATAATAATAATAATAATAATAATAGTAATAATAATAATAACAATAATAGTACTAATAATAATAATAATTAATATAATAATAATAATTGCAATAATAATTATAATAATATTAGTAATAATAATAATTGTAATAATAATAATAATAATAATAGTAGTAATAATAATAATAACAAAAGTAATGATAATAATAATAATAATAATAACAAAAGTAATGATAATAATAATAATAATAATAATAATAATAATAATTGTAAGACCCCGAATTTTATGAAATATAAAATTTAATTTTCTTCATATATATTTTTTCATGAAACAGTAAGTGGTTAAATTGACAAAGTTAAAAGTTAAGGATGTTTCGTGCAAATTATACCTTGTTGGACAATATTCTTTTTGTCGGGGAATATTCGTTCTGCCCGTACGACGGCGCAATATAATATTCGTGTCGTACGACGGCGCCGAAATAACTAATTATTGGTGGACCCCACAACGGAATAATTGTCGGATATAGAAAACGACAGAAGTAACCTTTTTAAATAAAAATAGTCAACGGTGTTAACTATTTAAATACTGGTGATAAAAGAATAGTAGCATACGGTAATTTATGGTATTCTACAGTAGCATGCGGTACTCTACAGTAGCACACGGTATTGCACAGTGTCTTATATTATTGATCTGAAATTGACACCCTAACTGTTGCACATCATTTAATCAATAATTGTTGTTGTATAATATTTTATGTTATCAATTCAATAATTGTTGCTACACAGTATTTTGCATTATTGATTTAATAATTGTCATTACACTGCATTTTATATCATTGAGTCAATAATTGCTGGTGCGTTGTATTTTAAAATTATTGAACCAAATAATTGTCACAGTAGCAAATACACAGTAATTTATATTATTTAAATTAATAATAATCTGTAACATGTTTATTACATTATTGTTATCATTGTTGTAGCATTATTTTATATGTTGGATCCACAGGTAGAATAAATAAAATAAAATAAAATAAAATAAAATAAATATTATTATTTTTCAAAAGTTACTATTCACTGACGGAAGTTACTGTTCACATCGGAAAAGTTACTCCGGAGTCACTGTTCACTCCCGGAAATCACTATTCATCGGCTGACAAAAGTTACTGTTCATTACTGTTCACTTTTTGAAAATTTTAAAGTTACTGTGCAAGTATTGAATTTTTTTAAAAAAAAACGTTTGCGCAGCCTCTCTCACCTACCAAATGCACAGTGCCCACCTACCACGCATAGTACCCCATTTTCCCCTATAAATAGCTTGTTCAGCTGAATAGAAAAATCACACCTAAAACATAAAATTTTTCTATAAGAATTTTATGAGTTTTCTCTGAGAATAGTAAGGTTATTTTGAGAGTTTGAAAGCCAAAAGGAGTGCAGGAATTTTTCAAGTAAGTGTTTTATTAAAGAGTAGTAATTTCATAAATTCCTATTTTTCACGGTATTCACAAATCTTCCTTTAGAAGACTCTTCTTTGAGAAGATTCATTTTTAAAAGCTTTCTTTGGAAGATTTATTTTGGAATATTATTTTAAAAACTATTTTAAAGTTGTTATATTATACTACAAAAATTATGTTAAATATATATAATTTTGATAGTTCATAATATACGAGTTATCATACACTTTGAAATTTATATGTGGTAATTACTAATTTATATTATAAATATATAGGTTGATCAACCTCATTTAAATCAATATCCAGTCACGTGTTAAGGTAAGGAATATCATTCTTTTCACACTCTTAAATTTACTACGGTGAGGAATATTATCTTCTTTCATATTCTAACTTACTACGGTAAGGGGTATCATTCTTTTCATCATCATAAATGGATATTATTTTCTTTCTTACTTGAAGGGATTATCATTCTTTGATTCTCGAAAATAATATCGTTTCTTTCTTGTGCCATTTACTTCCATGTATTAAATTGTGGGAATAACCTTACGGCGCGGTTTACCGCCTGTTGGTGAATAACCTTTTGTATTCATTCCTTATTAATCTTTGAGAATAACCTTACGGTGCGGATTATCGCCTGTTTGGTGAATAACTCTTCGTGTTCAAATTCTATTAAATTGTGGGAATAACCTTACGGTGCGGATTACGCCTGTTTGGTGAATAACTCTTCGTGTTCAAATTCTATTAAATTGTGGGAATAACCTTACGGTGCGGATTACGCCTGTTTGGTGAATAACTATTCGTATTCAAATTGATGGGAATAACCTTACGGTGCGGATTATCGCCTGTTGGTGAATAACCCTTGTTATTTGTCTCGTGTGGAAATAATTTGTCTACACGAATTATCACATGACACTTTTATTCCATATTCGTAAGTGATATCATTTTCCTTTATACTCATAAGGGATACCATCTTTTTCATCTTCCATTATTCAAACTTACTATGGTAAGGGATATTAATTTCCTTCACCTTTTGTTAATCAAACCTGCTACGGTAAGGGATATTACTTTCTTCCATACACCTAAATCGAAACTTATTATGGAACTATTGCTTCTATAATTCCTGAAAATATTATATGTTCCATAATAGTTGAATTTCATTAGTTCAACTGAACCTTCCTATTTTCTGAACATTTCTATTGAACTGTAATCGTTATTCTGAACTGTGGATCTTGAATATCATTTTTAAATTTCACTCCACATCATGTTGGCAATTTGGACATTATTTGAATCTGCACAAAGTAAACTTCCGATACTTATTGTTTATCCTGTTCTTCTGTTCATCATTTGTATCACTGTTATTTGTATTAATCATCAAGAATCAAGCTGTTGTGAATATCTGTGGCCGGGGGCACAGATGTGATATAATTGTTGAACAGATGATAGGTTAAAGGCGATATACTAGGTTAAAGGCGATACATCTGTTCGGTGTCTTTTATGACACGTGGTGAATGTTCTCTTTGGCCCGTAGTGCAAAGATGAACTGTTGGTTGGTATGATTATGACCAAAGGCTGAATCTGGTATAATCATGACCATTGGTGTTATATTGAATGTCTTTGGCCCGTAGTGCAAAGACGAACTGTTGATCTGCATGATTATGACCAGGAACTGTGAAGTTGTATTATCTTGACTAATGGTATTTCAGATGATAAAAGTTGATGATATTTTTACTAAAAAGAGAAGCGAGTGGACATTATAGTCTGCATTATTCTTCTAATAGATTGCTCATTCCGCTGCTATTATTGATCTGAACGTTGTTTAAGAATTTAACTGCAGTTTTTGATATAAACCTTGTAGTCTATTGTATTCTATCAAGAACTCAACTGTTGAAGGCTAATGATAAATTATTCGTCATTATCTTAGTCATGATATTTCTTACTGGGCTATTTGAGCTCACCCTTTCTTTTCGTTCCATTGTTTTTCAACAGGAGATGAGAACGTAACGGGATCTAGCCGGGGAATGGAGTGAGAGTGCGGGGATAGCTATCATAGTCTTCACGTGTTATAAAATAGTGTGGCAATAATAATGAAGACTTAGTTGTGTTGTATTATCCACTGTATTGTTGTACGTTGTTGTAATAATTTTATTGTAGTCTTTTGACGACTCAAGTTTGGGCTGTGTGGGCCTAGATTTGGGGGCGTCACAGTTGGCATCAGAGCTTAGGGATATGGTCTTTAATGGAGATCTGGGGTTAGAACTAGGAGGGGAGAGACGAATAGAATCAGTCACTAGTGTGTCCTACCTAAATTAGATTTTATTATCTAATGAGTTGATTTGAATATAGGGACATGAAGTGATGAGTCAGTTTATTTGAACTAACATTTATTTTGTGACCACAGTTAAGTATGTCATCTGGAAATCAGGAGGTTAACCACGGAGTACCCGAAGTGAATGTAGAGGCCACAAACAATTCTTCTACAAACTCAGAGTTGAATAATTTGCCTAAAGCAAAAATTATTTGTATCCAATCGAAAGAAGAAGAAGGTGAAAGTTCTACCGTCGTTCTTCCAAATTCGTTCTTTAAAGGATATCCGGAACTTGCGGAAATTGTTGCCTTTAATTTGCTCGACAGTTGGAAACATAACATCACCTGGTTATGCTCGATAACAAAGGATCGGAATATATGGACGTTTCATATAAGTCTTTGGGATTTATGGTGTTCGAGCTATGATTTTCAAGATTATTTAAAAATGATGTATCTATACTTTTGGGCGTTACAATTTAGAGGAATTCAGGTTAAGTTAGTCACTATCGTGGAAACTGTAGTCTATCGAAAATACTATTTTAATGGAAATCATTGGTACGCTACTACTGATGAAGTTGAAGAATCTGAGAAACAGTTCGTTAGAGAACTATTTCGTGGTATCCCCATGGTTGAAATACGTGAAGATCCGGATGAAGTATATGGGACTCGATTTGATGATGACAGCCTTGATGATCAAGAAATCGAATGAGGTGATGACCGGTAAGCTATTCATCAATTCTCGAGAAGTCTATGCCATGTTAGATATTGGCTCTATCCACCCTTTTATCTCACCTATATGTACTCAACGTTTAAATTTGCCTATTGAAAACTTAAATCTTGTCTTATCAGTTGAAATCTCATTGGGAGAAATACCTATTACATTTACTATCTATAAATCTTGCCTAGTTTAAATCAACAACCTCACATTACCTGTTGACCTTATTTCTTTGGAGATGCATGAATTTGATGTGATTTTAGGAATTGATTGGTTGACTACCCATCATGCTAAAATTGATTGTTTTCATAAGATTATTAGTTTTCATATTCCTAATCAACCTGTCATGCAAATTCAAGCAACTAAACCATTGAAATCTATAACTATTATTTCTAGCCATAAAGTCATTCGTTTATTGAAAAACGGATGTCAAGCCTTTTTAGCCCATATCATTTATTTGAACAAAAACACGTCAAACTTGAATGATATTCCTATTGTTAATGAGTTCCTGACGTTTTTCCTGAGGAACTTCCTGGCTTATCCCCAAACCGAGAAATTGAATTCTGTATCGATCTTGAACCCGATACTAAGCCCTTTTCCAAAGCCCAACACCAAATGGCTCCCATAGAACGCCAAGAGATGAAAGTTTGATTATTAGATATCGGTATCATTCGAGCGAGGAATGCGAGAAGAGTTTTCAAGAACTCAAGAGGAGACTTGTTTCAGCTCCTGTTCTGACCATTCCATCAGGATCAGGAAAATTCGTCATATATAGCGATGCTTCAGGCAAAGGTCTAGGTTGTGTCCTTATGCAACATGGAAAGGTTATAGCCTATGCCTCTCGACAACTCAAAGATTATGAGAAAAATTACCCTACTCATGATCTAGAGTTGGCAGCAGTCGTTTTCGCGTTGAAGATCTGGAGACACTACTTGTACGGAGAGAAAGTGGATATCTATACGGATCATAAAAGTCTCAAGTATTTTTTCACCCAGAAGGAACTCAACATGCGACAACGACGTTGGCTTGAGCTGTTGAAGGATTATGATCACACAATCCAGTATCACCCGGGAAAGGCGAACGTTGTAGCTGACGCTTTGAGCAGAAAATCTTATGCGAGTACAAGTGCACTGCTGACAACACAAAAGTGTATTTTGTACGACTTGCAAAAGATGGAGATACAGCTAAAGACACCGGGGACCCACTCGAAGATTGCTCACGTGCGAGTAGAACCAGCTTTAATCGATAAAATTAAAGCTGCTCAAGCTACCGATCCGGAACTGATAAACATGATAAAGAAAGTACAAGAAGGTACCATTCCCGAAGCAAGAATCGACGAGAAAGGAATACTTCGAGTCAACTCTCGACTCTGTGTTCCTAACGATCCTGAATTAAAGCATAAAATCATGATGGAGGCACACAACACGCCATTTGCAATCCACCCTGGAGGTACCAAGATGTATCGAGATCTTCGACATACATTTTGGTGGAACAATATGAAAAGGGAGATTGCAGAGTTTATCTCAAGGTGCTTAACTTGTCAACGTGTCAAGACAGAGCATCAAGTACCTAAGGGTCCATTACAACCACTTGAGGTTCCCGAATGGAAGTGGGAACACATCAATATGGATTTCGTGACGGGTCTTCCCAAAGTTTCTCAAGGCTTAGATGCAATTTGGGTCATCGTAGATAGATTGACCAAATCCGCTCATTTCTTGCCTATACGAGAAAACTTTTCACTTGAACGTCTTGCCGGTATGTACATAAATGAGATCGTGAGATTGCATGGCATGCCAGTTTCCATAGTTTCTGATCGAGATCCTAGATTCACTTCACGCTTTTGGATCAGTCTACAAAAAGCTATGGGCACTGAACTACGTTTTAGTTCTGCATACCATCCTCAAACGGACGGACAATCGGAAAGGACGATCCAGACCCTCGAAGATCTTTTGAGACTTTGCGTACTAGATTTCAAAGGAAGTTGGGATAAGTACTTGCCATTGGTGGAATTTTCCTACAACAACAGTTACCAAGCAAGTATAGGTATGGCTCCATTCGAGGCTTTATATGGACGCAAATGTCGCTCTCCAGTATGTTGGAATGAGGTAGGAGAAGCAAAACTGTTGGGACCCGAGTTGGTACGCTTGACGACCGAAAAGATCCAAATGATCCGACAACGAATACAGACAGCACAAGAACGACAAAAGAGTTATGCCGATCTTCATCGGAGAGATGAGAGATTCAACGTCGGAGATCATGTATTCTTACGTGTTTCTCCTTGGAAAGGGGTTACGAGATTCGGAAAGAGAGGAAAACTCAACCCTCGATTTATTGGCCCATTTGAAATCCTCGATCGGGTGGGAACTGTAGCTTACAGACTAGCCTTACCACCAAGTATGTCTCGCATCCATAACGTTTTTCACATATCTATGTTACGTAAATATGTGAAGGACCCAAACCACGTCATTGAGTTAGAACCAGACGTTATAGCAGAAGATTTAACGTATGAGGAAGTACCTGTTAAGATCCTAGATAAGAAGGAGCAGATCTTACGCTCAAAGGTTATACCTCAAGTTAAGGTTTTATGGAGGAACCAAGATATTGAGGAAATGACCTGGGAGCTAGAATCTGAGATGAAGTCTAGGTATCCATACCTCTTCGAAATGCCAGGTACGTCAATTTCGGGGACGAAATTTCATAAGGAGGGGAGGTTGTAAGACCCCGAATTTTATGAAATATAAAATTTAATTTTCTTCATATATATTTTTTCATGAAACAGTAAGTGGTTAAATTGACAAAGTTAAAAGTTAAGGATGTTTCGTGCAAATTATACCTTGTTGGACAATATTCTTTTTGTCGGGGAATATTCGTTCTGCCCGTACGACGGCGCAATATAATATTCGTGTCGTACGACGGCGCCGAAATAACTAATTATTGGTGGACCCCACAACGGAATAATTGTCGGATATAGAAAACGACAGAAGTAACCTTTTTAAATAAAAATAGTCAACGGTGTTAACTATTTAAATACTGGTGATAAAAGAATAGTAGCATACGGTAATTTATGGTATTCTACAGTAGCATGCGGTACTCTACAGTAGCACACGGTATTGCACAGTGTCTTATATTATTGATCTGAAATTGACACCCTAACTGTTGCACATCATTTCATCAATAATTGTTGTTGTATAATATTTTATGTTATCAATTCAATAATTGTTGCTACACAGTATTTTGCATTATTGATTTAATAATTGTCATTACACTGCATTTTATATCATTGAGTCAATAATTGCTGGTGCGTTGTATTTTAAAATTATTGAACCAAATAATTGTCACAGTAGCAAATACACAGTAATTTATATTATTTAAATTAATAATAATCTGTAACATGTTTATTACATTATTGTTATCATTGTTGTAACATTATTTTATATGTTGGATCCACATGTAGAATAAATAAAATAAAATAAAATAAAATAAAATAAATATTATTATTTTTCAAAAGTTACTATTCACTGACGGAAGTTATTGTTCACATCGGAAAAGTTACTCCGGAGTCACTGTTCACTCCCGGAAATCACTATTCATCGGCTGACAAAAGTTACTGTTCATTACTGTTCACTTTTTGAAAATTTTAAAGTTACTGTGCAAAGTTACTGTGCAAGTATTGAAATTTTTTAAAAAAAAACGTTTGCGCAGCCTCTCTCACCTACCAAATGCACAGTGCCCACCTACCACGCATAGTACCCCATTTTCCCCTATAAATAGCTTGTTCAGCTGAATAGAAAAATCACACCTAAAACATAAAATTTTTCTATAAGAATTTTATGAGTTTTCTCTGAGAATAGTAAGGTTATTTTGAGAGTTTGAAAGCCAAAAGGAGTGCAGGAATTTTTCAAGTAAGTGTTTTATTAAAGAGTAGTAATTTCATAAATTCCTATTTTTCACGGTATTCACAAATCTTCCTTTAGAAGACTCTTCTTTGAGAAGATTCATTTTTAAAAGCTTTCTTTGGAAGATTTATTTTGGAATATTATTTTAAAAACTATTTTAAAGTTGTTATATTATACTACAAAAATTATGTTAAATATATATAATTTTGATAGTTCATAATATACGAGTTATCATACACTTTGAAATTTATATGTGGTAATTACTAATTTATATTATAAATATATAGGTTGATCAACCTCATTTAAATCAATATCCAGTCACGTGTTAAGGTAAGGAATATCATTCTTTTCACACTCTTAAATTTACTACGGTGAGGAATATTATCTTCTTTCATATTCTAACTTACTACGGTAAGGGGTATCATTCTTTTCATCATCATAAATGGATATTATTTTCTTTCTTACTTGAAGGGATTATCATTCTTTGATTCTCGAAAATAATATCGTTTCTTTCTTGTGCCATTTACTTCCATGTATTAAATTGTGGGAATAACCTTACGGCGCGGTTTACCGCCTGTTGGTGAATAACCTTTTGTATTCATTCCTTATTAATCTTTGAGAATAACCTTACGGTGCGGATTATCGCCTGTTTGGTGAATAACTCTTCGTGTTCAAATTCTATTAAATTGTGGGAATAACCTTACGGTGCGGATTACGCCTGTTTGGTGAATAACTCTTCGTGTTCAAATTCTATTAAATTGTGGGAATAACCTTACGGTGCGGATTACGCCTGTTTGGTGAATAACTATTCGTATTCAAATTGATGGGAATAACCTTACGGTGCGGATTATCGCCTGTTGGTGAATAACCCTTGTTATTTGTCTCGTGTGGAAATAATTTGTCTACACGAATTATCACATGACACTTTTATTCCATATTCGTAAGTGATATCATTTTCCTTTATACTCATAAGGGATACCATCTTTTTCATCTTCCATTATTCAAACTTACTATGGTAAGGGATATTAATTTCCTTCACCTTTTGTTAATCAAACCTGCTACGGTAAGGGATATTACTTTCTTCCATACACCTAAATCGAAACTTATTATGGAACTATTGCTTCTATAATTCCTGAAAATATTATATGTTCCATAATAGTTGAATTTCATTAGTTCAACTGAACCTTCCTATTTTCTGAACATTTCTATTGAACTGTAATCGTTATTCTGAACTGTGGATCTTGAATATCATTTTTAAATTTCACTCCACATCATGTTGGCAATTTGGACATTATTTGAATCTGCACAAAGTAAACTTCCGATACTTATTGTTTATCCTGTTCTTCTGTTCATCATTTGTATCACTGTTATTTGTATTAATCATCAAGAATCAAGCTGTTGTGAATATCTGTGGCCGGGGGCACAGATGTGATATAATTGTTGAACAGATGATAGGTTAAAGGCGATATACTAGGTTAAAGGCGATACATCTGTTCGGTGTCTTTTATGACACGTGGTGAATGTTCTCTTTGGCCCGTAGTGCAAAGATGAACTGTTGGTTGGTATGATTATGACCAAAGGCTGAATCTGGTATAATCATGACCATTGGTGTTATATTGAATGTCTTTGGCCCGTAGTGCAAAGACGAACTGTTGATCTGCATGATTATGACCAGGAACTGTGAAGTTGTATTATCTTGACTAATGGTATTTCAGATGATAAAAGTTGATGATATTTTTACTAAAAAGAGAAGCGAGTGGACATTATAGTCTGCATTATTCTTCTAATAGATTGCTCATTCCGCTGCTATTATTGATCTGAACGTTGTTTAAGAATTTAACTGCAGTTTTTGATATAAACCTTGTAGTCTATTGTATTCTATCAAGAACTCAACTGTTGAAGGCTAATGATAAATTATTCGTCATTATCTTAGTCATGATATTTCTTACTGGGCTATTTGAGCTCACCCTTTCTTTTCGTTCCATTGTTTTTCAACAGGAGATGAGAACGTAACGGGATCTAGCCGGGGAATGGAGTGAGAGTGCGGGGATAGCTATCATAGTCTTCACGTGTTATAAAATAGTGTGGCAATAATAATGAAGACTTAGTTGTGTTGTATTATCCACTGTATTGTTGTACGTTGTTGTAATAATTTTATTGTAGTCTTTTGACGACTCAAGTTTGGGCTGTGTGGGCCTAGATTTGGGGGCGTCACAATAATAATAATGATAATAATAATAATAATAATAATAACGATAATATTAATA
Source organism: Hedera helix (assembly GCA_947179155.2). Taxonomy (NCBI): domain Eukaryota; kingdom Viridiplantae; phylum Streptophyta; class Magnoliopsida; order Apiales; family Araliaceae; genus Hedera; species Hedera helix. Next base: position 2,864,304 of record OX359280.1, on the reverse strand, counting down.
ATACTGATAATAATAATACCGATAATAATAAAATAATAATAATAATTTCCTTAATAATAAAATAGCAAATATTAATATTTTTATTTTTTGAATTTTAATCTAATTTTTCATTAGTAATAATAATAATTATAATAATAATAATAATAACAACAACAATAATAATTATAATAATAATAATAATACAGATAATAATAATAATAATACCGACAATTATAATAATAATAATAATAATAATAATAATAATAATAATAATACCAATAATAATAATAATACTGGTAATAATAATATCCATAATAATAATAATACTGATAATAATAATATTTTTAATAATAATAATACCGATAATAATAATATTTTTATTTTTTGAATTTTAATCTAATTTTTCATTAGTAATAATAATAATTATAATAATAATAATAACAAGAACAATAATAATTATAATAATAATAATACAGATAATAATAATAATAATAATAATAATAATAATAATTAATAATAATACCGACAATTATAATAATAGTAATAATAATAGTAATAATAATAATAATAATAATAATAATAACAATAATAATAGTAATAATATAAACAATAATAATTATAATAATAGTAATAATAATAATAATGTCGATAATAATAATAATACTGATAATAATAATATTCATAATAATAATAATAATACCGATAATTATAATAATAATAATAATAGTAATAATAATAATAATAATAATAATAATAATAATAATAATAATAATAGTAATAACAATAATACTAATAATAATAATAATACAGAGAATAATAATAATAATATTAATAATTATTATTATTATTTTTATATTTTATAATTTTCTTGAAAATAATACAGATAATAATAATATTTTTTGAATTTTAATTTTAATTTAATTTTTTGTTATGCCGTGCCTTTAGGCACGGGCAATTACTAGTTATATTATATTATTCATCATTAATAATAATTTATATATATTTAAAATTATTTTATTTTATTTAATTTTTATTTTATTTTATTTTTTCGATTCAAATGCAATGTAAGAATAAACATCAGCCAACTCAACTGACTTATCTTTTCATATAATACAAAAAAATTACAACTTACAGGTTGATCAATTTGCAAAGATATAACTGTTTTTTAAAGAATCCATGTAGTCATATATATTAATCTATTTGAAGGTGATGTGGGACTCACCACCTTAGCTTTTTATAATTGACCACCTTCCAGATATATCGCCAAAGTTCCAACTTGAAAAATCAGCAGACGAAATGTCGTAAATATTATTCAATGCAATTGAAGTCAGAAATTTATTGATTGATGTTGGAATGTAATTTATTGAATCTTGAATTTAGTGTGAGTCAAAAATCATTTTATATTTAGAGTTAGGTTAGACTATTTTATATATTATGATGCTCTTGGACTAAGGTTGGCCTAAGCCCGTGAAGTGTCGCGGCTAATGATTGTTCTTAAATACAAGAAACTCCTTATTTAGTGATTTCAATGAGCGAAAAAAATCAAGCGTCAATAATTAAAAAAGTTGAAAAAAATAAGACATGACAAAAAAAATGTGGTAATATTCTCCAAGTCCACCACTTGCATTATCTTCAGGTAGACATGCACAATAAGTCGGTCTGATCTGACCCAATCTGAGTCTATTAAGTCTTGATCGTCGACCAAGCCCGAGCTTGACACTCAAAAAAGGGGCATGTTGAGGCCTGCAGGCCAGGTCTTGGGTCAGGTCAGGCCAAGCCAGTCCAGTTCAGTCCAGTCCGATTTGATCCATTCAAACATTTTTTTTAGTAATTTTAAATATTATTAAAACATCAATTAAAATTTTAAATTTAATTGATGTATTAATTAAAAGTAATGCATTACAAGTTACAATTTTTAAATTATATTAATGAAAAATATATTTTTTATTATTATTATTATTTTACAAATAACTTTGTAGTTGTTATATTAAGTATTTATTAAAATAAAGATGCAATGAAAGGTCTGTAAGAAGTGTAGGTTACTAGCTAGGTAAGAAAAATCTTTATATAGTACACTAGTCAATGTATTTTCATGAATTTCTTTATTCGTATATAAACAAATATGCATGAATGAACGTATTAAAAGACATCAATTTTATTTTGTTTATTGAATGGGTTGTCACAAAGATAAAATTTTCGTCTGCAGTGGGAGAATTGAAGTAGCGAATAAAGAAAATTGGCAAGTCGAACCGAGCTTTGGGTGAACCAGGCCAGACCAGACCCCAGGCCGGGCCAGGCCTCAGGCCAAGCCCCAGACAGGGTCAAACCGAACTTATTGGCAGGTCAGGCCAGGCCGAGCCGAATCTGAGCCAAAAAAATGTGAACTGTTCATGGCCTTCAGGCCGAGTCAGGTCAGACCAAGCTTTGACCAGACCGGACCTAGGCTGAATCAAGGCCAGGTCGCAGACCACTGACCATTTGTGCACCACTATCTTCAGGTATAACAAAATGTTAGGGGCACATGCATCTTCAATTCTACTGCTGGAAAAGCTAACTTTAATAACGTGTCTATTACGCGTATTTTCTAAAAAAGCGAGCACTACTCTTATACCATACTTACATTTGGCAATTTATGTAAAGGGCTCGACTTAACCTGGACACACCGACCACGAGATCGATCGTCACATAGTCATTAAAACATTTCTTGTTATTTTAAATGGTCTATATATATACATATAAAGTCAGAGGTTCAGGTGTTGAAAAGGTTTAAAACCAAGTAGCAAAGACAACATGGGATATCTCTCGACCTTATTCATTCTCCTCCTGCTTATTTTGGTAGGTATTTCCTAAAATCCGCATTTATCATCTTAGTACGTTCTATCTCGTAAGGTTTGTTAACCGAAATTGATATTTTTACAAGTTAATTTGATATTTTCGCAAGATCAAACAGAACTCACTTGAAAAAATATCAAATTAGCTCGTAGAAATATCACTTCTCTTCTTAATTTGACTTTCAGTTTGCAAGGTTTGTTAATTTATCGTCTTGGTTAAGGTTTGTTATTTAGGCCTTTGTTTGTTGGATCAGTTTTTCAGTCTTAATGATGCAAGAAAAGACCCTGGAGAATACTGGCAGGGTATAATGAAGGGTGAACCAATGCCTAAAGCGATTACAGACTTCTTCTATCAACATCCACCATCTCAGTCCAACAATCAAACGCAAAAACCTTCTGATACTACTACTATAAACATGGATCATTTCATCAAGGATTTCGGCACCACGCCAAATCTTATAATCTATCACACCCACGTTGACACTCAAGTAGTGAAGCAATTTGCTGAGGGTGCTAAGCCGGATATGACACTCGGCCAGAATAAGACCAACCCAATGCCAAATGTTACGGAAGCAGTATACCAAGGCCGGCCATAAATTAAAAAGGCAGATAGAGATTTGAGTCAGATGGTTTCAGATTGTACCTTTAGTAGTTTGTGCCCATAACTTACTCTATTGTTGTTGTTTTTATGAGATTTCCAGTTCCAAAGTGTGAAGGAGATTGGTAATCTTCCTTCAACTATATATTGTTAGCATGCAGCCTAGAAAATACTAGAGTATCATCTGAATGAATGAATGTACAGGGATATTGTTTGTTTAGTACGTATAACATAATTGAAGTTGTGGATCCTGAGATGAAACTTGAATTTAGATGTCACATGTGATCATTATTAAGGCAAGCAGGTGACAGTAATAGGCTATTAAGAAAAGGTTTATTTATTAGTAGAAGACGCCGTTGGCAGATAGTTAAAACAACAAAACAAAGATCAAGTCTAATTCAATGGCTTTTTCTCCACTAGTAATTAATATATACTGAAACAGATGCCCAAATTAATTAATTAATTATTATAGTTACAATTAGTGGTTTGAATTTTATAATATAGCATCACTAGTAATTATTTGTGTCTGAAAGCACGGTATAATGAAAAATTAAATTATAATTCGAAAAATAAAAATATTATTATTATTTGTATTATTATTAAGAAAATTATAAAATATAAAAATTATAAATATTATTATTATCTGTATTATTATTATTGTTGTTGTTGTTGTTACTATTATTATTATTACTATTATTATTATTATTATTATTATTATTACTACTATTATTATTACTATTATTATTATTATTATTATTATTATTATTACTACTATTACTATTATTATTATTATTACTATTATTTTAATTACTATTACTATTATTATTATTATCGATATTATTATTATTATTATTATTATTATTATTATTATTATTATTATTATTATTATTACTATTATTATTATTATTATTATTATTATTATTATTACTATTATTATATTTATTATTATTATTATTATTATTATTACTACTACTACTACTACTATTACTATTATTGTAAATACTATTACTATTATTGTTATAATGTACGAGTGAATTTGATTTGGACGGAAATTTTTTTGTGAGATGAAATGTGAGTCATTAGATTAAATTAAAAGAATCTGAACCGTTTTTATACTTTTAAATTTAAAATAAATTCTGTTTTACTATATAGATTTTTCAGATCACATTAAAATAATCTCAGATATTTTTCAGATCTATGTAATCAAGGAAAAAATCCACGAAAAGTAACTCATATTATATGAATTTTTACAGTCCAGCAAAAATAAGAAATAAAAAAAATGCACTTACAGGCTTGGGTACTAGAAGATCACCACTGTTCTTATATTATAGCCGATAGATATTTGCCTTCTGGTTGATGCATATCAGTACCACTGCAAATCCGTTGACAGCGTTGAACCTCATAATCCAACATTATATTCTTCGGGGCGTAATGAGAAATGTGCACTCCTACAATTATTCCCGACGTGGTTATATCCGGCCGAATTGTCGATAAAATATTCCATTGTAAATAATATAATTTGGACTAAGATTATTTTTGACAGAATATTCTGTAAAATAAATTTTTTTCTTTTAGTGCATGATGAATCGCAAACGATGCCTAAAGCAAAATTTCTTCTATCAAGATCCAGCATCTCACTTTAACAAGGAAAACCAAAAGGTGCAGACCCAGTCTGGTACAATAATCATATATGGATCATTTCATCAGGGATATATTTAGGAACCACACCTACTCTTATCACAGTCAGCCATTCGCCAAAGACCTTACACTACAAAAAAATAAAAAAAATATTTACAACGGGCAATTTCTTCATAAATAACCTTATTTTTGACGGAATTATTCGTCAAAAATTCGGTCGTAAATAATCACGTCGGAGATAATTTTTTTGAAAATGAGTCTATTCCATCAAAATAAGGGTATTTTTCTTGTCAATGTAATACTTTTTATAATGAATTCCGTTGATTTTATCTTTTTTATCAGAAAAATAACTTATTTTTAACATAATTTATTTAGTCGGAATTAAGTCAAGCTTATGACACTGCCATGTCAAGCCAATGCTAAATGTTAGCTAGAAAGCTGATAGATGCTCAAGTTGGCAGATATGTATTGATGTAATTCTATAATAGTCGAATATATATGATGCAAACATTTACCAAAAATTGGTCTATAGTTCTATATATATCAATGTGCCAGCCTAAACATCTAATACTGTTCTGATCCATACTAGTACGCTAAATATATGATACTTGTATTAATTTTGTAATTTATGAAGTGTAGTATATAATTGTGTAAACTTGTACTTGAATAAATTAGTAAATTGATTGTCAATTTGTATTAAATTTTTTGTAATTTCTTTACATAAATAAAAGTGAAAAACTTTTATATATAAACATTAATTCAATAATAAATTGAATATGTGATGGTTTAATTTCAAGTGAGGTAGTTAATATTCGAAATTTGTTTTGAAAGTTCACGAGTAATTCGCTTTATAAACGAGTCAAGTATTTGCAAGTCGAATAGATCCGAATAATATTTTGAGTCGAATCTGACGCAAAATTAAATTTTTTTTATTAAATTCGAATTAAATTTGAGCTCATTTTTTTTTAGTTGAATCTGAACAGGAGAATTTTCGCTCAAATCCAACTCGTTTTACACCTTGCCGGCTTCTTTTAAGCTTAACTACCAATAACTACTTTAGACAAAATAAAGATATTTTACTTTCACGATCACCAAATATACTACTACTAAAATATATGCCTCAATAGCTACTTACTACAATCATTTTTTATTTTTTTGTTTGGATAATAAGAATATTCTCGGACCAATTTTTTGCATCTATTGAGATTAAATCTTTTTATGAACTATCTTAAGGGTGCACTCTCTCCTTAATGCTAACTCCAAAGTTCAATTTTTTTTTAATTGATATTGAAAATCTATACTTGATATAAAAATTAAGAACAAATAAAATCTCATATACACAATTACTTTAAAGTTATAATTAACATTGTTTAATTTATTTATTTTTTTATAATTGTTAACGCCAAATTTTGTACCACATGTTTAAATAACAAAATAACGAATAAAATAGACGTCAAACACAAATAATTCTAAAGAAATTACTGCAAGAACACGAGATTTACATGAAAACCTAATTGAAAAAAAAAAACACGGGGAAAGAGATGAATTCATTAAAATAATAATGGTGTTTACAGATATCTCTAATAATAATAGAGAGTTTGTATGTTGAAAATAATGGTTCTGTAGGTAAATAGTAAAAAGTAGGTGTCCTTTAAGTGCCCATGCAGCAACATATATATACAAGTTGCACCCATCCGAAAGTGATTAGAATTAGAAGTCCCTTTTCAAATAAACGTTCATTTTTTTAATTTGTTGAATCCAACTCCACTTAGACTTTCTTGTATCTTCCAAATAAAGAAACATAATCCCCTTCAAATAAGGAATCTAACATTTCTATATTTCAAACCGGACAAAACTCATATATCAATTAAAAGACCTCATCCAACAGAATAACATGGATTTAGTTCAAACCTGAGCCCAAATATTTTCATCCCAACAGTAATTATATAGTCAAATACTATTTTAACTTTTTTATAAATGCATTTTTGTGAAAATGATATTGAATGCCACATGTTCAAGCCTCTTGGTTAGTCATTTCATTTCAAATTCCAGATATATTTTAAAGAATATATATTTTGAATATATTCTTAACATTAATTAAAAATATGGTGGTACCATGATAGATAAAAATTATAAAGTATTTCAAAAGTACTCGTCTTCAAAATTTAGAGATATATTTTTATTTTTAAATTATATAATGATGTAATTTTTTTAATATTTTATTGTTTTTATTTTAATTCTTAATTATTTTAAAAATATTATGCCATCACTTCTAATACGTTGAAAGTTAAAGTCGAAGATAAATTTTAAACATTAAAACTATCCTATAAAATCAGTGTTTTACATGTATATCTCTGCTTTTGAATTTTAAATAATTTATAACTTATTTTTAAAAAATTAAAATATATATCTAATAGTTATCAATATTTTAGTTTTTTTAGGCGTAATAAAATGTATCCGTATAATCGATTTTTTTTTTAAAAATAAATTATTTACAATACTTATCACCTTTTATTTGAACGGGGGAGATTTAAGATATACGAAGTCGCATGCAACTAACCTCTGGCGCCAATACACAGAATAATATCCACGCTCCACAGACGTATACGCGAATGCTGATGTGGTCCGTTCAGACGAAACTGAGCTCCCAAACAAGCCCTAGATGGAGGACAAGCGTAAGGACGCCGAAAGCCTAGCGGCGGCGAATTCCTCTACCGAAGCTCCAATGAAGGCGTCGGATGTTCAGCCAGGGGAGCCACCATCATCGCGAGGGAGAGGCGGAGGTCAAAAGAGAAAAGTACAAAGTCTTAGTAACCTATCGTCACCGCAGACGACGTCATCATCGAAGCGGCAAGCTCGAGAAAAGGCTTCGCTGTTGTCGTTTCCTCAGATCCACAACGGTCCGTGCACCAGAGCTCGGCAGCAGCCAAATTCAGCTTCGGCTGTAAGGAGTGAGCTTGAGGCTGCCGCGGGTACGCCAGAATCAAGGGCGGTAAAAGTGGAGCAGGAATTGAGTGCGGCGGTGAGAGAGGATTATGAGGCGTTGGAGGCAAAAATTGAAGCGGAATATGAAGTGATAAGATCACGCGATGCTAATGCTCATGTAGTACCTATTCATTGCGGTGAGTTAAAATGTAGTATAGAATATATAATTTAATGCATCTAAGTGAACTTTTAGGTTGTAAATTTAGTATCTTTGCAGGTAAATGTTTAGTTTTTGTGCCTCGTTTGTAGTTGCAATACACCTGTGCCTTGTGTTAGTATGTAGCTGTTAAGCTACTGAGCTTGAGCTATGAGCTATTGCTTAACCTCCATACAAGGCCTGTCTGTGTGTTTAGTAATTTCTGAACGCTGAGGACATGAGACGACGATGATTTATTTATAGAATTCTCATAGGACTGTAAATTTTGTGCATTTGGATGAAATGGAGTTTACAATTCAATACTTTTTTGCAAAGAAATGTTATTTCCCCTTGTTGATAGACTCTTAGTTGATAAAGTCCCAGGTTTTGGGGATAAAATTAACAACCTGTGAGGTTGTCTGAAAGATTCTGAACATCTTTGTGTGTATTTCATAATTTGTGGAATTCTCTCGGAACATGGGATATGCTAGGGTGTTGATTAAAAGATACGGAACTTGTTTAATGTCATAAATTTGAGCTTTTTGAATGATCTTGGCATTGTAAATTCCTGTACTTTTACAAAGAAATCTTTAGTTGTCATGCTTTCCTATTATAAGTGAAATGCATGTTCATGTTTTTTTTTTTTGGGGGGGGGGGGGGGGGGGGGGATTTACTTGAGAATATTTGATTTTGTCATCTACCTGGAGCTGTATATCTAGTATATTTTCAGTAAAATTTAAGGTGCAATTTTGGGTTTCATCAAATTTAAAAGAACAAAAGTTGTAAGGAGGTTTTCCAGAACTCATAGGTACTCACGTTGACACAATCAACACACAGACTGTTTTTATTTGATAATCATTTGACTTCTTTAGGAGAATAAGATATTCTAGGTTTTTTTTTGTTAAGATACAAAATCATGTTTCTAAGTTTTTGTGCTAAAATTTTTTTTTTACAACTGAAGGTTTCTTTTTTCCTACATCTCTCTCCCTTGTTGCTTGTATGTTTGTATTAAGCTTCAAATCTGGACTTTATGATAAAATTGTGCCTTTGGTTATTTATTCAGTAATAACAACTTTTTGACTTCCAATTGAAGCTGTTTCTCACTCTCTGAGGGTATGTAGGTTGGTTTTCTTGGACAAAAGTTCATCCATTGGAGGAGCAGGCATTACCTTCTTTCTTTAGTGGGAAATTGGAGAGTCGGACTCCTGATATATACATGGAGATACGTAATTGGATCATAAACAAATTTCATGCAAATCCTAATACATCAATTGAATTAAAAGATCTCTCTGAGCTCTCAGTTGGAGAGTTGGATGTGAAGCAAGAGGTGATGGAGTTTTTAGAATATTGGGGTTTAATTAATTATCACCCATTCCCAGAGTCGGATTCTGCCGTTCTAAGTATTGATGCTGATGCATCAGCAAAGAAAAATTCATTGCTTGAAAAATTATATGATTTTCACATGGAACGATCATGTGTACCAGAAGTTCCCAGAAGTAGTGTGATAACACCGACTGTTCCATCTCGATTATTTCCAGAGTCTGCTGTTGCTGAAGAATTGGTGAGGCCTGAGGGTCCATCTGTTGACTACCACTGCAACTCTTGCGCAGGCGATTGCTCTTGCAAGCGCTATCACTGCCAGAAGCAGGTTTGTTGTTTCCTAAGAGTTAGTTTTGTAAGCGTTGAATATTTTATTTTCGTAAGGGACGTCATCGCAAAAAATCAGTAGATTATTATCAGATTTATCTGCACAAATATTGTAAAAGGTTGATGATAAATGTCGAATTTAGCTCAGTGATCTCTGTACATACAAGCATATTGCATGTAAAAATTCGCAAGGGGAAAAATCCCATTATACACAATTAGGCCGGTAAATGGCGGTCTTGGTTGTGTTTGGGCGGATAAAAATGGGTTTGAGTTCATATGGATTGAGGTTATGTGGGTTGTAATGGGTGATCATACATGGACATGTTTGGTTATTAAACCATATATCAAATCAAGCAAAACATAAACTCCATTTATTCCAAAATATAAGATCATTATTGACTTTTTGATAGTCAATATGAGACATTTTCAAATTCATTTTAATATTAAGAAAATAAATAAATCTTATAGTAATTAGTAATACTCTTTAGCTAGTTTACAATATTTAACGATGTATCTCAACCAAGGTAACAACTCACCTTCACAGCATTTTCCGTCATTTTCCCTCCAAAGTTTACATTTAACAAAAGGGAGCTGCTTCCAGTTCTATCTGCTCCACAAATCAATACTGTACAGATTAGATACAGTTCCGCCAGGTTGATATACTGGAGCCATCCAACAAAACTACATTGAATATATATAAGCATTCGTTATGCCACAAGAGTCAACCTTGAAGCTAATTAGCTTATTTTCCCTTCTTTTTTTTTATAAAAAAAATACCTCAAATGAATGGTTTCATTTACAGAATTACAGATTTCTTTTAATCACTGTCAAAAGAGGCATATTCAAAAAGCCTCTACAAAATATAACTTAAAAAATAATGTGTCAATCGTAATCAGTTGATGATTCACCATACATTGGTGGGCTTAGTGATTATGACTAACCAGAAGTATATACATATCATTTTGTATCCATCTTAGTATTCGGTCTTTAGTCACCATATTAGAATTGATCAAAAAAGGTCCTTAAACATGTAGTGTCACTCACCGTAACTGTACCTTTTCACACCTGAACCGCATAATTTGTACATAGGGTCAAATTACCAACCGGCTTTTCAAGATTGCTACAGCACAAGATAATCAGGATTATACTCCTTGTTCCCACATGATTATAGATGATCGAGACTATTAGCAAGCAGTGTTGTAGGCCTAAATGTGTTTAATTCTTCCCTTTCCTTCTTGTGCTTGTGCAAATGCTTTGCTGTTCTAAACCACAATAATGCTACTACTCCCTATGTCCCACTTTTGTTGCTTTCCTTTGGTTTTTATTTGCATTTTAAGGAAGTTGAATAATCATGCATATATTGATCAAACTTCCAAAATAACCTTCTGTAATGACCCCATCGAAGTGAAGAGTTCTATGCAATAAATGAAATAGATGAAATTGTATGGTGGAAAAACTAAAGAAGTTTATTTTCTGAAAATCCCAAAACGTAAAGGAAAGCAACTAAAGTGGGACAAAGAGAGTAAATTAAAGAATTTATAATGTTTAAAAAGAATTTCATTTGATTTTTCTAAAAGAAAAAAAATAAAATTAATATTAGCTCCTGATCTGCTGTTTTAAACGAAGTACTTTCAAATTCCTTTCTTTGCAAGAATCTTAGACTAGGACAAAAAAGAATGTGTGTGGAGGATTGCCAACAAGTTATATGTCTACTATTAACATTTGCAAGATCCATGAATTTTAATTTATTTCCTTTTGCATTTTCTTTTCTGCAACTCAAATCCCAGAATCCTCCAGCTCTCTTTTCTTCCTCAACAAATTCTTCTCTAGGCTAAAGTTGAACAAGGTTTCAGACTTTCAGATTTGCTTAACGAAAAAGGTAAAAGCTAGTTGAGAAGTTTTATAAAATATATATAGACATATATTGGCTTGTTATGACTGAGTTTAATATGAAATTTTCTATATATTGCTTTATTTGATCACTTTCTCTGCTTAGATCTTATTGCCATATTTTAAAAAGGTATGCATTTTATAGAAAATTGATTCTGAATTGAATTGTTCTCCTTATCTCAGTTTCCCTAGTAAAAAGATTTTCAGTATGCCGACTCTGTTTTTGTTAGGCAGGCAGATTTCGATTTATGCACTGAATGCTTCAGCAGTGGCAAGTTTGGCTCTGATATGTCCCCATCAGATTTTATTCTAATGGAGCCTGCTGAGGCTGCTGGTGCCAGTGTTGGGAAGTGGACAGATCAGGAGACGCTTCTTCTCCTTGAAGCACTAGAACTCTACAAAGAAAATTGGAATGAAATTGCTGAGCATGTCGCTACTAAAACAAAAGCTCAGTGTATATTGCATTTTGTTCAAATGCCAATTGAGGACACTTTCATGGAATGCGATGATGAAACTCTCAAAGAAAATGCAGATCTAGTTTCAACTACTGATGAGGCTCGGGGTCCTAAAGATGCCAATGAAACAGCAGAACACAAGGATAGAGACTGTGACAATCTTCCCTTGCTCGCTCCAATTGAAATGACGAGGCCAGAGGGCAGCACTGAACTACAAGTTAGTCAAGAAACTGGTGAAAACTGTGCACTGAAGGCACTCAAGGAAGCATTTGAAGCTGTGGGTTCTCTTCCTTCGCCTGAAGCGAAACTTTCTTTTGCTGAAGCTGGTAACCCTGTCATGGCTTTGGTAAGTTGAGTGCTTATTCAGATCAACTAGTTATTTAATGGTTGTTTGTTGTGAAAAGGATGTGCAGTCATATTTACTTGTCCAAAACAATGCATTCTTGTTTAAATGGCTTTGAGTCTGTCAAAAATGGTTATTTGGTATCTTTTCATCGTGCATTTCAACGACTCCCCAAGCAAGGATGAACTAACATGTGCTAAATATATCAGCATGGATCACTTCTGTATGAGGGTCAGAATCAGGATCAGGTATATTTTGCCAGACGAATATGAGTTTTTAAAAAATGACGGTTACGCCGTACATTTGTGAAATAACAGCAACATTCCCTCACTTTTGATTGAAATATAAATGTACTCCCTTAATAGTAGCTAATGATCATAAGCCCACTGAAAATATCTGATATCAGCACAATATTAATACTAAAAATAACCTCATTTTTATAAGTAACTATTTCATACCAAAAATAACCTTATTGACCAGCTAGCTTGCTAGTGATAATGGAGTTAGTTCTTAGATGAGCTAACTAGAAGCTTAGAGTGATGGGGATCACTAGTCAAGAGCAAGGCAAATCATTTTTATATTTGTTAGTTAGAGTTTTTATTATGTTTAATGTGATAGTAATTGATGCAATTTGTTTATTAGTGGGGATTTAGGATATTAATTAGTGATTAAGAATTATTAATAAGGGTATTTTAGTCATTTAGTACTTTTATTATTCCCCAAGTAATATTAGTGTTTTGAGTCTTTTTAAATAGTGATATAATCCCCACAAAATTTATAAACTACAGACGATTGATATAGAAGTTGATTATTATCATTCATACCGTAGAGGTATTTTATTCATTTATTCATGTCGTAGAGGTATTTTATCATTCGTGGAGATGATACACTTACAGACCCTAGTGATTTAATCGTGGATACACTTAGAGACCCTAGTGATTTAATCGTGGAGTTTAAATTTTAGTTTATTTTTTCATAGTTTTTCATTAATTTTTTTATCTCAAATCTGTCTTGCATCATAGAGGAGAACACTAGTGTGCACACTTCCGTTGATGTGCTTCACTTAAGACTAAAAGTCATATAATATATGTGAATTTATGAATTTCCATCGTCTTCATACAACCTTTAAGTTTGGGCGTCTAAAACTGATGAACTATCTCTATTGTAAGCTCAAACAAAATAATTAACCACTCTAATTAATTCAAATAAAATAGTTAATTAAAACATAACCACCATTGCCAACCCACACCCAGCCACTACCCACCATCAACACCCAGTGTACCAATTTATTTCTTAGTTGTTTTACCTGTAGTAGTATAGTTACAAAAAATCAAATATTTTAACTTAGTATAGATGCTCAAATATCACATTTGTACTAAATTATTAATAAAGAACAAAACGTAGTTTTATTTCACTTAGATTATAAAATTCCTAACTATAAGCGCTCATATAAAGCTTATAGTCAATCTCCTCCACCTGTCAGTATTACTTTCTTTCTTTCTCTCACATTGCCTATCACCTCCTTATTCCACTCTTTTAATTCACGTTTGACATACCCGTACTTTTTCTTAAAAACAAACCCTCTCCAACCCACACAAGCACTCTCATTCCACTACTTAATCCACAAAAAATTAGAGATTTGCATTTTAGTTGTGCGAGATTGGTGGATAAACCTTGGGTGGATTAGGGACTGAAGGGGAGGTGATGTTGGGGTTGGATTTCACCAATTATATAATAATTGTTGTGGGGTGGGCTTCCAAAGACAGGGTTTGGTGATAGTTGGATTGTGTGGTGGGGTGGTGGTTAGGTTATTGTGAGATTAGAGAGAAAAGAGAGTTAATACAGTTTCCAGGAGAGAGGTGAATGAATCCAGCTCTAAGATATACGTGTATTTTTAATGAATAATACACTGAATCATGGGATTCTTTGAGATTTCATGTGATTATCTATTAGGAATTTTTATATCTTGTTTGGAGGGGTAACATAGTAATTTAAATCAAAAGTTTTACTTTGATTTAAATTACACATTTAACTAATGGATAAAATGGTAATTTGTCATTTTAAATCACAATAATTATAGTAAAGGTGGTGTTGCTGTAATAAACATAGAGGTTCCATGTGACATTTTATCAAAACTTGGGGTGTATGACTGAAAATTACCCATCAGGTTCTCGTTAACATGAACCAAATTCCTAGATTTGGTAGAGTCAACAAAGGCTGGTTTCACCTGCTTTCTAGGTGTTGAGAATCAAGTACTCCTTCCAGATTTTATTTTTATCATTACTACATGCCTGCCCTATTTACAATCTTTCCCATCCATGTAGAAATTGGAGAAAGATAGCCGGGAAAAAAAAAGCATTAAGCATTGCGGTTCCATCTCGAAGTGTTTAACAACCTTAGACTTTTTTCTCCTATTGATGTTTTAGATGTTACTTCTTTTCTTTGCAGGCAGCATTTCTGGTACGATTGGTGGAACCTAAAGTTGTTACTGCTTCAGCCCGTACTTCACTGAAATATATATCTGGCAATGTGTCTGGTTTGCAGCTGGCTGCAAGGCACTGCTTTCTTTTAGAAGATCCAATAGATGAGAACAAGAAACAAGCTGATTCCAAGAGGTTTGTGAACTTACTTGTAGCTTATTTATTATCAATAGCCTTTATATATACTTTCTGACGTTGAACATAAGATAATGCAGAGCTGTGGATGAAGTGGTTGGAGAGGAAGGTGAGAAAGACGAGAACCAAAATGACAATAAAGAAGAGGAAAATCCTAACTTAGTTTCTAATAATAGTGATTCACCAAGGGATCAAGAGAATGAGAAAAACAAGAATTCTTTAAGGGAAGAAAAGGAACTATTGCTTTCTTCTAATGGTGAATGTTTAGAGATTTCTCATGCTTCAAAAGAACCAGATGTAGTAACTGATGTGAAGGTTGAATCTACCCTTTCCATTAAATCAAGCAATGAAGATTTACCTAAGGATCAGGAACCAACTAAAGCAGAAGAATCTGGTGGAACATATACAGTTGAGCTTCCTCCAAGTTCCCCAGAGGAATCTGAAGATACAAAATTAGAGGGAGCTCCCTCAACAGAGGCTCCAGAAGAAACAAATAAGGACGAGATGTTACCTTCTCTGTCTAAAGAGGCTCCTAAGGATGAGATGATGATATCTGATTCACTCCCCTCAGAAAAGAAAGAGCGGGAGCAAATGGTTTCATCAGATTTTTTGGTTGAAATAGGAGAAAATACAGGTCTTTTCTTCGTCTTTTCACAAGTTTCTATTAGTTATAAAAATCCATTTCTAAAATAATTGAAGTAAAAAGATGGCATTAAGACTAAATAAGTTCTAGAGTTGTGTAAGATTTTTTTTTACATGAAATATTTTGACCTGAGTTGACAACAAATTTTGGAGAGGATGGGCTTTTAAGATTTGAAAAATATATAAAATTTTGGAGGGGAAGATGCATCACTCATTACTCATTAGCTAGCGCCTGTTATATGAAGATATTAATAGTGCTTTTTTCACATACGAAAATTAAATTCAGGCTCATGTGACAAGCCCAAATTAAAAGATAGAGCAAGCAGAACTAAGTCACTGGGCTTGCTAGGTACCAGAATGCATGCTGTTTATACCTCTGAATGTCTTCATTGATTTGTTTGTTGCAGAGGACAAAGAAGCAAATGACTGTAAAAATGATAACAAAAATCCTGCTGAAATCAAAAATGATATCTACATTGGTAAGATAAAGCGTTCTGCTGTTACTGCAATCTCAGCTGCAGCAGTTAAGGCTAAGATACTTGCAACTCAGGAGGAAGATCAAATTCGGCATCTTGCTACTTTATTAGTTGAGAAGCAGGTGAAGTCTTAGTCATCTTGGTTTAGTCATTTATCCTTGAGCTATTTATGGAATTTTGTTTTATTAAAGTATTTTATCTTTTATTGCAGTTACTTAAGTTGGAGACCAAGTTGGCTTTCTTTACAGAGATGGATAGTGTGGTAATGAGGGTTAGGGAACTATTGGAAAGGTCGAAGCAGAAACTTTACCATGAGCGGGCGCAGATAATTGCAACTCGACTTGGTATATCGGCTTCCTCGTCTAGGCCTATGCCTCAATCATTGCCTGTGATCAATAGAGCTGCAACACTTTTTTCCAACTCAGCACCAAGATCCCCAGGGAGCATGCCCTTTCAACGGCCGCCAATTTCAAGACCCATGATGGCATCAGCTCCTCCTACATCAAACACACTAGTATCTTCTATAGTTGCAAGAAATCCAGTTCAGCCCTCGAACCAGGACAAGCTTTCTTCAGTTGGAATGAAGTAATCATTGGTCGAGAACTTGTGGATATCATCTAATTTAAGCTTGTGCGGTGGAACTTTAACCAAATTTCACCAAGTAAGTGATACTTAATATCATTATTGTTACCATTATTGTCATTATTATTACTGTTATAGATTGCCAAATGATTGTAATTTGAACGTATCAAAATAAATAAATAAGATTTGCCATATTCTTGTGAGTGCTCTTTGGAACACCTGAATTGAATCTACTAGTATTAGATATGAGTAGCTAAAATGTTGGGTAGTGATCACAAGTTTATGTCCTTGACTGGGATATATACTTGACATGGCAGTTTTTTTATTTATTAATCTTTTTGTGCAAAAGTTGGGAGGGGTGGATTGGTTCATGATAAGTTTCCTTTGTTCTCACCTAACTCCCCTGGGCCACGTCTCTAGTGTGCTGGTTGGATTTTATGCTCCACTGAGCTATTACCCCATAGCAATGCTTTTAAAGGTTGACAACAAGGGGGGGTTGCCACAGTTTGTAATTATGCACTCTCTTGCCCCCTCCCCATCACCCTCGCCCTCCCCTCTCTCTCACACACACTCTCTCCCTCTCACACACACACTCTCTCTCTCTTATGAGGTTCCGAAGTCTTATAACTTCAGCTTGGTTGTTCTCATTTTTTGTCCAGTCAACATTAGAAGTGGTGAAGAGCACATGTGAATTTCAATGTTGCAGAACTTCCATGAAAACGGGAAAACATTTTGTTGAATCAATTGCTGCTGGCTTCTAAGGCTAATTTTGTAGCTTTGCGGGCTGGTTATTGGTGATTTGAGCATGTCTTAGTCTTTTAAGCAGGGGTAGAATTGTTGACTGAATTGAAATTGACCCCGTGCAAAGGTCTGTATCTTCTGGCTATTTTATATAGTGGTGTCCGCATCTTGGACTGGGTTAAGATGTAACAAATGATACTGGGATCAGAATGCCAAATAGGTGTTTCAGCGTTAGCTGCAAGGTTTTACCAAGGGAATTGTAACAGTAACATCCACGAGATTTTTTAATAACTATTTTCACAACATTTTGATATTTCCACGGGTATATATATATATATATATATATATATATATATATATATATATATATATATATATATATATATATATATATATATATATGATGGATTTAAAACATATTGCTTAAATAACATATTTCTCTTAAATAGTATATATTTATTAAAACGATGTCGTTTTGAATATTTTTTAAAAAAAAAATAAAAATTAAAAGAAGATGTGATATTTTGCGGACTAATTTATTTTTATTATTTATGAAAATACCATTAAATTTTCTTTAAAACGATGTTTTGATAAAGGATTTCATTTAAAGATATATATTATTTAAGAGGTATATTTTTGAACTATTTATATATATATATATATGATGACATTATCCATGTGAGAGATTATCGTCTGTTTGGCAACTCATCTTGAAATACAAGACTTGGCGTTTAGTGTAACTAGAGCAAATAATTATAACTAAGTTATAGCTTAATATACACGCAAGTTGCTTAAAATGTTTGTCATTGTAAATAATGCAAAAGTAACAAGTTTTTAAAGATAACAAAATATAACCTATAGGTTCAATTTTTTTTTTGTAAGGATTATAATTTTAAAATTATAATTTATAATATTATTAATTCTAAGATTAAATAATCTTAAAATTATAATACCCTGATTGAATTTTATATTAAATATTTCTCATAGAAAGTCATTTTATAATATCTGAACTAATAATCTCAAGTTTAAATTTTTAAAAAAACACAACAATTGAAATTAATTATAGGCTTATTTTCAGTATAATTCTTATCAACAAGCATAATCTTGAAATTATAATACGTGCTTTGAAATTATAATCTCGAAATTATAATTGTAAAATTATAATAATTATAAACAAACACGGCCTAAGTGTGAAAGAGAGTAATATTATGCATTACTGTTACCAAAAAAAATAAAAGAAACCCCATCACATTTTCCGTACATTGTGATTGATTCCCCCGTTCAAGATGGGGCAAAAAAATTGGCTACTAGTTACTGCTCATAATGGACTTTACAGACTACATCTAGATAACTTTGGAAATGTCCACCACCACAGGATAACAGATTTCACATTTGGAAGGAGGAAACTGAGTACTAGTTATACGCAATGTTCACTAAATTCTTCCTGCAAATGCATTCAAGTAATGCTGCACCAAAAAAAAAATCGACAAAATGTATCGTGTTCATTATTTTAATCCCTCTGTGGATTCTTTTGTCAGTTATCATTTTTCATTAAGAACGCCAAATAAATGGTAACAAGCAGCTTACCTGAGAGGATAATCTGAAGGAAATTTTAGAAGCAAGTCAAGTCAACCAGCAGAGATACAGAAGGAATTGTATAAGCAAGTTTAGGAAATTTTAGAAGCAAGCCAAGTCAACCAGTAGAGAAACAGAAGGAATTGTATAAGCAAGTATCACCGGCATTTAGAGACCAATCTACTAGTTATGCAAAACACTAATATACAGATACAACCTCACACAAACCAATAAAAAATCCAAGTTGTTTGTAGTTCTTCCGAGGATTAAGCTGTCAAAATCAGAAAATGTGTTCAGCACTCGCATCCTGTAGACCTCTGCTGACTGCTGTTGCCAACATCAATGGTGTCTGGCATGTATCTACCGGACATAAAAGATTCGCCAGAGAAGCAAACCATTAAGATTCATTTTAATAACATCAGATTGCAACTTTCAAAACTACAAATATTACACTAAGAAGAAGTATTCTGGTATTAAAGGAAAACAGCGAAATTTTAAATCATATGCTAATTAAGAACAATATAGTTCCCTGTTGGTTTTTCTCTATGCTTCCAGTACATCAGATAAGGAAGTAGTAAGATGTATGTAATAAATTCATCAATACTAGTTCGGCAAGGGATTAATAGACACCAACGTAGTGTGAACAGAATCTTCACAAACATGTACTAGAAGTGATAAAGCAATGTGTCATACCTCTCTATTCCACAAAAGGAGTCACATTTTCACTTTTAAAAGTTAACTCGCAGAACCTTAAAATTTAAAATTGATGTGATCCATATTAGTTTTGAAAGCAACAAATTTTGTAATTAGTACTTGCAAAATATGTTACGAAGTTACAATTGTGTTCATTAAAATCAAATCAAGTCATCAATTTTGAATTTTAGGATTTCGTAAATTGACATAAAAAAGTCAAATAAGGACTCGTTTGTGGAACGGAGGTAGTATATAACATGACATCAAGCAAAACCCAGATAGCAAATAACATGACATCAAGCAAAACCCAACTACATACATACGACATAAGGTTTAAGCAACTAAAAAGAACAGATGATCAATGCACAAGCACTCAAGAAATATGTTCAGTGAATTATTTCAAACTTCTCAAACTTCAAACAAGAAATCAGTAATATCCTGGAAAACCCAAGGATGAAGTTGTTTCAGCAACACCATGCTCACTTTTTACTTTGTAGTTAGAATTCAGAAATTCAGATTCACATTGCCCAGTGACACCTAATAAAACATTTTAAGTCAAGGGGAAGCTATTTTGGGGGGAAAGGGGGACAAGAAGGTCTACATGTCAATCTTATGCTCCTATAATATTTGTGCATGATATAAAATGCAAATTGAATATTTCCATTTTAACCGGAATAAGGACTGTTGTATAATCCCAATTTGTATAACGAACAGCTAGCGTGTGGTTTAAAATAAATGACGTATTTTCAACTTACATTTCCTCCTCTTCCCCACTCTTCAGGGCATTCTTTGCTATGCACTGAAACGCTTCTTCGACATTGATGCTCTCCTTGGCAGAGGTCTCAAAGTATGGAATATTACCTTTCGAGGCACACCACGCCCTCGCCTTTTTCTCAGAAACCTGTAGCAAATAACAAGGAGCAAAATGGTGAAGTAAAGTTAAGAGAAATTTAAATCATATTTGACGTTAAATTTGATTAGGAAAAAAACGAAAATTTCAGATAGGCATGTACCACTCTACTATTTCCACCATCCACATCTGTCTTGTTTCCCAGAACAACAAATGGGAAATTTTGTGGATCTGAAGGACTTGCCTGCAATATATTTACTACACCATCAAGACATATTCTGATTTCCACATTTAATAAATATGACTAAGAGTATTTGTTACAGATGACCATTTCTCCACTATGTTAAATTATGTAAACTTGTGCATATCTCATGCTCAATTCAACAAAGCATTGTATCAACTGTGTGCACCATAATGAAACTTTCTAAAATAAACAAAACTACGGCACTTAATTGAGTTTTCCCTAGTCATTGTTTCTAATTAATTAAAACAACAAAGACTTTTATTAGTCACAACAGCTTCAGGATGGCCCCTGAAATCTTCATTTGTTCTTCTCTAGTCAGCACTATGTAGAGCTATATCATAAAGATCCCAAGGAGAGCATGCTTAATACATTTTACAAGAAATAGAAGAACAAAGAACAAAAAGAAGAAATATGAATAAATTACTTCCAGCAGACTGGATCTAGTTTCTGAAAGAAAATCAATGTACCAAGGATTAAAGCAAATACCTGAATAAGGAATTCTTCCCTCCAATTATTTAGATTGTCAAAAGACTTCATCACATTTACATCATACACAAGGACACAACAATCAGCACCGCGGTAAAAAGAAACACCGAGGCTCTGAAATCTTTCCTGTCCAGCTGTATCCCAGATCTGCCCAAGCAACATATCAACTCCAGCTTAGGGAACAACAAATGACGACGTTGCCATTACCATACCAAACCTATAAAGATCACTCAACATATACAATGACTGGAAACGGAAAGCTGCAAACTAAATTAATGGGCACCCCTTTCAGGTCAGAAACTATTTGTGGACAAAGAGGTTCAGCTTCACCATACAATGCATACACGAGCAGCATTCCAATATTATGCCATCCAAGAAATAATTCATAAAACAGACAGAAGGCATGGCAAACAACTACACAAAACTAATGGAGAGGAAGAACAAAGTATTAGTATATTAACAGTTAAAATTAATCAAATTCTCAATCAACTGATAGTATATACGACTTCTCTCCACCATTAGGAACCACTTAGTTGCCAACCCAAAATTATACTGCATGTCTCCACTTGACTTTTTTATGCTGTTAAGATTTGACAACACCACACTTAGATTGTTATTTGTTAAACGTAATCTATTTCAAAGATTTATGTTTAGATAAAAAATAATTGATAAAAAAGACTGGCAAACCTTAACATGAATTACATAGTTCCCCAAGGGAAAGATGATGCCTTCCTCCACTTAACCATGACACTATGACCTAGTACAGACTCCCTCATCTTTCACCGCATTTTGTTGTTAATTCATTTAGCTTTTTGGTCGTTGCTCACATATACAACACAGTTGGAGAAGTGACCCACCTATTCATATTCCCATTAAGAATCCTAGTATAGAAGATCATCTCAGCTCTCTCAAAGGCTTGAAAAGCCTAATTAACATATCTTTGCTTAAACTAAAGTTCTGCAAACTTTCCCCCATCAAGATCTCTATAGTCAAGGATGAAGTCAGGAATTGTTTTTCGTGGGCGACCAGGACATAATGGCATTTGCAGTTGTGCACAAATGTAAAATAATTTTATTATTAATTATTAATATAATATAATGAATTATGGTGTATCAGTTTACATTGACAACATTAATTTCATGATAAAATTCAAGTTCATAACTTGTCTTTCATTGTATTATGCTGCTTCAAACAATAAATAGAACCAAACAATGACTTCAAAACGAAGTGATATATATGTGTCAAAAGATGAATCAAACTTGGTACAATTCCATGAGTTACTCAGCAATTAAGCACAATACACAAACCTGAAGAGTGAATAACCTATCTTCAAACTGAATTTCCTTGGTCAAAAAATCAGCTCCAATAGTAGCCTTATACTGATTGCTAAACTTCTTATTCACATATCTAAAATCAAGTTATTTAAGACAAAACAGAATAAACTAAAGCACTAATTTACATTATAGATATCACATCTTTCTAATAAAAAATGTAACTTTGAACAATATGTTACTTATTTCAAGTAAATAAAAAAAAATTCCAGTATAATTAAGGATACTGATTCATCAATGAGGTCTTCCCTACCCTGCAATTACACCCAAAAACAATCCACTCAAATTAAACCATCCATACATCCAACTATATATCTATACTTGCATCTGCTAGAGAATTCAGCTTAACAATAGGATCAAAATTCAATCGTATGGCGTTCCAAACCCTATAACTGAGATGAAAGCTGGTACAAACATTCTTACCCGCTGTCGCCGAGAATTATGACCTTCAAAAGCGTTCTTCTTCTGGAAGGCATCGTAGATTCTGCGAATCGGATCGAATTGAACTCGAATATCTACTAGAGGAGAGATATTTGTGAATAAATTGGATTGGAAGCCTTACAGTATTTGGTTGGCAATTGGAGTTTTGTTTGTAGTGTATAGTTTCGTAGTTTGGGTGGAGGGATCTTTGTGGACAAAGAGACAATATTTCTCAGTTTGCATAAGACCTTATTAGTCTAAAAATAAATTTATTATTAAAATAATTGGGTCTATTTTCTTACATTTATTACAAATTCAAATCAATCCTGTACAGATTTTTATTAGAATTGGTACCTGTGTACTCGGTGGAACATAAATTACGTGTATAAATTAAATTAATATTTTATAAAATTTTAAAAATTAATTAAAAAATAAAAATAATTAATATAAAAAAACAAAATAAAAAGTATTTTAAAAGTTGAAAGACATTTTCAAAAGTTCAAAAGGCTTCATAAATTTATTAACGCCAAAAGTCAGCCTCTGACTTTATATATTAAATAATTAACAAAGCATCTTATTTTTATTTTTATTTTTATTTTATCAAAAAATAACAAAATAACTTACTATTTTTGTTAATACTTAATACCTACAAATAAAAATAAAGATTCGAAATTTATCATATCCAATTTCTTTACATGTAGGCTGTAGCTTGAAAGATGAGAAAACATAGGAAACTCAAAAACTTTGTCAATGACAAAAGTTTTTGTTAAATTTATTTAGTTTTAGATTAAAATAATGAATATTAGTTGGAAACTTCTAAATATAAAATCAAAATATTTTTTAAAATAACCCTATATTTTTAATACTCTAATTTTAAAATTGATTTTGATAACTATATATATATATATATATATATATATATATATTATTAGAACTCTTATTTCCAAACCGGAACTCTCATTTTCGTATCGGATTTTACTTTTTAATAATTAGAATGAATATAATATTTGGTATTATATTTGATTGTTGTGTATATAATATTATTTTTATCTAAATATAATTTATTTTGAACTTACCAGGTATGTATAGTTTATGAAATACTTGCATCACATGGTTTATTTTTATTTTTCTCTCCTACCTTTGACAATCTCCCCGTAGAGAAATTATTTGGTGCACTTGGAGCAAATAAATAGTTTGTTCCAACATCTCACAATACCATGGGATCTACACGAGACCCATCACTTGTGGACCTCATGATATTGTAAAAAATTAGAGTAAACTATTTATTTACTCCAAAAGCATCTAATAATGTTTTCTCCCTGTCCTTCTCCTAAGGTATCTCTCTGTCTCCAGAGTACAGATCTCTCCTCTCTCTTCACCTATTTCCTCTCTCTATCTACCTATCATAAATTGTAGATTGCTTGTGTGTTCAACTCATCTGGAATTGAAAAGAAAAAATCAGGAGAGATTACCATAACGGATTAACAGATTTTTGTTTCTTTCATGGCTAGGTAGATAAATTGTCATGTTACTATATATATATATATATATATATATATAGAGAGAGAGAGATAAGAGACGGTTTAAAAACATACATCTTAAATAGTATACATACTTAAGTAGTGTATGTGACACCCCAAATCTAGGTCCAAACTTGAGTTGTCAAAATATACAACAACTATTACAATACAACGTTTTACAATACAATATTCAAATAATACACAACTAAGTTTTTATTATTATTGTCTTACTATTTTACAAATTATGAATACTAATACAGCTACAACTCAGACCTTCACTCCATCTCCGGACTAGACCCAGCTACTCTCTCATCTCCTGTTGAAAAACAATGGAACAAAAGGAAATGATGAGCTCAAATAGCCCAGTAAAAAACTACTATGATTAAAATAATGACAAGTAAATTATAGTTAGCCTTCAACAGTTGAGTTCTTGATAGAATAATTTAAGCAATAAGTTTTAATTCAACAACTGCAGTTAAGTTCTTAAACAAAGTTCAGATCAACAACTGCAGTAGAATAACAACCATTAGAAAAATCATATGGACCATGATGTCCATTCGCTTCTCTTTTTAAGAAAAATATCATCAACTTTTATCATCTGAAATACCACTGGTCATGATAATACCAATTTACAATTTCTTGTCATAATCATGCAAATCAATAGTTCATCTTTGCACGACGACCAAAGATATTCAAATATAACACCAACGGTTATGATCATACCAGTCTTTAGCCTTTGGTCATAATCAGACCAAATAACAGTTCTTCTTTGTCCTAAGTCAAAGAGAACTTTCACCACGTGCCATAAAAGACACACCACCATTATATCGCATTTATCCTATTATATCGCATTTATCCTATCATCTGTGCTCCAGGCCACAGATATTTACAACAACTTAATTCTTGATGATCAGTACAAATAACAGTGATATAAATGATGAACAGAAGAAACAGGATAAACAATAAATATCAAAAGTTTACAATTTTACTTTGTGCAAATTTAAATAATGTCCAAATTGTCAACATGACGTGGAGTGAAATTCAAAAATGATATTCAAGTTCCGCAGTTCAGTATAACGGTTATAATTCGATAGAAAGATTTAGAAAAATAAGAAAATTCAATTGAAATGATATTAGATGAAACACAAACTATTAACGAACATATAATCATTTCAGAAGTTTTACCGAACAATACTTACCATAGTAAGTTTAAGAGTATAAAAGAAATGATATCGCTTACCGTAGTAAGTTTAAATAATGGAAGATGAAAAAGATGGTATCCCTTACCGTAGTAAGTTTAAATAATAGAAGATGAAAGAAGATGATATTCCTAACCTTATCACGTGACTGGATATTGATAAAAATGAGATTGATCAACCTTTATATTTATAGTATAATTAATAATTATCACAAATAAATTTTAAGGTGTACGATAACTCATATATATCAAAATTATTTATATAATATATATTTCTATAGTGTAAAATAATAACTTCAAAAATAATTTTTGAAATAATATTTCAAAATAAATCTTTCAAAGAAAGCTTTTTTTTTTTTTTTTTATAAAATAAATCTTATCAAAGAAAAGTATTATAAAGGAAGATTTGTGAATACCGTATGAAATAGGTATTTGTGTAATTACTACTCTTTAATAAAATACTCACTTGAAAAATTCATGCACTCCTTTTAGTTTACAAACATTCAAGATAACCTTACTATTCTCAGAGAAAACTCACAGAATACTTACAGAAAAAATTATGTTTTAGATGTGATTTTTCTATTCAGTAGAACAATCTATTTATAGGAGAAGGGAAAGCACTGTGCGTGTGGTAGGTGAGTTGTTGACGTGCTGCACACTAGCCTGAATTTTTCACAAAAGTAGCGCAACCTAGCTGCCTTTTTCCTTCACCAACTTCTCTAGCAAAGTTCAATTCCAAATTTCATTCTTCATGTGGCCCCCATAGAGGGTCCACATACTATTCGCATATAATAATAATTTTTTTTTAATTTTTCTTCTTCTTGTGGGTCCTACATATAAAATAATGCTACAACAATAATTTAACAATAATATCAGAAACACGTTTCATTATTAATTTAATAATATAAATTACTGTATATTTGCTACTGTGACAATTATTAGGTTCAATAATTTTAAAATACAGTGCAATAACAATTATTGGTTCAATGATATGAAATATAGTGTAATGACAATTATTAAATCAGTAATACAAAATACTGTGCAAAAACAATTATTAATGAATATTGTGCAATAACCACGTTATCAGATCAATAATATGAGACACTGTACAATACCGTGTGTTACTGTAGAATATCGTGTGCTACAGTAAAATACCATGAAACACCGTATGATACTATTCTTTTATCACCGAGTATTTTAATAGTTAAAAGTGATAACACCGTTGACTATTTTTATTTAAAAATGTTACTTCTGTTATTTTTTATATCCGACAAATATTCCGTTGTGGGATCTACCAATGATTAGTTATTTCGGCGCCGTCATACGACCCGAATATTCTCCGACAAATTGAATATTGTCCGACAAAATAAAATTTGCACATAACATCCTTAACTTTTAACTTTGTCAATTTAACCACTTACTGTTTCAGAAAAAATATATATGAAGAAAAATTAAATTTTATATTTCATAACATTCGGGATCTTACTGCGTACTTTTATCAAAACGGTGTCATTTTGAATATTCTTTGATGGCAATTTTATAAATAAAAGGAAAATAAATGAGGTCGTAGAATGTCACATCATGATACATCTTTTTTTAATATTATTTTAAAAAAAAAATCTTCAAAACAACGTCATTTTGATAAATGTATTTTATTTAAAAGATGTATATTATTTAAGAAGTACACTTTAGATCAGTCATATATATATATATATATATATATATATATATATATATATATATATATATATATATATATATATATATATATATATATATTTATGATGTTCGATCCTTCAAGCTAGGTTAGCTAGGTTTTTAATACTCCACTGACATTCCGACCCTACAAAACATACAACACACGGGAAATATTGTTCCACCGTATAAGGCCTCCAATGTAAGTATGTATTTATGATTGGTAGAAAAGATGGAATATCAACCACACACACACACACACACACACTCACACACACACACACACACACACATATATAGGACAGATTTAAAGTATATTTATCTTAAATAGTATATTTTTATCAAAACGACATCGTTTTTAAGATTCATTTTTTAAAAAAGTAATATTAAAAGAAGATATAATATGATATGGCATTTCGCGGGCTCACTTATTTTCTTTTTATTTACAAAAATATCATTAAAGATGTAAGACCCCGAATTTTATGAAATACAAAATTTAATTTTTCTTCATATATTTTTTTTTTCTGAAATAGTAAGTGGTTAAATTGATAAAGTTAAAAGTTAAGGATATTATGTGTAAATTATATTATGTCGGACAATATTCGTTTGGTCGGGGAATATTCGTACGACGGCGCCGTACGAACCAATCATTGGTGGACCTCACAGCGAATAATTGTCGGATATAAAAAATGATATAAATAATTTTTAAATGGTCAATGGTACTATCACTTCTAATTGTTAAAATATCCGGTGGTAAAAGAATAGTAACATATGGTATTGCATAGTAGCACACGGTATTGCATAGTAGCACACGGCATTGCACAGTGTTTCGTATTATTGAACTGATAAAGTGGTTATCGTACAATATTTGACTTTATTGTCACATCCACAATAATTCATATTATTAAATTGATAATTGTCACAGTAGCATATGCACAGTAATTTACATTATTGAATCAATAATTGTCATTACGCAGTAACATATGCTTTCTTTTACATACTTTCTGCATTATTGTTATCTCTATTATGATGTTGATTAAACTGTTGTATTTCATTATTAATTGATTTGGTATTTAACTCAAAAAACTAACTACACTGTATTTATAACAATTAGTCATAATAATGAATAAGTGTGATTTATTGTTGAATAATTGAATTGATAAAGTTATTTGTTTATAATATAAAGTTAGGTGATATAAAATGAATGGTATATATTAAAAATAATATAGAATTTAAAATTGATGGTGTAAATTAAAGATGATATTTAAATGAATGGTTTAGATTAAGAAAATCTTAAAAGATAAAATGAATGGTATAAATTAAAGATAATATATAATTTGAAATGAATGGTGTAGATTAAAGATGCTCTTTAAATTAATGGTTTAAATTAAAGAAATCTTAAAAGATGAAATGAATGGTATGGATTAAACATTATCTTGAAATGAATGGTTTGGATTAAATTAGAAAATTTTGGTTATGATAAGATTTTTGGCTATAAATAGAGGACTTAACTTAAGAAATTTTTCATAACATTCTTACATACATTTTCTTCCACTCTCTAAATACTTCTTTGTGTAAGTTCTCTCTAAGTGTTCTTAAGTCATTCATAGTTTTGAAATCTTTTGCATTCTTCTTTAAATTCCCGAGTGGAATTTTCTTATGTACAATAACTCTTTCGAAAAATCATAGTAAATTCATTATTTGTCAGAATTTAATGAATTAAAAGCCTGTCCCTTCAGTTTTTCGTCCTCTACAACTTTGAAGAAGGAAGAAAAGTCATCTGAAATCATATTCATGCCTTAAAATACTAAAAACCGTAACCTATTCTGATTTTCGTCACTATTTTCAGTCTTAGTTTTGAAAATTCATAACTCATTCATATTAACTCCGAATTGAGTGATTCTTGAGTCTATGCCGTCTATCTTTCCGAGAGTAACATTATTTAAAAAACATAAAGAGATTTTAAAAACTCTAGAAGACTCAAAAGTCAGATTCTTTACTGCTACAAACAAGGAATGATTTGTTTGGCTATAAACTTATTTCACAATATCAAGGTAAGGAATATTATCTTCTTTCATATTCTATTATTCAAACTTACTACGGTAAGGGATTATCATTATTTGATTCTCGAAAATAATATCGTTTTTTTCTTACTCATAAGATGTGCATTTTATTTCCATGTATTAAATTGAGGGAATAACCTTACGGCACGGATTACCGCATGTTGGTGAATAACCCTTCGTATTCATTCCTTATTAATCTCTGAGAATAACCTTACTGCGCGGATTACCGTCTGTTTGGTGAATGACTCTTCGTATTCAATTTTTATTAAATTGTGGGAATAACCTTACGGTGCGGATTACCGCATGTTGGTGAATAACCTTTCGTATTCATTCCTTATTAATCTCTGAGAATAACCTGACTACGCGAATTACCGTATGTTTGGTGAATTACTCTTTGTATTCATTTCTTATTTGTCTCTTATGAAAATAATTTGTTTACACGAATTATCACATGACACTTTTATTCCATATTCGTTTGTAATATCATTTTCTTTCATATTCGTAAGTGATATTATTTTTCTTTATACTCATAAGGGATACCATCTTTTTCATCTTCCATTATATAAACTTACTGTGGTAAGAGATATTAATTTCCTTCACCTTTTGTTAATCAAACTTGCTACGGTAAGAGATATTATTTTCTTTCATACACCTAAATCGAAACTTATTATGGAACTATTGCTTCTATAATTCCTGAAATATTATATGTTCCATAATAGTTGCACTTCATCATTTCAATTGAACCATCCTATTTACGTGAACCTTTCTATTGAACTGTAACCGTTATTCTGAACTGTGGATCTTGAGTATCATTTTTAAATTTCACTCCACATCATGTTGACAATTTGGACAATATTTGAATCTGCACAAAGTAAACTTCTGATACTTATTATTTATCATGTTTCTTTTGTTCATCATTTATATCATTTTAATCATCCAAAATTAAATTGTTGTGAATATCTGTGGCCGGGGGCACAGATGCGATATAATTGTTGAACAGATGATAGGTTAAAGGCGATATAATAAGTTAAAGGCGATACATCTGTTCGGTGTCTTTTATGACACTTGATGAATGTTCTCTTTGGCCCGTAGTGCAAAGATGAACTGTTGTTTGGTATGATTATGACCAAAGGCTGAATCTGATATAATCATGACCGTTGGTGTTATATTGAATGTCTTCGGCCCGTAGTGCAAAGATGAACTGTTGATCTGCATGATTATGATCAGGAACTGTGAATTGTATTATCTTGACTAATGGTATTTCAGATGATAAAAGTTGATGATGTTTTTCCTAAAAAGAGAACCGAGTGGACATTATAGTCTGCATTATTCTTCTAATAGATTGCTCATTCCGCTGCTATTATTGATCTGAACATTGTTCAAGAATTTAACTGCAGTTTTTGATTTAAACCTTGTAGTCTATTGTATTCTATTAAAAACTCAACTGTTGAAGGCTAATGATAATTTATTCGTCATTATCTTAGTCATGATATTCTTTACTGGGCTATTTGAGCTCACCCTTTCTTTTGTTCCATTATTTTTCAACAGGAGATGAGAACGTAGCTGGGTCTAGCCGGGGAATGGAGTGAGAGTCCGAGGGATAGCTATCGTAGTCTTCACGTATTGTAAAATAGTGTGATAATAATAGTGAAGACTTAGTTGTGTATTATTATACACTGTATTGTTGAACGTTGTTCTACCTTATAATAATTTTGTTGTAGTCTTTTGACGACTCAAGTTTGGGCTGTATGGGCCCAGATTTGGGGGCGTCACAAAAGAATCTTTAAAACGTCGATTTGATAAAAATATACTACTACTTAAGAAGGTATGTTATTTAAGATGTATATTTTTTAATAGTCATATGTATATATTTTGTTTGTACGTTTCGTTTATAGATAATTGTTTCAATGAATAATTTCATTTTGTTTCACTAATTTTAAATACCAGGGGTTACTATTTGGAGGATTGGCGGGTTAATATGCCAACACATTTTAACATAGATCATATCCCGAAATTTTACTAAAATGTCCGCACCGCCACCGGACTCATCATCAAAATCGCCACCACCTACAGACTCATCGTCACAATCACCACCACCACCAAACAACTCGTCACCTCCCCCTTCAAATAATAACAACAGTGGTAGTGGTGACAATAATAACAGCGGGAATAACAACGACAACAATAACTATAATAACGGGAACGAAAACAACAATACTAACAATAACAATAGCAGCAGCAACAACAACAGGAAGTCCCCACCACCTTCATCCTCCAATAGAAATTCACACAATCCACCACCTCCACCACCACCTTCCGTCGGTAAAGCACTTTCACCGCCACATAAGTCGTCATCATCACATAGTATGCCTAGTGTCTTGCTTATTGCTCCTTTTTATACAAAAGCCCTGTTTAGGGAGTTGTTGGTGCAGCAACATTATTGCTCCTTTTTATGATAGTATGCCTAGTGTCTTGCTGTAAAAGAAGAAGAGAAAACCACATGATCCAACGCATTACTACAGGAACAAATCTCATGGAAACAAAAGTATGAACTTCATGACCAACTTGGATAAATATATACACTTTTTTTTTTATTTATAGCTAAAAAATAGTTGAATAAATTATTTGTTGACATGCTGACATATCATTGAGCTTAATGCTACACAGTCTGATTATGTATTGTAGTTCTTTGTACTGATTAAAGGCTCTTGTTATTTTCACAATAAAAGGGAACTTAGCCACTATTATATTCTTTTAACTTGATTAAAGATTTTTTAGGGGTAGAATAATATTGCTTATTTGATACTACACTCAATAATAGGGTTACCATAAAGTTCTACAAAATTTAGAAATGTTATTGTTATATACATTTAAATTTTAAGTACTCATGAATGATATATATTCAAACATAATTAAGAGACAGACAATCAAAGTGTATTATGTATGTGTGTGTTTTCCCCTATTTCTATTTCTTCTAGAAATTGTTATTTTCATAATATAAAAAATAATGTTTTCAAAAGTTTCCTCTGATACGATTGTGAGGCTCATTTAGTATTCATGTGAGAAGAAACTTTTGGAATTATCAATTTATTTGTGAAAATATCAATTACCTTTCTAATTATTGTGTAATTGATGCATGATAATGACGATTACAACAGTGGACGACATGCAAATTGGGTGAACACTCCACCTGCTGAGCACCATGTTAATATACCTCCGCCAAATAGCGCCGAAGTTCGTTCTGAATACGGATGGGCGATGCCACCGCCACCTCCACCACCAATGACAAAGAGTAGTGAAATGAGCTCTGCCGCTTTCTCTGGGCCCTATAAACCTGCTTTGCCACCACCACACCCATCCCTAGCCCTCGGATTCAACAAGAACACCTTCACTTACGATGATCTAGCGGCTGCAACCGGAGGATTTGCCCAGGTTAACCTATTAAGACAAGGTGGTTTTGGGTACAAAGGAGTATTACCAAATGGCAAGGAAATAGCTGTAAAAAGTCTTAAATCTGGTAGTGGGCAAGCGTGAATTCCAAGCTGAGGTTGAAATTATTAGCCGCGTCTATCACCGCCACCTTGTGTCCTTGGTTATTGTATCGCAGGAACTCAAAGGATGTTGGTTGACGAATTTGTGCCCAATAATACCCTTGAGCACCATCTTCATGGTACACTTATCTAAAATATTCATCAAATAAATATATTAATTACTATTCGATGGTAATTTTGATTTTGATTACCGTATGTTTATAACACTTATATGAACATATGGCCAAATTTGCAGGAAAAAGGTGTTGCAGTTATGGATTGGTCTTCAAGAATCCGAATTGCGTTAGGATCAGCCAAAGGTTTTGCTTATCTTCATTAAGATTGCAAGTGACATACACTCAAACTATTTTTTTCTCTCATCGGCTCTTGTATCATTTTCCTATACGAGTCTCCCTGTATAATGCAAATTTTTTAAGTAAAATTATAAGATTAATTTACTATATCAAATATATTGTTAACTATATAGTTATTCACGTACGTAATATGTATCATTTTCCTATATTAATCTTCAGATTAAATCTCCTTATTAACTTCTCTCTCAACAACTTTTGTTATGGGTAGGCCATGCTCCCATCATCCGTAGAGACATCAAAGCTGCAAGTATTCTACTTGATGATCATAATGAAGCCAAGGTATTTTACCTACTAATAAGGGAAACAATCTTAATTATCTTTAGGATCATAGAACTTTGATTGATTGTTGATTTTAAATTGCAAACTAATCAGGTGGAAGATTTTGGATCGGCTAAGCTTTCTTCTGACAACTTTACTTGTGTGTCAACTCGTATCAAGGGAACATTTGGGTAATTTTTTATCGAGCCCTATTTACAACTACAAAAGTTATAAGCTAACTATTATTAGTAGATATTTTTATTTAAAAAATGTATATATGTGAAAAATGCAGACACTTGGAACCTGAGTATGCATCAAGTGAAAAGATGACTGAGAAATCTGATGTTTATTCATATGGTGTTATGCTCTTGGAATTGATAACTGGAAAACGCCCCGTCGATATGATGTTAGTGATGATGATACCTTGATTGATTGGGCAATGATGGTTTTATTTCCCTTTAAAAATATTATATGTTACGATTTCTAGTTCATGTATTTTTCTATTTTTAAAGAAATGATATATGTTAATGTGTTGGACATACTTCCTATTTGGTGGACATGCAATTGTTCAACATAATTTTTTTTTGTGTTAACAGCATAATATTTCATGATGTCACTGTGGAATAAATGTGGTATACACAATATAACTAATCAGTGATCCGACAGCTGTAGTCGTCGAGAAAACTCTCCGGTGTAACAATTAGTACAGACATTTAGAGAAATTAACAATATGTGAGGGACATTGTATTCTAGAGAGTGAGAGAGCTCAAGAGAATGTACATTTGCCCTATGTTTATTCCATATATAAAGAGGGAGCGAGAGAATGCCATCTGGGCTTGGCACTATATGGGCTATTTGGGCTTTTGCCATGTCAATATAAGATATTTGAACCATATGCATCGGGTCCAATTGGTGATACTCCATATCCTAACACTTCAAATTTTAATTTGGTCTAAAATTTGTAGGAAAAAAAAAACACATCTACACATAAATAAGGGATGAAAATGGATTTTTCTTTTATAGTTTTCACAACGAATTGAAGCAAAATACTTTAAGAAAGAAAATAAAAGAGTAATGAGCATGACCATATTGTAGAATCTGCATTTATAATGTGTAAATTATGGGAAAAGTAGCTTTATATATGTGTGTGTGTATATATATATATATATATATAAAATAAGGGTTAATGAAGTTAGGATATAAATATTGTACGGGTAAGACAGTTGTATGCATCATAACACAATTTCATCGGACAAACAAATTACTCAATAAAATCATATGCATCATAACACAGTTACATCGGACCAACAAATTAGTCAATACCATGATATGAATTTTATAAAATGAAAGAGTTAAAGGTCCAATTAATATCAAGTTGTAAAGGATAAAAGAGAATTAATCCCAAGTAAATGAACGTTATTATAGGCAGGAGCGGATCTAAAATTTGGTCTCAGCAGGGGCAGATTTTAACTACTTTTTTTTTGTTAAAATTAAATAAATAAAACACAAAAATTCAACCTCTGCAATACAAATTCACTGAAAATGAAAACTCTAACAAAGATAAAATGCACAAAATATACATACAAAAATATCATATAGACACACAGAAACAAAAACATACTCCCTTTATCTAACAATGACAGTCCAATTTGATATTTTCTTCAGTATATTATACTTTTGCCCATCGCAAACTCAATTATTTCTTAATTGTAATTATTTTTTTGGGTGTAAATGCACATTCTGATTACATAAACACAGTAAGCATAAAAAAATAGAATTCAATTTAATTGTAAACCAAGAGAGAAGGCGGAAAAAGAAGAAGGAAAAAGAGAGTTTTTTTTTTGTTGCTAAATTGTCGTGTATAAAATAAAAGAAAATATTTTATACTGGTTAAAGAGCATTCCTTTGGAATTACAATAGATGGTAAATCGTACTAGAACAAGCACTAACAAACGGTAGCTTTAAAACAACAAATAGGTCAAGGCCCAAAACATAAGCACGGTACTAATATATATTTAATACAATCTAACACATGACCAAATCAACTTGTTAGGTGATTTGCCCAACATTACGCCCCACTTTCAATTCTAAAATTTGAATCTCTCTCCAAAATAATATGTACCACAACAATAAACCAATTAAAAAATGTTAGCTTTTTCAAGACTTTTGGACAGTCTTGTGTGAACGGATAATTAATAATTTTAGTATTTAAAATGTGGATTATGACTTTATTAATGGGTAATTAAAAAATTTAGTGTTTTGAATGTGGATTATGATTTTATTAATTATGTGCATAATTAATTTATAATGGAATAATGGGCAAACTTAAGGGGGCAAAAGAAAGAGAAAATTGAAAAAAAGTCTTTTTTTTGTTAAAATATGTAACATAACAATTATAATTTTTTTTTGCTAAAAAGAAAATATTAATATTTCCATGCTGTTACTAAGGATGGAACAAGAGAGTATTAGCTTATCAAGGTACAACCTAAACCACTGAGCTACTTAGGCAAACCACACATTTTTGTTTTAAACAAAACTATTAATATTTTTTTTCAAGCATAGGCAGCTCTGCCTATGCTGACCTTGCTGTAGCTCCGCCCCTGATTATAGGTCAACCTTACTTGTTTTAAATCATGAAAAAAAAAGTTTAAAACTATATATTCTTTCATTTTCATTATATAGGTTGTTTAAGAAATAATCACACATATTAAAAAATCTCATTATTACTAATGTTAGGTAATTAATGCTGATTTGAAATTTTATTACTACCATGTACTAATTAATTACTCATCTTTCTCTCAATTACTCTATCTTTAAGGGTAAAATAGGAAATGATTAGATTTTTTTCTCCTAAATATATTTAAAATATCTTATATTTTGAAGAAGAAAAAATACTTCTAAAACAACCTCTATAATGGAAAGGATAAAGGATATTATTACGGGTTGTCTTCAAAATTTGAAATTATGCCACCTCTATTCTAAAGAGGAGATTTCCAAAGTCAATTTTCAAACTTTTTAAACTTAAATTTGATATAATATTTTAATCAATATTGTTAGTACATGTATTATATGATCATTTTATTTAATTTGACAATGATCATGTTTAATATATATTTGTAAAAATAAGAAAATTTTGTGAAGTTTATGAAATATTTTATGGAAAATAACCTAAAAATCAAATTTATTAGGTTGATCCAAATCATAGAGCATAAAAAGTGTATCCTCGTAATAGCTTAATTGTTTAAGACTAGAAAGGTTCTTCGTAGAGGTAAAAAAAATTGGTCACTCTAAGATCACAGAGTCAACTGAAGACGATCCACGATTGTAGAGTAAACATCAGTTCATATAACCAAGATTGCAGAGCCACTGCATTCATTGAGCTAAAATAATATAGCAGACACTACCCTATTATGTGGAGATAACTCTACAATTTTTCTCAGCAGAAATCAAAATCGTAAATTGCAGCAATCTGACAAGTCAGTGACATGTTATGACAAATATTACAAACTTAAATCCCACACTTTACAAAATTGATCTTTTATGTGGGTATGTGATACAAGACAAGATAGCGACATTTCTATTTAACAATTATTTTTGCAAGGAAAATGACACGTATGTACTACTGTATCAAGCACAATACTAAAAAAAACGATATGAGATGGTCCAAGTAAACTACATTTTAAATCAAAAATTTAAATTTTGATAAATGTTCCAAAACATAATGAAGCAATGGTAACAATATAACAAGCAAATTTCAAGAAGCCACTATAAAAAGATTACTACATCAAAGATAGAGAATAACAATCAATCAAGAAAAAAAAAAGTACTAAAAATCTAAACCTTAAAAGTTCTATTCTACAACTTTGGAAAAGACAAACCACTGCTAAACCTATTCAAGAGGGACTCAATGCAACTTAGCAACAACTAAAATAACAACATTTTCTTAGTAATTATATAAGTCTTGGTGATCTATCAAAATTAAGTCTAAATGACTTGTTAGATTCTTAGTGAATCATCTTATTGTTCAAGTTCTAAGTAAACTTTAGTTTGTGTAACCAAAATATCTTTAATGAATCATCCCTACTCATAGAATAAAAGAGAGAATTAGGAGATTTTTATACTCCGAATCTCTTAAAAAATTATGTATTATTTATTTTTCGCATTTTATTTGTCTGTCTCTCTATATTTTTTATTTGTATCTTATATCTGCAATCACTAAATTTAGAACTGTGACTTTTAATTCAGTATACAAAAGGATTTTTCAAAATTATATTCCGTTGTGCTAATTAAGTAAATTTAACCTACATAATGATTTGATAATATCTCTTTAAGAAATTTTTTAAAGAATGTATTCGACAGTCTTTCTAGATCCTTTTGAGTGCTTTTGAGGATAACATATATAATTATAGATATTTTAATTAATATAATTATAGATATTTTAAATTTTCTATACATAACAAAACTTCATATTTTGATAAATTAAATAAATATATGTTATTTTTAAATTTAGAATTTTATAAATTAATTTAGAAAGTTAAAACAAGACTTTTATTTTGTACCAGGGGACTAGGAGTATTTTTATTGAAATATACTCCGTATAGAAAGACAGATCTGAATTTGCTTCAAGGTTAACTTTGATTGTCGCTTTCACTAAATGGCACAGCTCGTGAAGAAAGACGATGATCGCGACGAGGATGGTACGCCTCTCGAATTTGATATTTCAGTTACATTTTTTTCATTTCAATTGTTTTCTCTATTATCGGTTTCGTTTCATTTTAAGTTTACATTTTACTCCTGAATTCGTCGCATTTGGTGATTCATTTGTCATTCAGATCTGCATTGTTTGAATTTTCACAATTTAGTATTATATTTGTAATGTGATTATGCAACGGTGGTCAAGTTTTGCTGATGTGTCAGTGTCTGACTCTGATCAGTCCATTTGATTCTAAATTGTTGATGTTACTGCTGTTCCGTTCCTTATAAATAATTTTGGGCATTTTTTTCTGTGAAATGAATAAAGTTTTAATTGGTATCAAATTATTCTGATTAATTTATCATGACATTGGTGCTTCTGATAATTCATTACCGAGCTTATTATCTGCAATGTTATTATTTCATCAATTTTTAGTCTAATATCTGATCCATTGGCCCTTAAAGGCTTTGATTAGTTGTACTTATCAAAACAAATTTAAAATCTTAATTGAGTTTTAAGAGTTTGTAATTTTGATATAGTAAAAACTATCTAAATTCTTTATGCTCAGTGTTTAAAAATTTCAGTTAGTAAATATATGTAAACTTGTATCAATTTTATAAGAGCAGTGTTAAATCTCCATTTGGCATTAAGTTTTAAGGTTGTTTTTTGTTTACTTTTTTTAAAAACATGAGTTGTACAGTTGAATTTTCTTAAATTGCACAAAGTTTTTGGCCAATTGTCTTATTCAGTAACTCGAACTATTTTTTCTTTATGAAACCAAATGATTTTTTATTTCAGTTAAAAATCTAGATTTAATATGCTGTTTAATAAATTTCACGGGTGCTTCAAATAATCCGTCTTAGATTCAGATATCAATTGTTTTCATTGTAGTGATTGTTAGTGGATTGAGAAAGTTAGCTGATCTGTTGGGTCTTAAATACTAGAATTAGTCAATTTGGTTCTAACTGTTTGTATATTTTTATGGTAAGACTAATTGTCCAACTTCAGAATTTTAATTTAGTTGTAGACATGTGCAAACTATAATAAACATCTTATATGTTTCTAAATCCATTTTCGGTATTAAGTTGTACTGTTCAATTTGCTTAAATTGCGTTTAAAATCATTCTTTTCTTTGTTACAGATACACTCTGTTCATAATTTTCGTATTCTGGTACTGCCACGGATGTATTGTCATATTTGTTTCTTTTTTATATATAAATTATTTGAGCATTTTTCTAAGTATCTGTATCAGCTACTTGATTTCTGATGCTCATGTAATATTGATTATGGGATCTATATTAACTCGCAGCAGAATACTCTCCCTTTCTCGGAATCGAGAAGGGAGCAGTTCTTCAAGAAGCTAGAGTTTTTAATGACCCTCAGCTAGATCCAAGAAGATGTTCACAGGTAATTATCCCCCTCCTCCCACCCCCGCCAAAAAAAAAAAAAAAGAAGGATCATTCTTCAGGAGTTGATTATTACTATTTTAATTGCAGGTCATCACAAAGCTGCTGTATCTTCTGAATCAAGGGGAGTCTTTCACAAAGGTCGGGCTTCTGTGCTACCAATTGTTTGAATAAACCAAACTATTAAATAACATAAGAAACAAACGAAAAACACAGGATATGAGAGACTGTGTTAATCTTAGTACTCTCTTATCTTCTTCAACCTACAGTAAGTCCTCTATACTACT
This sequence comes from Hedera helix, assembly GCA_947179155.2. Lineage (NCBI taxonomy): Eukaryota > Viridiplantae > Streptophyta > Magnoliopsida > Apiales > Araliaceae > Hedera > Hedera helix. The sequence goes on along the minus strand of OX359280.1, from coordinate 2,824,123 downwards.
TTTTTATTATAACTACACCTCCTGAATTGAGAGAAACTATTGTCAAGTGTTTATGACTTCCCATAACATCATCTTTAGCCATCATGTTGTGTAACTGTCATAAGAGAGTTCATGAAAGCTCAACAAGGAGCGACACAACTTTGTAAATAATTTCCACGGTAATTTGTTGGTTGACCTTTCGAGATAATCTTTCTTATACGTTCTCATATCCACATACATGCTTGCCTCTACATGCATAGAAAAATGCTAGTTTGGTTAAATAACCAGGTCTTTCGATTGTCAATGCAAATACATAGACACATTCATATATTATATAGGTTATGCATTAAATCCTGGAGGCTTTTCTTAAGATTAATGTGATTTTTGACTTAATTTTATTTGCTTTCAAATAGTTTGAAGCGACAGATGTCTTCTTTGCTGTCACCAAACTTTTTCAGTCAAGAGATCTTGGTTTAAGGAGGATGGTTTATTTAATGATAAAAGAGCTCTCTCCCTCTGCAGACGAGGTTATACATACACTTTCATTATTTTGTTTATTCATGACACCTTTTCCAGAATGGAGAGAATGACATGTTACTTTTTTATGGTGCATCAAAGGTTATTATTGTCACAAGCTCCCTTATGAAGGACATGAACAGCAAGACTGATATGTACCGGGCAAATGCTATCCGCGTTCTCTGCCAGATCACGGATGGTACGCTTCTCACACAAATTGAGAGATACTTGAAACAAGCTATTGTTGACAAAAACCCTGTAGTTGCAAGTGCAGCCCTTGTTAGCGGAATACATTTGCTACAGGTATTATCAACTTTATGAGGATGATAGAATATAATGTAATTTATTTTTTAATCAAAGTTCTCCACTTATCATCTTTTATTGTTTGTCAGACAAATCCAGAAATCGTGAAGAGGTGGAGTAATGAGGTACAGGAAGCTGTTCAATCAAGGGCTGCGCTTGTACAGTTTCATGCTCTTGCTCTGCTCCATCAGGTGCAGCAAATATTGTGGTTTTGATACTAAAAGAATTAAGAAAATGTTTGAAGAATTACTGGATTCTCTGTGAAATTGTTGTCAGTCTTACTCGATGGTGTCATTAAAGAAAAACCTCTTTATTCCTCTCCCCCTCCCCCTCCCCCTTCCTGCTTAAGAAAAAACAGTTGATTCTTCAACTTTTGGCATGGAATATGTGATTAGTAGATGATGTGAATATAAAGTTATGGAACTGTTATAGTGTTGATTGACACAATATAACGTTGACTTTTATTGATAATGTATGTTACTTATCTGCAGATAAGACAGAATGATCGACTGGCTGTTAGTAAGCTAGTTACAAGCTTGACCAGGGGAACTGTCCGCTCACCTTTGGCCCAATGCCTATTGATTCGCTATACTAGTCAGGTGCTTTCTTTTTTCAGGATATAGTATTTGCTGCCGGTTGACTGTCCCTTGATTTTCTGACTAAGCATTGCATGTCAAAAATATGTGTTCAGGTCATCAGAGAGTCGAGTATGAACAACCAAACTGGAGACCGACCGTTTTATGACTATCTTGAAGGTTGTCTCCGTCACAAAGCAGAAATGGTTACCTTTGAAGCGGCTAGGGAAATCACAGAGTTGAGTGGCGTGACTAGTCGAGAATTGACTCCTGCAATTACTGTTTTACAACTCTCCTTAAGTTCTTCTAAGCCAGTACTTCGATTTGCTGCTGTTCGTACTCTGAACAAGGTGACTGTTCTAGAATAAAAAACTTAGGTCACTTGTACTTCACTAATTCACTTTATATATTTTTCCTTGGTGTTATTTATGAATGGTTGATCCATCCTAATTGATTAGATATTTAAATTACATGCAGGTGGCTATAACCCATCCCTTGGCTGTAACAAATTGTAATATAGATATGGAGAGCTTGATCTCTGACCAGAATAGAAGCATAGCCACTCTTGCCATCACCACGCTGCTAAAAACAGGAAACGAATCAAGTGTGGATCGTTTGATGAAACAAATAACCAATTTCATGTCTGAAATTGCTGATGAATTCAAAATTGTTGCCGTGGAAGCCATTAGATCATTGTGTCTAAAGTTCCCTCTCAAGTACAGATCTCTGTAAGTGTGCTTAGTGTGCTTCTTTCTTGGACAAATGTGGTGTTTTAAGTAGTTCCTTATTGTTTTTGTTATGAAATTTCAAGGATGAATTTCTTAAGTAATATACTGAGAGAAGAAGGTGGTTTTGATTACAAGAAAGCCATTGTTGATTCTATCGTGATCTTCATAAGAGATATACCAGATGCAAAAGAAAGTGGGTTGCTTCACCTTTGTGAATTTATTGAGGATTGTGAATTCACATATCTTTCTACACAGGTTGGCATTTTTGCCTTACGTTATTCCTTTCCTGTCATTAGCACGACACAGCAATCTAATCAGCTAGTTTTCTAACACTTCATTCTAATAATTTGTTGAAAGATACTACATTTTCTTGGAATTGAGGGACCAAAGACCTCTGATCCAAGCAAATACATAAGGTATATCTATAACCGAGTGATACTTGAGAATGCAACTGTTAGGGCCAGTGCCGTAAGCACATTGGCTAAGTTTGGTGCCATGGTTGATTCACTGAAGGTAAATTTGCTGCTGCTTTTTTTCTTTATAACATCAATTTAGGTTGATTATAAACTACTAACGGAGATGATGTGCTACTGTGTTGCAGCCTCGCATTTTTATTTTGTTGAGACGCTGTCTCTATGACAGCGATGATGAGGTTAGTTGTATTTTTATTTGAAGTCTATAGGTTATGATTCTTTTGCATGTTAAAACATATATCAATTGCTTTAGTGCTTTCCTTCTCAAGATGTTGAAAGTTTTGGTATGCACTTCTGTTTTGTAACATCTGCATCTTGGGTTGCATAACGTTATGGGATTGTTTAGTATTATAAAAAATAAAAAACAATTGCCTACTAGAATTTATTTCGGTTGAAGTGTTTATTAATGTGTAATGAGGCTTCTGATGGTTCACTTAGCATTAGTCTTAGGACTTTCTATTTTCATAGTCATGACATTATGAATAACAGCATCTGATCTTGCTGCTTGGAATTTGAAGTTAATAGCAATGATTTCATGTATTATTTTCTTTTGCATAATAACCTTACAGCTACAAACTTTCCTTGGACTGGTTGTCGAATGCTCTTCTAGATTTTTGTCAAGAATTCTTTGGTTTCATGTGCCCCTAGCCTGATTTTGCTTATTGGTTTTTGTGGCAACATTTGGAGCGTATTAGGCTTATTAGAATCAGGCCTACATCTAAGTAACAATATTAGCTTGTATTTTCATCTAGTTTTACTCTCAAATTATGTCTTTCTAAATTTTTCTTTGACAACTATTGTGCAATATCTGAAAAGCCTTATATATCCCCTGTTAGCAGGTTCGTGATAGGGCTACCCTATATCTGAATACACTTGGAGGTGATGGTTCAGTTGTTGAAACCAATGAAGATGTGAAAGAATTTCTCTTTGGGTCACTTGATGTCCCGCTGGTCAACCTGGAAACAAGTTTGAAGAACTATGTGAGTGTTCATGATGAGTTGGGGATCTTTACAGCATTGTGCATTGTTGCGTAACTGGCTCAATTGGTTTGTGGTATTACAGGAACCTTCAGAAGAACCTTTTGATGTCAATTCTGTACCTAGGGAGGTTAAATCTCATCAACCTGTGGAGAAGAAAGCACCGGGTAAAAAGCCCACTGGTTTGGGTGCTCCTCCGACAGGCCCCACATCCGCGGTTGATGTTTATGAAAAAGTTCTGTCCTCTATCACAGAGTTCTCAAGCTTTGGGAAGCTTTTCAAGGTTAGATTGCCGAATATACTTTTTCTATGTACTCGCAAATTGTGATTCATTTGATATTTATTTATTTACTTATCATTTAATGACCAGTCCTCAGCGCCAGTGGAGCTCACAGAAGCTGAAACGGAGTATGCAGTTAATGCTGTCAAGCACATTTTTGATGGGCATGTAGTGTTCCAGTACAACTGCACCAATACAATTCCTGAGCAGTTATTGGAAAATGTAATGATCATCTACCATAAGAAATATTAGTACCTTCTAAATTGTGATAAATTTTCCTCAAGTGTTGTATACCTGTTGCCAGGTTTCTGTTATTGTGGATGCTTCAGAAGCTGAGGAATTTTCCGAACTAGCAATCAAGCCTTTAAGATCTCTTCCATACAATTCACCGGGGCAGACATTTGTGGCATTTGAGAAACCGGAAGGCATCACTGCGGTTGGAAAATTCTCTAATACATTGAGGTTTTTGTTAAAGAGGTACTACTTTTTCTCGTGTGCCTGACAATACCTGAGATCTTATCTTTCTTTGTTGCTATTCGTGTCGAACTACTGAAGGCTTCTATTAAGCTCTGTTACTTTTGTGTAGAGGCTTTGTTTGTGTTAGTATTTATGTTAAATTTGGCTATCTTTATCACGTCTTGATGCTTGCTAGACATGCGTGGACTGTCCGGAATTTTAAATTGGAATTATGTAGTCAAGGCCATCATGATTGATATTAAAACATCAGATAGATTTTGGGTTGTTTCTGAATGTCTCTGTTATATTTGTAATGTTTGCGTGAATGAGTAGGAGCATATAACCATATTTTTTGTTATGAAGGTAAAGAGTGCTAAAGAAGTATATTTAACCGAGGCATTTGTTATGTTGGTCTTCCGCTAATGCTTATTTAATGCATGGTATTCTCAGGTTGATCCCTCTACTGGTGAGGCCGAAGATGATGGGGTAGAAGACGAATACCAGTTGGAGGACCTTGAGGTTGTTGCAGCAGATTACATTCTAAAAGCGGGGGTCTCCAATTTCAGGAATGCCTGGGAGAGCATGGACCCAGAGTCTGAGAGAGTTGATGAGTATGGTCTCGGTCCAAGGGAAAGCTTGGCAGAAGCTGTGAGTGTTGTAATCAACCTGCTCGGCATGCAGCCTTGTGAGGTATGAATTTTGTTTTACCTTTTTCATTTTTATGATACTATTTTTCCGCATCATTTACTGATTTTTTTACACTTCTAAGTTTTACATAGAAGTACTTGAGATTTGAGAGGGAACCCTGATTGATGCTACCATCTTTATGTTATTTCCTTCAACAATTTTGAATGTCCTAAGAGCAGCTTCTTAAACCAGAAATCAAGATGTTTGAGGTCGTAGATTTTTAGTGTGAATGCAGGCTTAGGTTCAGTGTCCACATTAACTAGAGTCCAAGTATCTTCCTCGTTTGCTTTAGTTCTCTACCAAGTCATTTTTGCCTAATTAAAAACAAAGATGAGACTTCTATTGATGCTATTTTAGTTAGAATGTGTAGAAATACTGTCATCACCACAACTACTACCTCGGCACAATTACTACTACTGTTGCTGTTTTTGGTTATTCTTGTGTGTCCCGCATCTTTCTCGAAGTTGAAAGGGTTCCTTATTTCGTTTCTTTTTTTGTTTCAGGGAACAGAGGTTGTCCCAAGCAATTCTAGATCGCACACATGTTTATTATCTGGCGTATACATTGGCAATGTGAAGGTGCTTGTCCGGTTGTCATTTGGAATTGATGGCCCAAAAGAGGTGGCAATGAAGCTTGCCGTTAGATCTGATGATATATCTGTCAGTGATGCCATTCATGAAATAGTAGCGAGCGGCTAGTTGGTTGTTTATTGGTTTGATTTTTCCCTCACCCAATAAGATTGGCGGTAAAAGGCTGCAAATGTTATATGAATAAAAAGTCACTTTTGGTTGATGGTCTTGATTGCTGAGGGGATTTATCTCCGTATATTAGTTTAGTTTCCAGTTCCTTCAAGCATCTTGAATTAGTCTCTGATCGCACTGCCTTTGGTGAAGTTTTTCTAGTTTGCAACTGGCAGGTTATTTGTGCATTGAGATTTGAAATTTTTTACTGTTGTACAAGGAGGTTTTGGTCATTTGAACAATAAACTATATAGGTTTTTTTACCGTTGTAAAAGGAGGTTTTGGTCATTTGAGCAATGAACTGAACGCAGTTCTAGTAATTGAACTGATTGTTGTTGCTTCAGGTTGTTTCACATTTAAGCTTCACAAGATTTAGGAAATTCAGAAAAAAAGAAACAAGTAATGCTGAAGCGAGTATTATATATTTTGGCCAATAAAGTGGCTCGAGAAAATTTATTTTAAAATGATGTTTCCAATATTATAAATTATTGATTCAAAGGGATGCAAAAAGAAAGCACAATTTGTGATAGAGAATTGAGAATCAAGAGCCTAAAAATTTAGGGAAGTCGGAGTTATAGAAGCTAACTATTTGAAAACTCGTATTACTCCTCCTGCGCCCTCCAAAAGCCCAAATCTGCCAAACTAAAACAATGATATAATATCTCCGATTTCATAGCTTGAGATCAAAACGTACAGTTGAGATCAAAACGTACAGTAAGCAGGAACAAAATGCATAAGCATTTACAGATACAGCAAAATGTACACTGATGTTGACAATACGCGTGTATACCAATTATAAACAACAAACTCTTTTACTGTGATAGCAAAGTGCTTATATATTATTATATATGTAATACGTGTATATATAAAAAAATTATTAGATGTGTATTTGTCATTTGATATCCCCACACCATTCATGACAGTAAAGTGCGTATATATTATTATATATGTGATACGTGTATATATATAAAAAATTATTATATGCACATCTGCCATTTCATGTCCCACACTATTCATGTACTGTTATTTCAATAATATATATATATATATATATATATATATATATTACCTTAATATTGATATTATATACATTTATCAGTTAATTAATTACAAAATTAGTTACATTCTAATGTATACAAAAGGTTTATAAAATTATTGATTATTTTATTTTATTTACTAATAATATTAAATGATTTATGTAGAAATTATATGTCATAATTGTAAATAATTAAAGTTAGTATTTATTTCAAATTATGTGTTATAGTTATAAATAAATAAATAAATAAATATATATATATATGGCTTGGCCTTGCCCGGGCCAATAGCTTAATTTTTTCAGCTCATAAAAAGTTGGGCTGTTTTGGCCCGGCCCATTTTTCACCTCTATATTTTAACACTTAAAATAAATTATTTTATTTTAAGTGTTAAAATGACAACGCATGAATAGTATAAAATATCACGTAACAAGTACCTTAAGATCACTGAATAATTACTCGTACGTATATGGCAACTGAGTAAATGGACATTTAAAACTCGTTGCAGCTGATAGTCCTGAGCTATGAATGTTGGTTGATACTGAACTGATATGGACCATGTTTACCAACAATTGCCGGAAGATTTAAAGAACAAAAAGTTTATTTCAAATAATAATTAAAAAAAACTGTTAACACAGTTTTCAGTAGAAAAAAAAACATTTACACCTAGTTGCATTTGATCAAAATTTGTGAGTTAACCATCATCAGCATTATCAAAGGCTACGTTTATTTTAAACAGAAATTATTGCATACTGTAAAATACTATAAGTTTAGATCATCTGTATCAAATATCTTTGCAAACTAGAGACAACTAACAGTTAGATACATATATGTATTATTTGATACAGATGATCTGTGGCCTAACTTTCCTCGTCAGAAATAGTTGTTTCTAAATAATTTATTCTGTACAAGTTCATTCATGGAATGAAACTCTACAGTTAAGGTTTACATCATATTTATGATTGATCATCTGCTGCTCACCTGCCATCGGAAGGGGCGTGTTATGCAACTCTTAAAACTAATGTAAGAACAACACTGTTTACATTTTTCTTTTTCCTTTAATGATCTGTGTTTATCGTTTTTTGCTTTCGCTTTTGCTTCAGCAGGTAAGCATGTAAGATAAACAAGAAGATAAAGAGCCAGGCAGGTGCTCACATGCAATTTTATTTTGAAAGTTATGCACAGATATAGTGCCTGTGTACTTCCATGCATCATATATATAACATGGGACTTGGACTAACCTTTAGGTTTGTATCCCAGCTTCCTGTACATAAAGTGCTCCCATCAGCTGACAAACCCAGACAGCTGATCCGACCCTCATGCGAGTTTTGGAGAGAGACCAAATTCAAAACCATCTATATTCTAAAAGATAAGGTAATACGGCTGAGACAAGAAACGGGAAGGAGTTATACAGCTGAGAAATTATGAAAAAGAGGACAGAGTAATTATACGATCATACCAACAATGTATAGTAGTCGTATATTGGGAAAAACTAATTTTTATTTTAATTATTAAATATAGTTATTCATTAAATCGTACGCAATTAACAATTTCTAGCTTTTAAATCAATTTTTTTAATAATAAAAAATTTGTGTTCAAGGTAGGGCCTAAAAGGCCAATGAGGTCCTTATCACAATGAACGGAGATTTTGGGATTAACCAGTTATCTGTTGCTTTAGTAGTAAGTAGGTCATTTATTTCGTTTGAAATTTAAATTTAATTCTTGTCTGCATCAAATAGTTAGTGACGATTTTACATATTACATATTGTTCTTGAAAAATCATGAGTTGCTGTCCTGACATAAATACGATGAGAGTTTTTTTTGCATGTATAGTTATTATAAATAGTTATTGTAAGCGCAATGTATACTGTCATATCAAGAATAGATACCATGAGGTTTAACTTTCAAGTTTTATATCACTATTATTTAAGGTTATGATTTATTTCCCCTTATATGAATTCCTTTTTCTTTTTTATTAGGCATGTATTATAATATTATGATTGAAAAATTCTAGATATTGTTTTATGTAATTTCTCAAAAACATTTTATTTATTTTTTTGACAAATGGGGTTAATACAATACAATGAGCCTTTATCGTATTAAAATTGCAATTAGATGATAACCTCAAACTTGAAAGAAATCATCAATTACATTTCCCGTTAATTATTACTAATTTCTCTACTATCTATGAAACTATACTACTATAGTATTTTAAAATAGCTTCCGACAAATTTTTTAATGTTGATATACTAACAATTACAACAAAGTGTAATCCTCAAGTAATATATGCATCGTACATCAAAATCACTATGTTATTAAATTTTGGAGATAACATTAATATTTATATAGATGACGGTTTAAAAACATATCTCTTAAATAGTATATTTTTTTAAGTATCATATATTTATCAAAAAGACATCGTTTTAATGATGTTTTGATGGTATTTTCATAAATTAAAAAAAAAATGGGCTCGCAGAATGTCACATCATGTTACAACTTATTTTAATATAATTTTTATAAAAAAAAAATCAAAACGATGTCGGTTTAATAAATGTATGTTATTTAAGATATGTATGTTTTAAATTTGTCATATATATATATATATATATATATATATATATATATATATAATCAAGAGATGCAACACATTGTAGATGGAGACTAGAGTGATTTAATTTTTGCATTTAATTTATGTATATCTATGAATTACCATAAAGTTGTAAAAACATTGTAGATGGAGACTAGAGTGATTTAATTTTTGCATTTAATTTATGTATATCTATGAATTACCATAAAGTTGTAAAAACGTAATTTTACTGTGACGCCCCCAAATCTAGGCCTACATAGCCCAATTTGAGACGCCATAAAATACATAATCTTTAATACAAATAGTTCATAGAACAGAAATGCAAAACTCAATAATACACAACTAAGTCTTCACTATTATTTTCACACTATATACAACATGTGAAGACTACAATGACTATCACTCGGATCGTCACTCCATTCCCCTGCTAGACCCGGCTACTCTCTCTTTTTCTGAAAAACAATGGAACAAAAGAAAGGGTGAGCTCAAATAGCCCAGTAAGAAATATCATGACTAAGATAACGACGAATAAATTATCATTAGCCTTTAACAGATGAGTTCTTAATTGAATATAATAGACAATAAACTTTGTATCAATAATAGCAGCGGAAAGAGCAATCTATTAGAAGAATAATGCAAACTATAATGTCCACTCGGTTCTCTTTTTAGGAAAAACATCATCAACTTTTATCATCTTAAACATCGCTGATCATGATAATATAAATTTTCAGTTCCTGATTATAATCATGCCAGTCAATAGTTCATCTTTGCATTACGAGCCAAAGATATTCAAATATAACACCAACAGTAATGATTATACCAGTTTTCAGCCTTTGGTCATAATCATACCAACAACAGTTCATCTTTGCCCCAGGCCAAAGAGAATATTCACCACGTGCCCTAAAAGACACAATAATTATATCACCTTTATCCTATCAACTGTGCCCCAGGCCACAGATATTCACAACAACATGGTTCTTGATTATTAGAATAACAACCGTGATATAGATGATGAATCAGAAGAAACAGTATGATCAATAAATATCAAAAGTTTATGACTTTACTTTGTGCAGATTCAAATAATGTCCAAATTGCCAACATGATGTGGACTAAAATTCAAGAATGGTATTTCAGATCCACAGTTCAGAATAACAGTTAAGGTTCAATAGAAAGATTTAGAAAAATAGGAAGGTTCAGTTGAAATGATATTAGATGAAGCGCAAACTATTAAAGAATATGTATTCATTTCAGGAAACTTTACCAACAAGAGACAAATAAGAAATGAATACGAAGAGTAATTCACCAAACATGCGGTAGTCCGCGTAGTCAGGTTATTCCCACAATTTAATAAGGAATGAATACGAAAGGTTATTCACCAACAGGCGATAATCCGCGCCGTAAGGTTATTCCCATAATTTAATACATGGAAATAAATACGAAAGGTTATTCACCAACAGGCGATAATCCGCGCCGTAAGGTTATTCCCATAATTTAATACATGGAAATAAATACGAAAGGTTATTCACCAACAGGCGATAATCCGCGCCGTAAGGTTATTCCCACAATTTAATATATGGAAATAAATGGCACATCTTATGAGTAAGAAAGAAACGATATTATTTTCGAGAATCAAATAATGATAATTCCTTACCATAGTAAGTTTGAATAATGGAAGATGAAAAAGATGGTATCCCTTACCTTAACACGTGACTAGATATGAACTCGTACACTTACAGCTCTTTACAAATACTCAAGATGACTTTAGCACACTCAAAGAGAACTTATACTAAGAAATATTTGGAGAGTGAAAGAAAGAATAAGCACGGAAGTTTTTATGAAAAATCCTTAAGTTAAGACTTCTATTTAGAGCAAAAATTCTTATCATCACCAAGATTTCCTAATTTAATCCAAACCGTATATTTCAAGATAATGTTTAATCCATACCACTCATTTTATCTTTTAAGATTTCTTTAATCTAAACCATTCATTTAAAGATCATCTTTTAATCTATACCATTCAATTTACTTTATATATAAAACAACTAACTTTAAATAAATCAATTATCTTTATATATAAAAACAAACAACTTTATATAATTTATCATAATAAAAACAAATAACTTTATCAATTCAATAATTCAACAATAATTCACAATTATTCATTATTATGGCTAATTGTTGTAAATGCAGTGTAGTTGACTTTTCGAGTTAGAGAAATAGGAAAATCAACCAATAATAGAATACAACAGTTTAATCAATATCATAAAAGAGATAACAATAATGTTGAAAATAAATAAGAAAATAACACGTTACTGTGTAATGACAATTATTGATTCAGTAATGTGAATTATTGTGCATATGCTACTGTGACAATTATCAGCTCAATAATATGAATTATTATACAGGTGCCAATTATTGGTTCAATAAAGTCAATATAGTACAATAACCACTTTATCAGTTTAATAATATGAAACACTGTGCAATACCGTGTGCTACTGTGCAATACCGTGTGCTACTATGTAATACCGTATGTTACTATTCCTTTACCACCGAGTATTTTAACAGTTCAAGATGATAATACCGTCGACTATATTTATTTAAAAAGGTTACGTATGTCGCTTTCTATATCCGACAATAAGTCGTTGTGGGGGTCCACCATTATTTTGTTATTTCGGCGCCGTCGTACGAATCGAATATTCCCCGACAAAACGAATATTCTCCGACCAAACGAATATTGTCCGACATAATAAAATTTGCACATAACATCCTTAACTTTTAACCTTATCAATTTAACCACCTACTGTTTCAGGAAAATATATATATATATGAATAAAAATTAAATTTTGTATTTCATAAAATTCGAGGTCTTACAACCTCCCCTCCTTATGAAATTTTGTCCCCGAAATTGACGTACCTGGCATTTCGAAGAGATAAGGATACTTAGATTTCATCTCAGATTCTAGCTCCCAGGTCATTTCCTCAGTATCTTGGTTTCTCCATAAAACTTTAACTTGAGGTATAATCTTTGAGCGCAGAATCTGCTCCTTCTTATCTAAGATCTTGACAGGTACCTCCTCGTACGTTAAATCCTCGGTTATAACGTCCGGTTCTAACTCAATAACGTGGTTTGGGTCCTTCACATATTTACGTAACATAGATATGTGAAAAACGTTATGGATGCGAGACATACTTGGTGGTAGGGTTAGTCTGTAGGCTACGGTTCCTACTCGATCGAGAATTTCAAATGGACCAATAAATCGAGGGTTTAGCTTTCCTCTCTTTCCGAATCTCGTAACTCATTTCCATGGAGAAACACGTAAGAATACATGATCTCCGACGTTGAATCTCTCATCTCTCCGATGAAGATCAGCATAATTCTTTTGTCGTTCTTACGCGGTCTGTATTCGTTGTCGGATCATTTGGATCTTTTCTGTTGTCAAGCGTACCAACTCGGGTCCCAACAATTTTGCTTCTCCTACTTCATTCCAACATACTGGAGAGCGACATTTTCGTCCATACAAAGCCTCAAATGGAGCCATGCCTATGCTTGCTTGGTAACTGTTGTTGTAGGAGAATTCAACCAAAGGCAAGTACTTGTCCCAACTTCCTTTGAAGTCTAGCACGCAAAGTCTCAAAAGATCTTCGAGAGTCTGAATCGTCCTTTCAGATTGTCCGTCTGTTTGAGGATGGTATGCAGAACTAAATCGTAGCTCGGTGCCCATAGCTTTTTGTAGACTGATCCAAAAGCGTGAAGTGAATCTAGGATCTCGATCAGAAACTATGGAAACTGGCATGCCATGCAATCTTACAATATCATTTACGTACATACCGGCCAGACGCTCGAGTGAAAAGTTTTCTCTTATAGGTAAGAAATGAGCAGACTTGGTCAATCTATCTACGATGACCCAAATCGCATCAAAACTTTGAGAAACTTTGGGAAGACCCGTCACGAAATCCATAGTGATGTGTTCCCACTTCCATTCTGGAATTTCGAGTGATTGCAATGGACCTTTAGGCACTTGATGCTCTGCCTTGACACGTTGACAAGTTAAGCACCTTGAGATGAACTCTGCAATCTCCCTCTTCATATTGTTCCACCAAAATGTATGTCGAAGATCACGATACATTTTGGTACTTCCCGGGTGAATTGCAAACGGTGTGTTGTGTGCCTCCATCATGATTTTATGTTTCAATTCAGAGTCGTTAGGAACACAGAGTCGAGAGTTGAGTCGAAGTATTCCTTTCTCGTCGATTCTTGCTTCTGGAATAGTACCTTCTTGTACTTTCTTCATCATACTCATCATTTCCGGATCAGTAGCTTGAGCAACTTTAATTTTATCAATTAAAGCTGGTTCTACTTGTACGTGCGCAATCTTCATGTGGGTCCCTGGTGGCTTTAATTCTATCTCCATCTTTTGTAAGTCGTACAAAATATATTTTTGCGTAGTCAGCGTTGCACTTGTACTCGCATAAGATTTTCTGCTTAAAGCATCAGCTACAACGTTTGCTTTTCCTGGGTGGTGTTGGATGGTGTGGTCGTAATCCTTTAACAGCTCAAGCCAACGTCATTGCCGCATGTTGAGTTCCTTCTGGGTGAAGAAATACTTGAGGCTTTTGTGATCCGTGAAGATTTCCATTTTCTCCCCGTACAAGTAGTGCCTCCAGATTTTCAATGCGAAAACAACTGCTGCCAACTCTAAATCATGAGTAGGATAATTTTTCTCATAATCTTTGAGTTGTCGAGAGGCATAGGCTATAACTTTTCCATGTTGCATAAGTACACAGCCTAGACCTTTGCCTGAAGCATCGCTGTTGATAACAAATTCCCCCGATCCTGATGGTATAGTCAGAACAGGAGCTGAAATAAGTCTCTTCTTAAGTTCTTGAAAACTCTTCTCGCATTCCTCGTTCCATATGAATTGTGTGCTTTTCCGAGTCAGCTGAGTTAATGGAGTGGCGATTCGAGAAAATCCTTCTACGAATCTCCGATAATAACCAGCTAAGCCCAGAAAACTTCGGACTTCAGTTATGGACCGAGGTTGCTCCCAATTTAATATTGCTTCAATCTTTGCAGGATCAACTGATATTCCCTGACTGGAAATCACATGCCCAAGGAACGTGACTTCCTTAAGCCAAAACTCACACTTCTTCAGCTTGGCATATAACTTGTTCTCACGTAGCTTTTGGAGTATTAATCTCAGGTGTTGTTCATGATCCTCACGACTCTTGGAGTATATAAGAATGTCATCAATAAAGACAACTACAAAATGATCCAAATATTCTTTGAATATCCGGTTCATCATGTCCATGAAAGCTGCAGGAGCATTTGTTAGTCCAAAAGGCATGACTAAGAACTCATAATGCCCGTAGCGGGTTCTAAAAGCGGTCTTTGGAATGTCATCAGCTTTAACTTTTAACTGATGATATCCAGAGCGGAGATCAATCTTTGAGAAATGTTGAGCACCCTGCAATTGATCAAACATGTCATCAATTCGAGGTAACGGGTACCTGTTTTTGATGGTGACATGATTCAACTCTCGGTAGTCAATACATAATCTCATACTCCCGTCCTTCTTCTTGACAAAAAGAACAGGGGCACCCCAAGGCGATGCACTCGGACGAATGAAACCAGTATCTAACAATTCCTGTAGTTGGACTTTTAGCTCTTGAAGTTCAATAGGAGCCATTCGGTATGGGGCTTTGGAAATAGGCTTGGTATTGGGTTCAAGATCAATACAGAATTCAATTTCCCGATTTGGAGGTAAGCCAGGAAGCTCATCGGGAAAAATATCAGAAAACTCATTAACAATAGGAATATCATTCAAGTTTGACACATCTTTGTTCAAGTCAGTGACATGAGCTAAAAATGTTTGACATCCGTTTTTCAATAAACGAGTGGCTTTATGGCTAGAAATGACAGTTATGGATTTCAATGGTTTGATGGTTTGAATTTGTATGACAGGTTGATTAGGAATATGAAAACTAATGATCTTTTGAAAGCAATCAATTTTAGCATGATGATTAGTCAACCAATCAATTCCTAAAATCACATCAAATTCATGCATTTCCAAAGAGATAAGGTCAACGGGTAATATAAGGTTATTGATTTGAACTAAGCAAGATTTATATACTGTAGATGTAATGGCTATTGCTCCTAATGGGGTTTCAACTGATAAGTCAAAGTCCAAATTATCAGGAGTTAAGTTTAATCGTTGAGCACACGTAGGTGAGACAAAAGAATGGGTAGAACCAGTATCTAACAGGGCATAGACTTCATGAGAATTTATGAATAGCTTACCGGTTATCACCTCGTTCGGGTTTCGTGCCATTTGGGATGTCACAACAAAAGCTCTCCCTTAAACTACAGATTTTTCCTTATCCGTGCTAGCTTTTGGTACCATCATTGCAGCTGGACTTGATTTTGAAACAGGACAAAATCGAGCCACATGACCTTCTTTTCCGCAACTGTAGCACAACTTGGACTGTTGAGTACAGTTTGGGCTGATGTGACCCTCCTGACCACACTTGTAACATCTTACCGGTGGTCGATCTCCTCCCCTTGGTACTGGTGTTGGTGCTGGTACTGGTGCTCTTCCATAATCATTATGGAATCTCTTTCTCTTGAAATTATTCCCACTGGATTCTCCTCTTCTATTATTCGATGCGTGATTACTACCGAAGTGTTGGCTACCTCCCTTATGGTTCTCGTTCCTGTGATTGTTGTCATTTCTCTCTCTACGCTGATCATTGACTCTTGGCTGCAATTTTTCATCTGTTTGCTCTACTCTTTAAGCCCTATCGACAACATCTGAATACAAGGTCAATTTATGAGAGCTCAGCTGTTGACGAATTTCGAATCTCAAACCTCGTAAGAACATTCGACTCATCCGTGCTTCGTCATCCACTAGATGAGTCGCGAAACGAGATAGCTCGGCAAACTTAGCTTCATATTGTGAAACTGACATATTTCCTTGCTCTAGTTTTATGAACTCCACCTCCTTCATATGACGGATGCTTTCTGAAAAATACTTTTCGTTGAACAGCTCTTTGAATTCTAGCCAAGACATTTCGAGAGCCGAATGATGGATGCGTTTTACCGCCTCCCACCAATGGTCTGCCTCCCCTCGAAACATAAAGGTGGCGAATGACACTTTTTGATCATCTGCACATCGCAGGACATCAAGGATTTTTGTCGTTTGCTTTAACCATGCCTCCGCTTTGAGTGGTTCAGGCTTCCCGAAAAATTCAGGTGGTCCCAACTCTTTAAATTGTTTAACGGTGACAATCCTTGAATTATCAGCGTTTCCATCGTTACGACCACCCCTCGGCTGATTTTGGATAAATTGCATGAAGTTTCTAAAGAAACCATTCTGATTTGCATGATCACCAGCATTATTTTCTGAAGCTGCAGGAGGATTGTTTGTAGCTTCCTGATTCTCAGCTACATTCGCCTCGGGAAGTGGATAATTCATTCCCTGATTTTCAGAAGTCATTCTTAACTGCGGTCATAAGATAAAGGTTAGTTAAACAAACTGACTCGTCACTTCTTGTCCCCACATTCAAGCCAACTTATTAGATAACAAAATTTTATGTAGGACATACTAGTGACGTAATCTATTCGTCTCTCTTCTCCTACTTCTACCCCAGATCTCCATTAAAGATCATATCCCTAAGCTCGGATACCAAATGTGACGCCCCCAAATCTAGGCCTACATAGCCCAATTTGAGACGCCATAAAATACATAATCTTTAATACAAATAGTTCATAGAACAGAAATGCAAAACTCAATAATACACAACTAAGTCTTGACTATTATTTTCACATTATATACAACATGTGAAGACTACAATAGCTATCACTCGGACCGTCACTCCATTCCCCTGCTAGACCCGGCTACTCTCTCTTTTTCTGAAAAACAATGGAACAAAAGAAAGGGTGAGCTCAAATAGCCCAGTAAGAAATATCATGACTAAGATAACGACGAATAAATTATCATTAGCCTTTAACAGATGAGTTCTTAATTGAATATAATAGACAATAAGCTTTGTATCAATAATAGCAGCGGAAAGAGCAATCTATTAGAAGAATAATGCAGCGGTTCTCTTTTTAGGAAAAACATCATCAACTTTTATCATCTTAAACATCGCTGATCATGATAATATAAATTTTCAGTTCCTGATTATAATCATGCCAGTCAATAGTTCATCTTTGCATTACGAGCCAAAGATATTCAAATATAACACCAACGGTAATGATTATACCAGTTTTCAGCCTTTGGTCATAATCATACCAACAACAGTTCATCTTTGCCCCAGGCCAAAGAGAATATTCACCACGTGCCCTAAAAGACACAATAATTATATCGCCTTTATCCTATCAACTGTGCCCCAGGCCACAGATATTCACAACAACATGGTTCTTGATGATTAGAATAACAACCGTGATATAGATGATGAATCAGAAGAAACAGTATGATCAATAAATATCAAAAGTTTATGACTTTACTTTGTGCAGATTCAAATAATATCCAAATTGCCAACATGATGTGGACTAAAATTCAAGAATGATATTTCAGATCCACAGTTCAGAATAACAGTTAAGGTTCAATAGAAAGATTTAGAAAAATAGGAAGGTTCAATTGAAATGATATTAGATGAAGCGCAAACTATTAAAGAATATGTATTCATTTCAGGAAACTTTACCAACAAGAGACAAATAAGAAATGAATACGAAGAGTAATTCACCAAACATGCGGTAGTCCGCGTAGTCAGGTTATTCCCACAATTTAATAAGGAATGAATACGAAAGGTTATTCACCAACAGGCGATAATCCTCGTCGTAAGGTTATTCCCATAATTTAATACATGGAAATAAATACGAAAGGTTATTCACCAACAGGCGATAATCCGCGCCGTAAGGTTATTCCCATAATTTAATACATGGAAATAAATACGAAAGGTTATTCACCAACAGGCGATAATCCGCGCTGTAAGGTTATTCCCACAATTTAATATATGGAAATAAATGACACATCTTATGAGTAAGAAAGAAACGATGTTATTTTCGAGAATCAAATAATGATAATCCCTTACCATAGTAAGTTTGAATAATGGAAGATGAAAAAGATGGTATCCCTTACCTTAACACGTGACTAGATATGAACTCGTACACTTACAGCTCTTTACAAATACTCAAGATGACTTTAGCACACTCAAAGAGAACTTATACTAAGAAATATTTGGAGAGTGAAAGAAAGAATAAGCAAGGAAGTTTTTATGAAAAATCCTTAAGTTAAGACTTCTATTTATAGCAAAAATTCTTATCATCACCAAGATTTCATAATTTAATCCAAACCGTATATTTCAAGATAATGTTTAATCCATACCACTCATTTTATCTTTTAATATTTCTTTAATCTAAACCATTCATTTAAAGATCATCTTTTAATCTATACCATTCAATTTACTTTATATATAAAACAACTAACTTTAAATAAATCAATTATCTTTATATATAAAAACAAACAACTTTATATAATTTATCATAATAAAAATAAATAACTTTATCAATTCAATTATTCAACAATAATTCACAATTATTCATTATTATGGCTAATTGTTGTAAATGCAGTGTAGTTGGCTTTTCGAGTTAGAGAAATAGGAAAATCAACCAATAATAGAATACAACAGTTTAATCAATATCATAAAAGAGATAACAATAATGCTGAAAATAAATAAGAAAATAACACGTTACTGTGTAATGACAATTATTGATTCAGTAATGTGAATTATTGTGCATATGCTACTGTGACAATTATCAGCTCAATAATATGAATTATTATACAGGTGCCAATTATTGGTTCAATAAAGTCAATATAGTACAATAACCACTTTATCAGTTTAATAATATGAAACACTGTGCAATACCGTGTGCTACTATGTAATACCGTGTGCTACTATGTAATACCGTATGTTACTATTCCTTTACCACCGGGTATTTTAACAGTTCAAGATGATAATACCGTTGACTATATTTATTTAAAAAGGTTACGTATGTCACTTTCTATATCCGACAATAAGTCGTTGTGGGGGTCCATGTAAGACCCCGAATTTTATGAAATACAAAATTTAATTTTTCTTCATATATATTTTTTTTGAAACAGTAAGTGGTTAAATTAACAAAATTGAAAGTTAAGGATGTTATGTGCAAATTTTATTTTGTCGGACAATATTCGCTTTGTCGGGGAATATTCGTTTGGTCGGGGAATATTCGTGCCGTACGACGGCGCCGAAATAATAAATTATTGGTGGACCCCACAACGGAATATTTGTCGGATATAGAAAACGACAGAAGTAACCTTTTTAAATAAAAATAGTCAACAGAACTGTTAAAATATCGGTGATAAAAGAATAGTAGCATACGGTAGTTATGGTATTTTCTGTAGCACACGGTACTCTACAGTAACACACGGTATTGCATAGTGTCTCATATTATTGGTCTGATAATTGACACCGTAACTGTTACGCATCATTTCATCGATAATTGTCACTGCATAATATTTTATATTATCAATTCAATAATTGTTGTTACACAGTATTTTGCATTATTGATTTAATAATTGTCATTACACTGTATTTTATATCATTGAGTCAATAATTGTTGTTGCACTGTTTTTAAAATTATTGAACCTAATTATTGTCACAGTAACATATGCACAGTAATTCACATTATTGAATCAATAATTGTCATTACACAGTAACGTATGCTTTATTTTACATTATTGTTATCTCTATTATGATGTTATTTAAACAGTTGTATTTCATTAATTTATTGACTTGATATCTAAGAGCTAACTATACTGTATTTATAACAATTAGTCATAATAATTGAATTGATAAAGTTATTTGTTTATAATATAAAGTTAGGTGATTATTAGGTGATATGAAATGAATGGTGTAGATTAAAGTGTGAATTATTGTTGAATAATTGAATTGATTTGTTTATAATATAAAGTTAGGTGATTATTAGGTGATATGAAATGAATGGTGTAGATTAAAGTGTGAATTATTGTTGAATAATTAAATTGATTTGTTTATAATATAAAGTTAGATGATTATTAGGTGATATGAAATGAATGGTGTAGATTAAAGATAATATAATATTTGAAATGGATGGTGTAGATTAAAAGGTGATCTTTAAATGAATGGTTTAGATTAAATGAATGATAAGATTTTTGGCTATAAATAGAAGCCTTAACTTAAGGATTTTTCATAAACTTCCTTACTTGTTCTTTCTTTCTCTCTCTAAATACTTCTTGTGAAAGTTCTCTCTAAGTGTGCTTAAGTCATCTTGAGTATTTGTGAAGATCTATAAGTATACGTGTACTGTTCAAGTTAATCAACCTCATTTAAATCAATATCCAGTCACGTGTTACGGTAAGGGATACCATCTTTTTCATCTTCCATTATTCAAACATACTATGGTAAGGGATTATCATTATTTGATTCTCGATAATAATATTGTTTCTTCCTTACTCATAAGACGTGCCTTTTATTTCCATGTATTAAATTGTGGGAATAACCTTACGGAGCGGATTGCCGCCTGTTGGTGAATAACCTTTCGTATTCATTCATTATTAATCTCTGAGAATAACCTTACGGAGCGGATTGCCGCCTGTTTGGTGAATAACTCTTTGTACTCAAATTCTATTAAATTGTGGGAATAACCTTACGGAGCGGATTGCCGCCTGTTTGGTGAATAACTCTTTGTACTCAAATTCTATTACATTGTGGGAATAACCTTACGGAGCGGATTGCCGCCTGTTGGTGAATAACCCTTTGTATTAATTTCCTTCACCTTTTGTTAATCAAACCTGCTACGGTAAGGGATATTATTTTCTTTCATACTCCTAAATCGAAATTTATTATGGAACTATTGCTTCTATAATTCCTGAAAATATTATATGTTCCATAATAATTGAACTTCATTATTTCAACTGAACCTTCCTATTTACGTGAACCTTTCTATTGAATTGTAACCGTTATTCTGAACTGTGGATCTTGAATTTCACTCCACATCATGTTGACAATTTGGACATTATTTGAATCTGTACAAAGTAAACTTCCGATACTTATTGTTATCCTATTTCTTCTGTTCATCATTTATATCATTCTAATCATCCAAAAATCAAGCTGTTGTGAATATCTGTGGCCGGGGGCACAGATGTGATATATTTGTTGAACAGATGATAGGTTAAAGGCGATATAATAGGTTAAAGGCGATACATCTGTTCGGTGTCTTTTATGGCACGTGGTGAATGTTCTCTTTGGCCCGTAGTGCAAAGATGAACTGTTGTTTGGTATGATTATGACCAAAGGCTGAATCTGGTATAATCATGACCGTTGGTGTTATATTGAATGTCTTTGGCCCGTAGTGCAAAGATGAACTGTTGATCTGCATGATTATGATCAGGAACTGTGAATTTGTATTATCTTGACTAATGATATTTCAGATGATAAAAGTTGATGATGTTTTTCCTAAAAAGAGAACCGAGTGGACATTATAGTCTGCATTATTCTTCTAATAGATTACTCATTCCGCTGCTATTATTGATCTGAACGTTGTTTAAGAATTTAACTGCAGTTTTTGATATAAACCTTGTAGTCTATTGTATTCTATCAAGAACTCAGCTGTTGAAGACTAATGATAATTTATTCGTCATTATCTTAGTCATGATATTCTTTACTGGGCTATTTGAGCTCACCCTTTCTTTTGTTCCATTGTTTTTCAACAGGAGATGAAAACATAACAGGGTCTAGCCGGGGAATGGAGTGAGGGTCCGAGGAATAGTTATCATAGTCTTCACGTTTTGTAAAATAGTGTGGCAATAATAGTGAAGACTTAGTTGTGTATTATTATACACTGTATTGTTGTACGTTGTGCTTTGTTGTAATAATTTTGTTGTAGTCTTTTGACGACTCAAGTTTGGGCTGTGTGGGCCCAGATTTGGGGGCGTCACAGTTGGCATCAGAGCTTAGGGATATGGTCTTTAATGGAGATCTGGGGTAGAACTAGGAGGGGAGAGACGAATAGAATCAGTCACTAGTGTGTCCTACCTAAAATAGATTTTATTATCTAATGAGTCGATTTGAATGTAGGAACATGAAGTGATGAGTCAGTTTATTTGAACTAACATTTATTTTGTGACCACAGTTTAGTATGGCATCTGGAAATCAAGAGGTTAACTATGGAATGCCTGAAGCAAATGTAGCCGAGAATCAAGAGGCCCCAAACAATCCTCCTGCCAACTCAGGAAATAATGTTCCTGATAACATGATGAACGATGGATTCTTTAGGAATTTCATGCAGTTCATACAGAATCAAGGAAGAGGAAATCCAGTCAATAATAACGGTAGAAACGCTGGCAATTTGAGGATGGTCACTGTTAAGCAATTTAAAGAATTAGGACCACCTGAATTCCACGGGAAGCCTGACCCACTCAAAGCGGAGGCATGGCTAAAGCAGACGACAAAAATACTTGATGTCTTACAATGCGCTGATGATCAGAAGGTGCCATTTGCCACTTTTATGTTACGAGGTGAGGCGGACCATTGGTGGGAAGCGGTAAAACGTATCCAACCTTCAGCACTCGAAATGTCTTGGACAGAATTCGAAGAACTGTTTAACGAGAAGTATTTCCCAGAAAGCATCCGCCATATGAAAGAGGTGGAATTCATTAAGCTGGAGCAGGGAAACATGACAGTCTCCCAATATGAAGCCAAGTTTGCCGAGTTATCGCTTTGCCACCCATCTTGTGGATGACGAAGCACGAATGAGTCGGATGTTCCTAAGAGGTTTGAGATTCAAAATTCGTCAACAACTTAGCTCTCATAAATTTAGTTTGTATTCAGATGTTGTAGATAGGGCTCAAAGGGTGGAGCAAACAGATGAAACATTGCAGCCAAGAGTTAATGATCAGCATAGAGAAAGGAGTGACAACAACCACAGGAACGAGAACCATCGAGGAGGTAACCAACACTTCGGTGGTAATTCCATACCAAATAACAGAAGAGGAGAATCTAGTGGGAACAATTTCAAAAGAAAGAGATTCCATAATAATTATGGAAGGGCACCAACACCAGTACCAACACCAGCACCGACCCCAGTTTCAAGGGGAGAAGATCGACCACCAGTGAGATGCTATAGGTGTGGTCAGGAAGGTCACATCAGCCCAAACTGTACACTGCAGTCCAAAAAGTGCTACAGTTGTGGGAAAGAGGGTCATCTTGCGCGGTTTTGTCCTGCCACAAAATCAAGTCCAGCTGCAATGATGATACCAAAAGCTAGCGCGGATAAGGGAAAATCTGTAGTTCAAGGGAGAGCTTTTGTTGTGACATCCCAAATGGCGCGAAACTCGAACGAGGTGATAACCGGTAAGCTATTCATAAATTCTCGTGAAGTCTACGCTTTGTTAGATACTGGCTCTACCCATTCTTTTATCTCACCTGCATGTGCTCAGCGTTTAAACTTAACTCCTGAAAATTTGGACTTTGACTTATCAGTTGAAACCCCATTAGGAGAAATGACCATTACATCTACTGTCTATAAATCTTGCCTAGTTCAAATCAACAACCTCACATTACCTGTTGACCTTATTTCTTTGGAGATGCATGAATTTGATGTGATTTTAGGAATTGATTGGTTGACTACCCATCATGCTAAAATTGATTGTTTTCATAAGATTATTAGTTTTCATATTCCTAATCAACCTGTCATGCAAATTCAAGCAACTAAACCATTGAAATCTATAACTGTTATTTCTAGCCATAAAGCCATTCGTTTATTGAAAAACGGATGTCAAGCCTTTTTAGCTCATGTCACTGATTTGAACAAAAATACGTCAAACTTAAATGATATTCCCATTGTTAATGAGTTTCCTGACGTTTTTCCTGAAGAACTTCCTGGCTTACCCCCAAACCGTGAAATTGATTTTTATATTGATCTTGAACCCGGTACCAAGCCCATTTCCAAAGCTCCCTACCGAATGGCTCCCATTGAACTTCAAGAGTTAAAAGTCCAACTACAGGAATTGTTGGATACCGGTTTCATTCGTCCGAGTGCATCACCTTGGGGTGCTCCTGTTCTATTTGTGAAGAAGAAAGACGGGAGTATGAGATTGTGCATTGACTACCGAGAATTGAACCATGTCACCATCAAGAACAGGTACCCGTTACCTCGGATTGATGACATGTTTGATCAATTGCAAGGCGCTCAACATTTCTCAAAGATTGATCTCCGTTCTGGATATCATCAGTTAAAGGTTAAAGCTGAGGACATTCCAAAGACTGCTTTCAGAACTCGTTATGGGCATTATGAGTTCTTAGTCATGCCTTTTGGACTAACTAATGCTCCTGCAGCTTTCATGGACATGATGAACCGGATATTCAAGGAACATTTGGATCATTTTGTGGTTGTCTTTATTGATGACATCCTCATATACTCCAAGAGTCGCGAGGATCATGAACAACACCTGAGATTGATACTACAAAAGCTCCGTGAAAATAAATTATATGCCAAGTTGAAGAAATGTGAGTTCTGGCTTGAGGAGGTCGCGTTTCTTGGGCATGTGATTTCTAGTCAAGGAATATCAGTCGATCCTGCGAAGATTGAAACGGTACTAAATTGGGAACAACCCAAAACAGTAACCGAAGTCCGAAGTTTTCTGGGTCTAGCTGGTTATTATCGGAGATTCGTAGAAGGATTTTCTCGAATCGCCACTCCATTAACGCAGCTTACTCGGAAAAGCACAAAATTCATATGGAGCGAGGAATGCGAGAAAAGTTTCCAAGAACTCAAGAAGAGACTGGTTTCAGCTCCTGTTCTGACCATACCATCAGGATCAGGAGAATTTGTTATCTACAGCGATGCTTCTGGCAAAGGTCTAGGCTGTGTCCTTATGCAACATGGAAAGGTTATAGCCTACGCCTCTCGACAACTCAAAGATTATGAGAAAAATTATCCTACTCATGATCTAGAGTTGGCAGCAGTCGTTTTCGCGTTGAAGATCTGGAGACACTACTTGTACGGAGAAAAAGTGGATATCTATACGGATCATAAAAGTCTCAAGTATTTCTTCACCCAGAAGGAACTCAACATGCGACAACGACGTTGGCTTGAGCTGTTAAAGGATTATGACCACACAATCCAGTATCACCCGGGAAAGGCGAACGTTGTAGCTGACGCTTTGAGCAGAAAATCTTATGCAAGTACAAGTGCACTGCTGACAACACAAAAGTGTATTTTGTACGACTTGCAAAAGATGGAGATAGAGCTAAAGACACCAGGGACCCACTCGAAGATTGCTCACGTGCGAGTAGAACCAACTTTAATTGATAAAATTAAAGCTGCTCAAGCTACCGATCCGGAACTGATAAACATGATAAAGAAAGTACAAGAAGGTGCCATTCCCGAAGCAAGAATCGACGAGAAAGGAATACTTCGAGTCAACTCTCGACTCTGTGTTCCTAACGATCCTGAATTAAAGCATAAAATCATGATGGAGGCACACAACACGCCGTTTGCAATCCACCCAGGAGGTACCAAGATGTATCGAGATCTTCGACATACATTTTGGTGGAACAATATGAAAAGAGAGATTGCGGAGTTTATCTCAAGGTGCCTAACTTGTCAACGTGTCAAGGCAGAGCATCAAGTTCCTAAAGGTCCATTACAATCACTTGAAGTTCCCGAATGGAAGTGGGAACACATCAATATGGACTTCGTGACGGGTCTTCCAAAAGTTTCTCAAGGCTTAGATGCAATTTGGGTGATCGTAGATAGATTGACCAAATCTGCTCATTTCTTGCCTATACGAGAAAACTTTTCACTTGAACGTCTTGCCGGTATGTACATAAATGAGATCGTGAGATTGCATGGCATGCCAGTTTCCATAGTTTCTGATCGAGATCCTAGATTCACTTCACGCTTTTGGATCAGTCTACAAAAAGCTATGGGCACTGAACTACGTTTTAGTTCTGCATACCATCCTCAAACGGACGGACAATCGGAAAGGACGATCCAGACCCTCGAAGATCTTTTGAGACTTTGTGTATTAGACTTCAAAGGAAGTTGGGATAAGTACTTGCCATTGGTGGAATTTTCTTACAACAACAGTTACCAAGCAAGCATAGGCATGGCTCCATTCGAGGCTTTGTATGGAAGGAAGTGTCGCTCTCCAATATGTTGGAATGAGGTAGGAGAAGCAAAATTGTTGGGACCCGAGTTGGTACGCTTGACGACCGAAAAGATCCAAATGATCCGACAACGAATACAGACCGCACAAGAACGACAAAAGAGTTATGCTGATCTTCATCGGAGAGACGAAAGTTTCAACGTCGGAGATCATGTATTCTTACGTGTTTCTCCATGGAAAGGGGTTACGAGATTCGGAAAGAGAGGAAAGCTCAACCCTCGATTTATTGGCCCATTTGAAATCCTCGATCGAATAAGAACCGTAGCCTACAGACTAGCCCTACCACCAAGTATGTCTCGCATCCATAACGTTTTTCACATATCTATGTTACGTAAATATGTGAAGGACCCAAACCACGTCATTGAGTTAGAACCAGACGTTATAGCAGAGGATTTAACATACGAGGAGGTACCTGTTAAGATCCTGGATAAGAAGGAGCAGATCCTACGCTCAAAGGTTATACCTCAAGTTAAGGTTTTATGGAGGAACCAAGATACTGAGGAAATGACCTGGGAGCTAGAATCTGAGATGAAATCTAAGTATCCTTACCTCTTCGATATGTCAGGTACGTCAATTTCGGGGACGAAATTTCATAAGGAGGGGAGGTTGTAAGACCCCGAATTTTATGAAATACAAAATTTAATTTTTCTTCATATATATTTTTTTTGAAACAGTAAGTGGTTAAATTAACAAAATTGAAAGTTAAGGATGTTATGTGCAAATTTTATTTTGTCGGACAATATTCGCTTTATCGGGGAATATTCGTTTGGTCGGGGAATATTCGTGCCGTACGACGGCGCCGAAATAATAAATTATTGGTGGACCCCACAACGGAATATTTGTCGGATATAGAAAACGACAGAAGTAACCTTTTTAAATAAAAATAGTCAACAGAACTGTTAAAATATCGGTGATAAAAGAATAGTAGCATACGGTAGTTATGGTATTTTCTGTAGCACACGGTACTCTACAGTAACACACGGTATTGCATAGTGTCTCATATTATTGGTCTGATAATTGACACCGTAACTGTTACGCATCATTTCATCGATAATTGTCACTGCATAATATTTTATATTATCAATTCAATAATTGTTGTTACACAGTATTTTGCATTATTGATTTAATAATTGTCATTACACTGTATTTTATATCATTGAGTCAATAATTGTTGTTGCACTGTTTTTAAAATTATTGAACCTAATTATTGTCACAGTAACATATGCACAGTAATTCACATTATTGAATCAATAATTGTCATTACACAGTAACGTATGCTTTATTTTACATTATTGTTATCTCTATTATGATGTTATTTAAACAGTTGTATTTCATTAATTTATTGACTTGATATCTAAGAGCTAACTATACTGTATTTATAACAATTAGTCATAATAATTGAATTGATAAAGTTATTTGTTTATAATATAAAGTTAGGTGATTATTAGGTGATATGAAATGAATGGTGTAGATTAAAGTGTGAATTATTGTTGAATAATTGAATTGATTTGTTTATAATATAAAGTTAGGTGATTATTAGGTGATATGAAATGAATGGTGTAGATTAAAGTGTGAATTATTGTTGAATAATTAAATTGATTTGTTTATAATATAAAGTTAGATGATTATTAGGTGATATGAAATGAATGGTGTAGATTAAAGATAATATAATATTTGAAATGGATGGTGTAGATTAAAAGGTGATCTTTAAATGAATGGTTTAGATTAAATGAATGATAAGATTTTTGGCTATAAATAGAAGCCTTAACTTAAGGATTTTTCATAAACTTCCTTACTTGTTCTTTCTTTCTCTCTCTAAATACTTCTTGTGAAAGTTCTCTCTAAGTGTGCTTAAGTCATCTTGAGTATTTGTGAAGATCTATAAGTATACGTGTACTGTTCAAGTTAATCAACCTCATTTAAATCAATATCCAGTCACGTGTTACGGTAAGGGATACCATCTTTTTCATCTTCCATTATTCAAACATACTATGGTAAGGGATTATCATTATTTGATTCTCGATAATAATATTGTTTCTTCCTTACTCATAAGACGTGCCTTTTATTTCCATGTATTAAATTGTGGGAATAACCTTACGGAGCGGATTGCCGCCTGTTGGTGAATAACCTTTCGTATTCATTCATTATTAATCTCTGAGAATAACCTTACGGAGCGGATTGCCGCCTGTTTGGTGAATAACTCTTTGTACTCAAATTCTATTAAATTGTGGGAATAACCTTACGGAGCGGATTGCCGCCTGTTTGGTGAATAACTCTTTGTACTCAAATTCTATTACATTGTGGGAATAACCTTACGGAGCGGATTGCCGTCTGTTGGTGAATAACCCTTTGTATTAATTTCCTTCACCTTTTGTTAATCAAACCTGCTACGGTAAGGGATATTATTTTCTTTCATACTCCTAAATCGAAATTTATTATGGAACTATTGCTTCTATAATTCCTGAAAATATTATATGTTCCATAATAATTGAACTTCATTATTTCAACTGAACCTTCCTATTTACGTGAACCTTTCTATTGAATTGTAACCGTTATTCTGAACTGTGGATCTTGAATTTCACTCCACATCATGTTGACAATTTGGACATTATTTGAATCTGTACAAAGTAAACTTCCGATACTTATTGTTATCCTATTTCTTCTGTTCATCATTTATATCATTCTAATCATCCAAAAATCAAGCTGTTGTGAATATCTGTGGCCGGGGGCACAGATGTGATATATTTGTTGAACAGATGATAGGTTAAAGGCGATATAATAGGTTAAAGGCGATACATCTGTTCGGTGTCTTTTATGGCACGTGGTGAATGTTCTCTTTGGCCCGTAGTGCAAAGATGAACTGTTGTTTGGTATGATTATGACCAAAGGCTGAATCTGGTATAATCATGACCGTTGGTGTTATATTGAATGTCTTTGGCCCGTAGTGCAAAGATGAACTGTTGATCTGCATGATTATGATCAGGAACTGTGAATTTGTATTATCTTGACTAATGATATTTCAGATGATAAAAGTTGATGATGTTTTTCCTAAAAAGAGAACCGAGTGGACATTATAGTCTGCATTATTCTTCTAATAGATTACTCATTCCGCTGCTATTATTGATCTGAACGTTGTTTAAGAATTTAACTGCAGTTTTTGATATAAACCTTGTAGTCTATTGTATTCTATCAAGAACTCAGCTGTTGAAGACTAATGATAATTTATTCGTCATTATCTTAGTCATGATATTCTTTACTGGGCTATTTGAGCTCACCCTTTCTTTTGTTCCATTGTTTTTCAACAGGAGATGAAAACATAACAGGGTCTAGCCGGGGAATGGAGTGAGGGTCCGAGGAATAGTTATCATAGTCTTCACGTTTTGTAAAATAGTGTGGCAATAATAGTGAATACTTAGTTGTGTATTATTATACACTGTATTGTTGTACGTTGTGCTTTGTTGTAATAATTTTGTTGTAGTCTTTTGACGACTCAAGTTTGGGCTGTGTGGGCCCAGATTTGGGGGCGTCACAGTCCACCATTATTTTGTTATTTCGGCGCCGTCGTACGAATCGAATATTCCCCGACAAAACGAATATTCTCCGACCAAACGAATATTGTCCGACATAATAAAATTTGCACATAACATCCTTAACTTTTAACCTTATCAATTTAACCACCTACTGTTTTAGAAAAAAATATATATATGAATAAAAATTAAATTTTATATTTCATAAAATTCGGGTTCTTACATTTACTATTGTTGGATGAAAGTTATTTTTTCAAACATCATAGTAACCATAATAAAGCGCTAAAACTAGGATTTACCGACAATTTAATTTGTAACAAACAGAGGGAGTAAAATAGAAGGCACGAGAATGGACATGAAAGTCAAATATCCAGATAATTAAAAAAATGTCAACTGTAGTGACGTTGGTATTGTCGTCACTCTCTTGCATCAGCGCCATCGATCTCATGCTAATTGGTGGGTAAAATAATGGGCCATAAATCTCATGCTAATTGGTGGGTAAAATAATGGGAATGGGCCATAAATCTCATGCTAATATTGGTGGGGAAAAAACAAAAATTGGTTTGGTGGGTAAAATAATGGGAATGGGCCATAAGTGTCATGCTTAATTGGTCGGGAAAAAACAAATGGGCCATAAATCTCATGCTAATATTGGTCGGGAAAAACAAAAATTGGTTTGGTGGGTAAAATAATGGGAATGGGCCATAAATCTCATGCATGGAGGGCAAAAAACAAAAAGTCATGGTAATTGGTCGGGAAAAAAAATGGGCCATAAATCTTATTCTAATATTGGTGG
The DNA here is from genome assembly GCA_947179155.2 of Hedera helix. Taxonomy (NCBI): domain Eukaryota; kingdom Viridiplantae; phylum Streptophyta; class Magnoliopsida; order Apiales; family Araliaceae; genus Hedera; species Hedera helix. Next base: position 2,793,214 of record OX359280.1, on the reverse strand, counting down.
GAAAAAACAAAAATTGGTTTGGTGGGTAAAATAATGGGAATGGGTCATAAATCTCATGCATGGTGTAAAAAATAATGGGGGTGGGTCATAAATCTCATGCATGGTGGCGAAAAAACAAAAAGTTCCGTTGCCGGGAATCGAACCCGGGTCTCCTGGGTGAAAGCCAGATATCCTAACCGCTGGACGACAACGGATCTTGAAAATGAGTTGCTTCTGCAATTTTTTCAAGAGTTTATCTCAGATTATTTACAACTTTTCTAAGCTTTTAAAACGTTTCCAAGTCATATATAATACTATATTCAATTGTTATTATTTTAATTATATTGTATTTTTTTTGTTATAAAATAAAATAATAACATTTTAATTTTTTATTTTTTGACACGTTTTAAAATCTGTAGTGCACACCTTGAAAAGAGTTGCATAAAATGTCTGACGGAGGAAGTACTATAGTTGGGAAAAACAAATGTTGCCCCCATTTTCAATATGGTAGTATAATGGAATATAAGACGCTTCCAAATTACAATTATTTTTTTTTTCATTATATACTATAGCCATTTTTTTTCATTATTTAAAAATAAGCTCAACAATTTCGTGTTAAGTATACGCCATGAATAAGAGTTTATTATTTTAATTATTAAGATAATTAATTAAATGTATGATAAATATTTATTTAGAAGTTTGAGAAGATACTTAATATTATTAAATATTTATTTAAATAATAAATTATTAAATTATATATTGTAGGTTCTGTGTGAATTTATTTAGTTATGATTATGAGAAAATATTTATTTTTATTTTATTTAAGTTTGTAATGCAATTCTTTTATAATGTTTATATTGACAAAATTTGTTTAAAATTCTAATTCGAACAGTACTATAAAACTAAAGTTCTAATGAATTTTAATTTGGTTATGACAGTTGTAAGACCTCGAATTTATGAAATACAAAATTTAATTTTTCTTCATATATATTTTTCCTAAAACAGTAAATGGTTAAATTGACAAAATTGAAAGTTAAGGATGTTATGTGTAAATTTTATTTTGTCGGACAATATTCTTTTTGTCGGGGAATATTCGGGCCGTACGACGGCGCCGAAATAACTAATTATTGGTGGAGCCCACAACGGAATATTTGTCGGATATAGAAAACGACAGAAGTAACCTTTTTAAATAAAAATAGTCAACGGTGTTAACTGTTAAAATACCGGTGATAAAAGAATAGTAGCATACGGTAATTTATGGTATTTTCTGTAGCACACGGTACTCTACAGTAGCACACGGTATTGCACAGTGTCTCATATTATTGGTCTGATAATTGACACCGTAATTGTTACGCATCATTTCATCAATAATTGTCACTGCATAATATTTTATATTATCAATTCAATTATTGTTGCTACACAGTATTTTGCATTATTGATTCAATAATTGTCATTACACTGTATTTCATATCATCGAGTCAATAATTGTTGGTGCACTGTAGTTTAAAATTATTGAATCTAATAATTGTCACAGTAGCAAATACACTATAATTTATATTATTAAATTAATAAAAATATGTAACGTGTTTCTTACATTATTGTGGTAACATTATTTTATATGTTGGACTCACAGGAAGAATAAATAAATAAATAAATAAAAAATAAAATAATTAATTTTACTATTTGAAATAGTAACGTGAATAGTGACGTGAATAGTACGTGAATAGTAAGAAACATGTGGGACCCATTGTGGGGCCCACATGAAATGTGAGAAATGTGAGAATTTGCTGAAGAGTTGGTGGAGGCTGCGCAGCAGCCTCTGCTGAATTTTTTTCTGTTCACCTACCACGCATAGTAACTTATTTTCTCCTATAAATAGCTTGTTCAGCTGAATAGAAAAATCACAACTAAAACATAAAATTTTTCTATAAGAATTTTATGAGTTTTCTCTGAGAATAGTAAGGTTATTTTGAGAGTTTGAAAGCCAAAAGGAGTGCAGGAATTTTTCAAGTAAGTCTTTTATTAAAGAGTAGTAATTTTATAAATTCCTATTTTTCACGGTATTCACAAATCTTCCTTTAGAAGACTCTTCTATTAGAAGATTCATTTTTAAAAGCTTTCTTTGGAAGATTTATTTTGAAATATTATTTTAAAAACTATTCTAAAGTTATTATATTATACTACAAAAATTATATTAAATATATATAATTTTGATAGTTCATAATATACGAGTTATCATACACTTTGAAATTTATATGTGGTAATTACTAATTTATATTATAAATATATAGGTTGATCAACCTCATTTAAATCTATATCCAGTCACGTGTTAAGGTAAGGAATATCATTCTTTTCACACTCTTAAATTTATTGCGGTAAGGAATATTATCTTCTTTCATATTCTAACTTACTACGGTAAGGGGTATCACTCTTTTCATCATCATAAATGAATATTATTTTCTTTCTTACTTGAAGGAATTATCATTCTTTGATTCTCGAAAATAATATCGTTTCTTTCTTGTGCCATTTATTTCCATGTATTAAATTGTGGGAATAACCTTACGGCGCGGTTTACCGCCTGTTGGTGAATAACCTTTTGTATTCATTCCTTATTAATCTTTGAGAATAACCTTACGGTGCGGATTATCGCCTGTTTGGTGAATAACTCTTCGTATTCAAATTGATGGGAACAACCTTACGGCGCGGATTATCGCCTGTTTGGTGAATAACTATTCGTATTCAAATTGATGGGAATAACCTTACGGCGCGGATTACCGCCTGTTGGTGAATAACCCTTTTTATTTGTCTCGTGTGGAAATAATTTGTCTACACGAATTATCACATGACACTTTTATTCCATATTCGTAAGTGATATCATTTTCCTTTATACTCATAAGGGATACCATCTTTTTCATCTTCCATTATTCAAACTTACTATGGTAAGGGATATTAATTCCCTTCACCTTTTGTTAATCAAACCTGCTACGGTAAGGGATATTATTTTCTTTCATACTCCTAAATCGAAACTTATTATGGAACTATTGCTTCTATAATTCCTGAAAATATTATATGTTCCATAATAGTTGAATTTCATTAGTTCAACTGAACCTTCCTATTTTCTGAACATTTCTATTGAACTGTAATCGTTATTCTGAACTGTGGATCTTGAATATCATTTTTAAATTTCACTCCACATCATGTTGGCAATTTGGACATTATTTGAATCTGCACAAAGTAAACTTCCGATACTTATTGTTTATCATGTTCTTCTGTTCATCATTTGTATCACTGTTATTTGTATTAATCATCAAGAATCAAGCTGTTGTGAATATCTGTGGCCGGGGGCACAGATGTGATATAATTGTTGAACAGATGATAGGTTAAAGGCGATATACTAGGTTAAAGGCGATACATCTGTTCGGTGTCTTTTATGGCATGTGGTTAATGTTCTCTTTGGCCCGTAGTGCAAAGATGAACTGTTGATTGGTATGATTATGACCAAAGGCTGAATCTGGTATAATCATGACCGTTGGTGTTATATTGAATGTCTTTGGCCCGTAGTGCAAAGATGAACTGTTGATCTGCATGATTATGACCAGGAACTGTGAAGTTGTATTATCTTGACCAATGGTATTTCAGATGATAAAAGTTGATGATATTTTTACTAAAAAGAGAAGCGAGTGGACATTATAGTCTGCATTATTCTTCTAATAGATTGCTCATTCCGCTGCTATTATTGATCTGAACATTGTTTAAGAATTTAACTACAGTTTTTGATATAAACCTTGTAGTCTATTGTATTCTATCAAGAACTCAACTGTTGAAGGCTAATGATAATTTATTCGTCATTATCTTAGTCATGATATTTCTTACTGGGCTATTTGAGCTCACCCTTTCTTTTGTTCTATTGTTTTTCAACAGGAGATGAAAACATAACGGGGTCTAGCCGGGGGATGGAGTGAGAGTCCGAGGAATAGCTGTCGTAGTCTTCACGTGTTGTAAAATAGTGTGACAATAATAGTGAAGACTTAGTTGTGTATTATTATTATACACTGTATTGTTGTACGTTGTGCTTTGTTGTAATAATTTTGTTGTAGTCTTTTGACGACTTAAGTTTGGGCTGTGTAGGCCTAGATTTGGGGGCGTCGCAACAGTAATGACCCACTATAATATTTCGACTAATTTTACAATTATTATGTTTCAAAAAAAAATTCACATATAATATCAATACAATTAATCATGTGATTTGATAAAAATTCGAGTTATAATAAATTTAATTTAGTTAATTCAAGACTAATGTGAATATATAATTAAATCATGTGATTTGTTAAAAGGTTTTTGTCGATATCTTAATAAAATTTTAATAATAAATTATCTTACATAAAATTTGTAAAGTTATACTCCCTCCGTCCCGCAAAGGTTGGCCTAATTTGATTTTTTGGGTCAAATTAACCAATTTTAGATTTAGCAATTAAGCAAATTTATTTTTATTTTTGAACTTCCAAAAATTGAATGTTGTAGTAAATTAAATGTAGTCTCTTATGATTATAATCTATTTACCTATATTTTAAAGAAAATTAGATACATTTTAATTCTAAAATTGGTCAATTTGATTTTAAAATTCAAACTAAACCAATTTTTGTGAGAAAGATAGAGTATAACCTTACATAAAATTAAGATAGAAAAGTTCATTACAAAATTGGTGGAACAAAAAATAAAAATTCTGTTAGAAGTTTCTTTTCGTATTAGAGATACAAACTCAAAAAATAACTTATTTTCTTCTAATTGGTCGGGGCTACCTTTTGAATACTTTTTAAATTTGAATAATATTTAATAATTATAAATTTGGATAGTATTTATACTACTTTGAATAAGAAAGAACAAAGTTGAACTAAAAAATTGTATAGTTGATTGCTTTAGACACAAGTAAGTATAAATGTTTTCAAAAAGAAATAATAGTCTTAAATTTATTATTAAAAGAAAATTAGTGTATCCCATTTTTTTATTAATTTTTATTTTTATTTTTTTAGGCATATCATCAAATGTGCTTCATAGACTCTTATAGTCATTAACAATTGCAGCTTCAGTCTTGTCTAGATTCTGCTATCCAAAGTTCCTTTTATATCACATCCACAAATAATTTTAGGGGTGGGGAGGGCAAATTAAAACAAAATTTGATATACAGATGCCAAATTTAATGGCAAAATCTTTATTACTGAAAGTAGATCAACAGCAATAAGTCAATTACATACATCCTAAACACATTCTTCAATTGTTTTGGAAACAATTTACAAAAAATTACTACCATCATGACAAATTAAGTACAATGCACTGCACACCTGCTTATCAAATACTAGCCTTAATTTTATAGTTGAATCCTGCATTATTTTTTTTTAAAAAAATCCGACATTTTGATCATTAAGCTATCGAATGACACTTCTTTTACCTTCTCAGGTACTTCCACCGGGGTAACTACAATCACTATAGCCTACAAAAAAGTAACGCCAATCCATCAGAATACAAGATATATTTATGTCAATCTGAAATTGCTTTGACATTAGTCTTTTCAAAGAGGTTGCTAAGAATGAAAGAAAACGTACTAGGATTGGTGGAAGAGAGAATGGCAGTTTGCGCAAAATCACAATCTGATGGATTTTTCGGAGAATTTTGATAGTAAAGATTCATTGCATAGGTAGCATGAGCTGCTACGGTTGCTGGTTCAAAACAGGCACCACCAGGTTGAATTGGACTACAATCAATGCCATGGCCACAGACATAGTCCAGATTTGCCTGTAACTGAACATCAGAAACACCAGGCTTGGGCACACACCAGCATGCTGCCTTTGGTGATGGATTCACTGGAGTTGTGGGAGTCTAGAGGAACCAGCAAAAAAAAGAAAATTTATATTAATCATCATAAATTAGAATCCTGCATGGAACTTCGCTACTCAGTGTAATAAAATTTTCAAATTGTTCCGAGTTAGAGGTAGTAAGATAACCTTTTAATCTAGTTAAGAAAATCCCATTACATTCTCACAATCTTTTGAGAACATCAATATGGATTATAGTGAGTAAGACGGTCATTAAATCAAAATGACTCTGTATATCATTATATTCTGAGACCAGGACAACTCCACTTGTTTACATAAAGAATAATTCCACCACAGGTCATGTTTTGCACTTATATGGCCGACTAATGGCAGCTAAACTAATTTTAGTTCTATGAGGAATGTTTTGTTACTAACCGTGTGTTTATTATGTATCAAAGAAACACATTTTCCACGTCGAAATGATAGAAGAAAAGAAAATGACGGCATTCTTATCATATAGTAGTTTAATCAAGCCACAATTTTATATATCTGGCCAATTTTCCACAGTAGTGTTATAAATGGTATAATATGAGGCCATTAAATGAATCAATTGTATCTTATTCCCTATATTCTTATTGATCTAGGTCAAAGCTAAATTATTTGTCCTATTTGTTGTCTAAATAAATAGCTAAAGTTAAAGCTTTTAGTCAAAACAAGAATCAGTATTTGTCATTATAAAGATACCACAGGCTCACAAATCATAACACACCAAAGTATACAGAAAACTTGGTACGAAGGTTCAACGGTAAATTTACAAACAAAAGAAATTTCTCACCGGGCTAATCTTTGAAAGACCAACATCATAAGCCATGGAAAGATCCGGCTTAAAAAGCCCAAACGCGCGCTCTGAGCTTGGGCCGGGTTTCAAATTCTCATCATAGAGTGCAAAGATATAGGTGTCTACTGATTTTCCAGGTATCAGTGGGGTTCCTGCCATTGACCTTAGGTGGTTGATCAAATTCCCATTGAAGGCTTTTGCATTGTCCACACTGGGGCCATTCTCATTAGGGTCACCCTTGTAAGGCCACCCTGTCTCTGCAACCACAATCTCTATCTCCTTAAACCCCATTGCATTTAGAGCTGATTTTACAGCATCAACCTGTACAAAACATAATTGTAACCAAATGAGTAAATTTTTTTTAAAATTTTTTATTTGCATAAACATCAATGCCTTGACTGGGATTTGAATTGCCTGCACCCTACACTTATGGAAGAACTAGAATTACAGTTCAAAGTAACTGTGTATTAATTTATTTTAAATAATGAATACTAATGATGCAAGTCTAATTCCCGTTCTTAGCAGTTAGCGCCAAACTGAAAATAATGTAATATTAATAACTAATGGATATCCCAGGATTAGTTTGAATGGAGTCTGGAGCTAAATGTTAGAGATTTAAATAAACAAAGAGTGAACTGAGTAGAGCAAGTGCAGTGCAACACATACAATGTTAAAAAGATCACATCTAGTGGTCCCAAGTTTCTAGTTTGTAACTTTTTTGCATCATAAAATGCATTAAATTCTTTTACAACAATGATGTTTTAACCATTATTGTGGATATGGACAACATGCTACCAACCAGAGGGAGCCACGTTACTGTTCTAAGATGCTCTTGAGGTCCTTTCATTTTACAAAAATGACAAGATGATTTATCAGAGATGCAGTAGAAAAATGCTATCCTTTGAACATGTGCACTTAAAACATCTACTATTTAATAAGCAAATCAATCTATAATTCGATATTCCATTACAATTTTGATTGCTAAAGTGTTGAAATTGACTGTATAAAATAAAGTATGCACACTGTGATTGGACCAAGGGCAAAGCTTATAAATACTAAAATACAACAAATTTGTGTAGGATCTGGTCCACCAAAACATCCAAAAGTAAACCAAAATCAGATAATGGATTGATTCCATTAGACTCACCTGAGCATCGAACATGTTCATGTACTTGATACCATTTCCCGAGTCCACTCGCCCTGCATTGGGTTGAAATAGACAAAATGCCAAAGTTTCTGGCCTTGGATCACTCTGGTATGCAAAGAAGGGGTATGGATTAATCATAAAAGGTGAACCACTTGCGCTTTGAAATTGTAACAAAGCTCTCAGTGTGTCACCGAATCCAGGGTTAAAACTTCCCGAGGATGGTGGGTCGGATTGAACCAACACGGCCATCGAATTTACTGTTGAGACCTTGACTTTCCCACCTAAGGAAGCTGCAAAATTCATTTGGTTAGCAACCCAAATTCAGGCAAAACAAAAACAGAAGGAAAAATCAAATTCGGTACATACTTGGATATGTACTGCTAAAGTTCAATAACTTGCTCTTTTTGCCTTTTGTCCTTGCTCAGAGAAAAAATCCACTTTCTTTTTACTGCAATTATAGCTCTGGATGTTTAATTTTGTTTTACATCTTTCTTTTTCTTTCTCTTTCTTTGCTTTCCCTCAAACTTTCTAAGTTTAAAAAATAGTAATTCATGGACATTAAAGGCCCGTTCGGAAATAATTTTTTTTTTATTTAAAATTAAAATTTTAGTAAATTTATAAGTTAAAATTTTAATAGATTTATAAATAAAAATATTCGGCATCACTTTTATTTATAAGTCGAGAATTATAAATAATAGTTGTAAATGTATTCGGTTAATAATAATTTATAAGTTAAGTAAAATATAATGATTACTAAAATGTCCTTTAGTAAAAAGAATATTAAAAAAATAAAAGAGTATATTTTTGTCATTTCATAATAGTTGACTGATTTAAAACAATGATTTATAAGTCATTTTTTTAAAACCAAAAACTTATTTATTTTTTTTGACTTTTTTTTTAACTTATAAATAAAAAAAAAATCGTTTAACTTAACTATTTATAAATTAGGTTGACGAACTTAAGTAATTACCGAACACGCCCTAAAAGGAAAGTATTACCACCAAAATAGTATCACACCCGGATAAAATGATGAAAAAAATACATAAAGTATGCGGATAAATAAGAGAGTATGTAAAATTGTAAATTGAGAAACTACCATTCTACCAACCTGAATTGAGGGCCTTTTGGACATTTAGCATAGCAGGCAAGAGTTGTGAAATGAGGCCTTGATCGCCTGAGGTCATCACCTCATTCCCAACCGTGATAACATCAATATTACTGGCTGGGTAGTAAGGCAACACGTTTGAGGCGACCCACTGAGTCGCCACGTTTGGATCGGACGCAAGTCCCGGAATCTCCCCGTTCGCGGCACCGATCACAATTCCGATTCCGGTGTTCGCCAATGCTCTGATGGTGGCCGGATCGGCGCCGTAAAGCCTGACTCTTCCGACGGACGTCGACTTCAGGAGCTTTGCCGTCTCCGACGGCGGCGGCAGGTTGTCGGCGACTTGACCGTAATTGACTCCGACAAACGATTGCGAGCCTGCCACATTAACAAGTCAACACAGAAGTCACTTGACCGTAATCTACTCTAGTTATAATTTCCTTCGAACTATGAACTCTAGCTGCACTTCTTGGTTCCAAAAATTTAGCTTCACAAAATCTCAAACTACTTTTCCGTGGGAAATAAAAAAAATAACATTATGATAAAGCTGGATTAAAATGAGAAACAGTGGTGAATTAATTTGTACACTTACTTGCGAAGTAAGGAGATTGCAGCAGAAGGAAGAGGAGAATGAACATCGTAGCGTACAACAGTATCATCGCAAGGTTATGCTACAACATAGTCTTATGGTGTATATATTTAGAGAGAGCGAGAGGAGAGAGAAGAAAATGAGCGGGACCGACGATAAGGTACGGATGGAAGTGTGGGAAATAATGGAACGGTTAGGACTTGGGCCCAGTGTGGTAGATTAGAGTTCCATGTTACACTTACGTTATTTATACACGTTTTTTCACCTGAGGCGTCGAGTAAATTTTATTATTGTATGAATTAAATTATTAAAATTTTATATATATATATATAAAGTGATTCATAATAAATATTTATTATAAATATTATTTTCATAAGTTAATATTTCACCGTTCAATTGAATATGTAAAGATTAAAAGGTCCACTAAAAATTAAGAGTTGAGCCTGACTCCTAATAAGAGTACTAGGGCGAAAAAATAAGAGTTGGATTTAGTAAAAATAGCGGTAAGTGGAAAAATATTCTTTCAATAAAACTCCCAGAGTGACATATCTTACGAGTTTACATGTTCTGCACACAAATAAAAATTGAAATGGTTTTCATTTTTGTTAATACTCTTCTCACCGGAAAATCTACCAATCAATCTTGTAAGAAAAGTAAAAATATTAATATTTTGTTTTTCGCCAAGAAAAAACTGTGAAAGACGCTTGCAAGAAATTCAATGGAAAAAGAGACTGCCATTAACCCACAAAGTAACTTTTATCTATATGGTCCATGCACGACATATTAATGTTTTAAAAATTAAATCGGGTTTGATCAGTAATAATTAGAATCAATCCGCATTTTGATTCGATTTATTTTAAAAAATTAATTTGACAGTGAATCAGTTAAAACTCGGTTGACCATCGATCAAACCAGTGGTTCAACTGACAAAATCGGTTAATTTGACTTAGTGAAACAATTTTAAAGTATTTTTAAATATTCTTTTGGTACAAAAATATTTTTATTTTTAAAATTAGATATTTAGTAATATTATAATATTATTTTACTATATTTTAGTTTACAAAAAATTAGATGTTTTCAAAATTTATTAATTATTAATAATATATTTTTTTATGTATTATAACGTCACCGGTTCAACAACAATCCGATCACTGGTTGAATCAATAATTCATTTATCCAATATTTTTTTTTGTTTCAATGAGTTTGAAAATATTGTGACTATAACATAGCAAAAGTGTGACGACCCCAAATCCGGGTTCCATAACCTCGAGTTTGGTTCTCACTATTCAACACATTACTAACAATTAAATACATACATTGCATTTAAATATCGCGGAATAATACATATTGGTTCCCTTCAAAAGGTTACAATACCAGGGTCTATCAACCTTAACATCAAACAGTTCTTATCATAAGGAATTACAAAAGGTATTTCAATAGTAAATACACATTTAAGCTTCTAATTAGCATGCATAACTAACTTAAGCTCTGGCCTTTCCTTTTCCTTTATCCTTCTTTGAGCAATCAGGATTATCTGAAAAATGGTTCATAATATAGCAAGAATGAGCAACTAGTTTGCTCAGCAAGTTTAGAACAATCATATAGATTTAATATATCATGAATGAATGAGAAATATCATTAATGATTCAACAATAGATATAACAATTGTGAATGAAACAGGATTCAAATTTTAATAACAGAATATTTGAATCTTAAAATGCTGAGTGGTCACTAAGGACCCTGAACTAACTAGGGTATAATAGAGTTTCCTCTGACCCTTTGAGTTGTTTGGTTTTCAAGGGGATCAGCCTATTCAACCCGCTGTATATGCATTACATTTAGTCACTGGCGCCCAAAGTCGGTTTCCCGACACAAAATCCCCTAATTTAGGGTTGTTCAATTCTCAGACTTAATATAAGAAATCCGCACCCAACAATGGTTTGGATAAGCTTTTAAAAGTATTCAAGTTATTGAATTTAGAAACGCAATGTCTAGCTGAACTATTAGCTTCAGACATTTTTAATACAGTTCATGAATCAAGAACTAACAAGCTTCAAATGCACTAAGTGCGATTGTATAAACAATATGGATGTGGAATAATTTTAAATAATTAAACCACTTCAAGCTTTAACAATAAATACAAGTATGGAAACTTGTTCAACGATAATAATTGAGTAGGGTTAGAGAACTTGCCTGTTTGCTCAGCTACAATAATTGTCTAGCTTTAACTAACTTGCTTTGAAAGACCTAACATTAATAAAGTCGGTCTAATAATTAGTACGACGTATTTGCATAATTATACGCTTAATAACGAACTTATTTACCACATAAGTACTAACACATAAATTATATTAGTCAAAACAATATTATTAACCTTATAGACACTTAAGCATTTTAGGTTAATAATTTAATAAGTTAGAAAATATTTTTCTTAAGTGTTGGACACTTGTTAAACCCTTAAACAACTTATTATAATTGTTTAATTAAATTCAATTTATTTTATTAACTCAATCTCTTTTTAATTACTATTTAATATTGATTAAATAGAAATTAATTAATTAACTCTAGTTATTATTTAAAATAAATAATAACTAATTGTACTTACTTATTATTAAATAATAAATAATTATTAACTTAATTTTAACCTTCTTTAATTTAATGTTAATCAACCAATAATTAACTAAGTACTTAACCTTACTTATTATTTAATTAAGGAAATTAAATAATAGTTTACTAATCTTAATCCTCTTTAATTATTATTTAATGTCAATTAAATAATAATTAATTGTTTAATTAATTTTAATTATTATTTAAGGTTAAATAATAATCAAATCATTCTTATTTATTATTTAAATTAAATAATAAATTATTACTCTAATAACTTAATTTCCATTAATCGTTATTTAATGCTAATTAAATAATAATTAATTACTTAATTATCCTTATTTATTATTTAATAATATTTAAATAATAAATAATTCATTTATAAATTTTATCTCTCTTTAAGTATTATTTAATAGGCATTAAATAATAATTGCTAATTTATCATCTTTATTTATTATTAACATTTAAAATAATAAATAATAAATTTATTTAACTTAACCATGATTAGCCAACTAGATTAATATTTAAAATATTTAAATATTAAACTTAATGAAAAATATCCTCCCCAATATTATTTTTGTATTATTATTATTTTTGTTATAATTTTAAATTAATTTTTAAATATTTAAATTAATTAAAATTAACCCGAATGGCATTTTCGTAATTAAGTTGAAAAACCGGACCGATGGCAGTTTCGTAAATAATCTGAAAACTGATCGGAGGGCAAAATGGTAATTTCGCCGAAAAAAACACGGAGGGGCATAAATGTAATTTCTCCGGAAACAGTTGCTCGCGCATTGCGCGCGGATCGCTGAAGCATGACCAAAACGGTGCCGTTTTGGAGTCACTGCTGCTGGCTTCCGCGCGTACGCGCGGCGTATTATTTCTTGGAGGCTAAACGACGCCGTTTTAGTCTCCGCGTCCGACTGTGTACAATGGTCCGCGCATTGCGCGGAAAACTTTAATTTTTTTTTTTATTCTTTCACAGAATATGAACAGTTCCGGCTATACACACTTTAATTAAAATTATACCTTCAATAAATCTTTAACTCTTCAATAAAAATCCAAAAAAATTACCAATCACCTTATATTAATTTATAACATGAAAAAATAATTTTTCATGATTTAATATCATTATTTTTTTATAAAAATTTTTACATCACATAAACTACCATAAATCATAACTTTTTGTATAAAACTCCATTTTGAGTGATTCAAACTTTGTTTTTCTCATGATTCAATGTTCTATAATATTAGAACATCAAACTTAAGTTTTATAAAAAAATATTTTTGGACATAAATTCCAAAACTTGTTTACACACTATTAAATACATATTTTAGCATATAAAATATACCAAAATACAAACCAAGCATATTAAACTCAAGCATGGCATATATATTACCACTACACATTAATAACCATATTAACATGTTTATACTAACATGATGATTTATTTAATTTAAAAACAAAACTTCATTTAAAATAACCATTACCTTGATTTAATGGCTATTCTTCTTTTTCTCCCAAAATATGTTGTGAATCTTGAAGGCATAAACTAGCTTAGCACTCCTTCTCCTTCTCTTGCTCTCTCTCAAAATATTTTGCTCTCAAACTCTCTCTTTTGATTTTTGGAGCAAAATGAAATAATATCTATCAACTTTTCAAGTATACTTGAAAAATTAGTAGATACACATAATGTATCTAATAATTTTGACCACTACAAGCTAGCTATTGGATACTTACACAAGCAATTTAGTCCATACATAGTTGGTGAAAAGAAGCATGGTTTCAAGTACTACAAAAATTAAAACAAGCAATCCTTAATTAAATAAATGGAAAATAAAATAAAATATCAAAAATCACTTTTTCTCTCTCCCAAAACCAACATGGTCGGCTGATGACACTTATTCTTGTCCCAAATTATTAGTCACATTTTCATTTTTAATAATTAATAAGTTAATTTAAGTATTTTTCAAGTGGGCCAATCATTGGGCTTTAATTTAAAATACCAATTGGGCTTCTATTAAATTGTTTGGGCTACTAAATTGTCAAATTTTATTATTCTACACTTGGGCTACTAATTGACCCATGTTGGGCTAATTTAATAATTTATACATTAATTATTCAATCCATGATTAAATAAAGAATTAAATTGAATAAATAATTAAATATTCTAACCCATTAGTATTAAATTACTAAATGGACTAATAAATATTATTATTAATATTTCACATTATTTACATTAATTAATAATCATATTAATTAATTTATTATATTTAATTCACTCATTATATTCAATTTAATTGAATATTTAATTAATAGGAAACTTATCAATTATTTTGATATTAAAACTTTAGGGTTTGTTCACTAATTTAATAACATATTAGTGACCCCCTTTAATTAATTTTAGTAATTAATTACATAATTATTTAATCACATAATTAATTAATCACATAAAAAGATTTAAATAATCTCATAAAACTAACTCGTTGGAAATTAAATTAATAATTTAATTAATAAAGATGTGGAAATTCTAGGACATTACAAAAAGTCCCTCTTTTTTTTTACCAATTCTCTTTTGGTACGGTGGTTAAATTTATTTCTTGAGCACCAGGAGATTTCGGGATCCAAAAATGTTAAATTTCAACCAAACTAACAACAACAAAAAAAAAGTCCCCTTTTTTAAATAACCGTAACAGTATTATCCATTTCTACCAAGAAAGGTGAACGCCTTTAGACCGTTCAAATTTAATGATCCCTTCCCAGCAACCACCAACTTCATGTTTTATATATTTAATGATACTCAAAAAATAAAAAAACTTTACCTGGAAACTAGAAGTAAATTTAAGCATGACTGATCCATTGCCACCGCCTCTCCTAATATCGGGTGTGAAATCTCAGGCATTATCATTTTGGAGGTAAACGTGCATGCTTGTCGTTGTCAGTTCCAATTAGCTAGTTAGAAAAAATTGTACTATACTTCAAAAACATGAAATAACATCTGATTAGACGTTGACGCTTTCAACATTGAGAAACACTTGTAAATTTTATAAACAAAAAATAGTAGGAGTGTATAGAAAAGGGATTGAGGGATGAACCATTGAAGTTGAAATATAAATGAGAAAGATGGATGATGATTATGACATGAAGAAAAAAAAATTAAATACTTACATATAATAATACCAACCAAGTAGAACAGAATTAATGTTACGTTTGAATTTTGAATTGAAGGAATAAAATCGATAAAAAAAAAAAATAGAATAAAGAAATGAACAAAATGAAGAACGGAATGATTCATTTCATATTTTCTTTTAGAAAATAAAATTTATAAATTTGAGAAGAATGAGAATAATCCGTTCTATTATATTTCAATGAAGTAATCAAATATAATTTTTTATTACATAAAAATAAATTATTTTATTTTCATGTCTATGCCTTCGATCCATAATAACATATGTTTTTTATGTGATGGTACCTAATTTATATCACTCCCCGTATATTTGTTGGTGAGAAGAATGGGATGGATGAGGCCATGAGGCCTATTTCTCAATCAGCAATCTCCAAAATATATTTTTTGATCCAATTTCCAAAAAATTGTTTAGGCCCATGTAATGGTTTTGCCAGGCCCAGTTAAAAATCTCCCTTTTTCAATTTTGTTTTAATGTATATTTAATGTCCACCGGTGTTTCTTTCTATCCAAAGTTGATTATTTATGAAAATATGGACAAAATCACTCTCCTGGATAAATCGAGGAAATAAATATGATGGACGGAGCTGGAATCGCCGGCGGACTAGGAGACCACAAGAAGCGGCGGCGCGTGGGTAGCAACAGCCGCCTCTCCTCCACTTTTTCCGTCATCGGCTTATCCCACGCTGACTTAACCCTAACCGAAGCCTCTAACAAACCACCGCCATCGCTTCTCCGCCAAACCACCCCTCCCTCTCTCTTCAACGACTCCTCCACCGCTGACGTAATCCTCCGCCTCTATCTCGAAAACTACCCGTCAGAAGAATCCGAATCCATCTCCGGCTTCGATTCGGTCGATCAATCGGACGTCCAGATCTACCTCCATTCCTCTATTCTCTGTCGCTCGAAATATTTCGCCGCTCTATTATCCGATCGATGGCAGATACAAACAGAATCATCAACGGCTCGGGTAAATTTGCCGGTGACTAGTTCAATCAACAATTATTTAACCGTTCTTCAACTTCTATACACTAACGATTTCTCAAACACAATTACTTCCGTTTCCATTGCTCTTTTGCTTCTCCCGATTGCTCTCGAATTACTATTTGAGGACTGCGTTAGGGCCTGCGTCAAATTCCTCGAGGCCGTCCCCTGGACTGAAGACGAGGAGAAAATAGTAATGTCATTGATTCCTTTACTCAATCAAAAAGAATCGCAAGAGCTTTTAGCTAGGGTTTCCCCCGTGGATAATGATTTCTCAGAAGAAATGCTGTACGGATTAATTATCGCAGCAATTCATAATCATCCAAACATGGCATTTGCCAAAGCGTTTGTGGCAAAGCTGTTACGAGATTTTTCCTCCAAAGAGTCGGCGAGGAGAGTGTTGGATCGTGTCTTTTTGTCCAGTTTGAAGGTAGTGAAGGATTCGTTGGAGGAGTATTCGAGGCCAGACTTTAGAGGTGACAATAACGAGACTGAGGCGATTCAGAGGCTGCATTTACATACAGCGATGAAGAATGGGAGGAATTTGTTGTGGTTACTTGAGAGGATGATTGAGTTGGGAGTGGCAGAGACTGCCTTGGAGGAGTGGACTAATCAGGCTTCATTTACAGCGGATTTGCGGAGGGCTTTCCAGGATGAAGCGTGGAGGAATATTGTGCCAGCGCTCCCTGCTGTTGTGTTAAGGTGTACTTGTAAACTGGCTAATGCTGTTGCTACTGGCTCTATTTTGGCTTCTAGACAGGTTTCATTTTTACTTCTGTTTCATACTTTCAGTATTATCACATTTTGAGTACAATTTATTTTCCTACATTGCATTTTGATTTGATCTGTCTAACAAGTAGTCCAGTTGGTCAAAGATGATGAATTTAATTATTAGCAAATCTAGTGCTCCTTAATTTTTAGAGTATCTCCGTCGTGGTTTCATTCTGCATACTATGCTTTAAGTTTTTGAAATTATCATAGATGCATTTTCCAAACAAAATTCCTCTCGATGATTATGTATTAGAATGCAATTGGAGCTGGTTAGTCAAGTCAGTGTTATAGTGGATTACTATATCTACTTTACTGGATATTAAATTTATATTGTTTTTGAATCAGAGATTCAAACTACGTGATCTCTTATCAAGCATAGAGGCCAAAAAAGAAGAGTACTTGTTACTTAGGATATGCATGCTGGAAGAGGTTAACTCAAGATAATTTCCATAATTAGATTAGTTCGGGTATAATTCTTATTAATTTATGTGTAGGGAAAGATTTACTATCATGAAACACGTGACATATGGTAATGTTCATTGACACGTTATCTTAAAAGCATTTCCATATTCGTGTTAAATTTTACATTAAGTAGATGATCATTCAACAAACAAGAGGGTTGGGCTGAGGTTCATGTCATTGCAGATGGGGTTGGGATATAGGGTTTAGGTTCTTGAATCTAGTCCATAGCTTCATTCTTCAAACGGTCATAGTTACTTGTAGGAATGACAAGGATAAGTTTTTGGCAACCTGGCTATTATGCTGGCTACCTATCAAAATGTACGAAGATGTTGAAGAAATCATTTGCATCTGTCTCCCAAAATTGTTGAAATTCAGTTTTGATAAGTGAAGTGTAACTGTGCAAGAATGTAATGATCATAGTTTTAGGGTCCCTACCTGTATTAAAGCTGGATTTGTATCATACTTTGTATCTGCTCATTTATTCTTCATCTTTAGCTGTTTAATGATAGCCAATATTTGTACTTTAAGGCTTTAGATGCAATTGAGCTGGTGTTATAATTTTGATTCCATTCTTTTTATTGACTTATTCCTTTTGCTAATGTTTCACATCCTTTCCTGATGTGTATTTTACATACTTATCAAGCTTTTAAATTACCTAGGCGTAGTTTGGAAATCTGTACAAGTTTTATCTATGCTATTATGCTCAAATCATCTAAAGACCTATGGTTGATTGAAAATGGTCTACCTTAAAAGTTGCTCAACCTAAGCTGTGATATCTTCCAATCACTGAGCTACTAATCAGAGGTTAACTCTTAATTCACCCAGTGTAGCTAATATGCTTCTTAAAGTGATTTATTTCTTGTTTTGACAAGATAAAATATTATTGGTGTGTAGGTGTATTGACTGTTCTATTTTAATCGAAAAAAGAAAAATATAAATTGACTTGATCATGTTTGGATGCAGTATCATATCACTCAGATATGTTATATTGATAAATTAGCAAAAGAGCCAACCCTCTCAACAAACATTTTAATTGCAGCACATGTGATTCTAACATTTATATGTACAATCATTGGGTTTAAAGAGGCTTGCAGGATGAAACCTGCCAGTTTTTAATGTCTTTTTGTCAAGAACTTGAATTCTGAATTGCCTGTGATTTTCCCTAAGCAGGATATTGTCGTTGCAATTCTCTATTATCTTGAATTCTAATATGCCTACAATTTTCTTAAACAGTAGGATATTGTCATTGTATTGTTTTTTGGATTATTAGTGCGTTTAAGAACCATAAGTTAGAAAGTCATGAAATATTGTACACAGATATTTTTGAGCAAGTTGACAACAATTTAAAATGTTGAGAAGCTGTTTGAATATTATCTGCTTCTACACGGTCCATTTACTAAATTTCTGAACATAGAAATGTAGAAAGAAATGCATTGGAATTATTTTCCATTACACAGTTTTGTTTTCTTTCATCCCCAGGTTAGGATGAAGCTTGTGAATGATTGGCTTCCTGTGCTAACAGTATGCAAAGATAATGTGTCACCAGTAATGTCAAATTATAAATCACTCTATCTGGAACTAGAAGAAACATTCTTGAAAATCACGTCTACGCTACCCTTGTCAGACGCACAAGAGTTGTTGCAGCAGTGTCTCAGCTTTTCAACGCGAAATGTTGATGACTGCCCACACTTGGTCACAGCTTTCAACACTTGGTTCCGTCGTGCAAAACACCTCCGACCTCCGCAGCAAGCAGACAACTAATTCTTCGGGGAAATACTCTGTGTCAGAGGTAATTGCAGTATTACACAACTGAAGTTTACCTTTCATGTGGCAAAGGCTGTGCATATTGGGGTTGGATAGATGTTTAGAACGAACGAGAGAACGAAAAAGAAACTATATTGTGGAGATAAAACTGTGTATCGGTCTCTCTAGTTGTAAGAATGTCTTTTTCAATAAACATTACGAACTTCATTGCACCAGTGTCACAGTACGAAGAAAACAAAGATCAACTAAACAGTACCAGAAAAAAAGAGTAACTGACATTAACAAGTGAATCACTCTTAATTGCATGAAGCTGCTTGAGCCACGCTACACACCGAGTTCACATTTACCAAGTAGCGGAGGCTGCTGTCAAATGAATTTGGTTTGCAAAAATAAGCATTTTTTTATCTATACATTAATTTTTCATAAAATAGTATATGATATATATATATATATATATATATATAGAGAGAGAGAGAGAGAGAGAGAGAGAGAGAGAGAGAGAGAGAGAGAGAGAACCATGCTGGATTTGCATTTGTAAATGAGGATTTAGTCATTGACTTATGTCTTGGAAGAAAATTTGACATGTTCAACTTTACAGAACCAACAAACAAAACCAGAGGGAAGATGGTCATCAGTGGATAATTTATGATATTATAATTGGCACAGCTCAAATAGATCATCCCCACTATCATCAGTTATATGACATAATTCATTATTTTTAGGGCGGAGGGGTTATATTACTATAGGAAGAACAAGGATCAGAAACTGTATTGTGATGGAAGTTGAGGAGATTCCAGGAAAATTCCTGCATTCATGAAAGTACCTTCAAAACACCACTTTTTTATTGCACATACAAGGTCAACTAAACCACCATTATGCACTTGTCATGGAACATGCAAGCTTCCCAATAACAGTCCACAGTGGGGATATTGGAAAGTCGGAAACCCTACTGAGTAAGCTACTTCTGGATAAAGGTTGAGTAGAGAAGATGATGTTTCGGTTAGTTAGAGAGTACAAGGAGAGGATATATTAAAATAGCCGCCTTCTGAAGTTTCTGGTAGTTCCCTGGTAGGTTCGTACCAGCAAACCTACACCTATTCCAATTCCAAGGCACGCACCGAGGCCGATTCCAACACCCAGTCTTACACCAGCCGTGAACCATGATAGTTCTCCATCTTCACCTTCTAAATATTCCATCCCTGGATAAAGGTGGTTATATTCCTCATTTTCTGGTTTGTGATTTGAGTAATCAGTTACCTGCAAGATTAAAAGCAGAAGAGCGTGATGTTTAATGCAAAGGAAAGCATATTAAACTAGGAACATATTACTTAAGTGCATAAGAGAGTACAAAGACCATCCTTTGTACATGGTATTTAAGAGGGCTTTGAAGAACTAGTGTAACAAAGCATTTCCATCAAGAAAAAAGAGAGCAGAAAAAATCAATTAAAATAGCCTATCAAAATTGCTACTGTAACATTTACCAAGTGGCAATTTACATCAAGCATGGAGTAGAAAAGGGATAGCTAGTGCCAACTAGTAAAAGTTCTATAGAAATAACTATGTATATCCATTCTAGGCAAAATTCATGAATAGCATTCAAATCATGCCAACTTGCCGAGCATGACTGACAAATTCAGATATCGGAAGGTGATCCATTTCAAAATCAGTAATTTAAGGAAAGTAAATACGAGCAAGTCTATGCTAATTTATGGGATTAAACACCAGCACGTTTTCAAGAAAGAATCACTAGCATATTTCCTATTATCATCACGAGGGGTCTGACAGGATCTCAGAAAGATCAGGAAACTGCATTATCTACAAAATATCTTATTAGCATTAGCAGCCTTTTAAACATTCATTAGCAAGAGTAAATTTTTTGTTGCGAGCGAAGAGTAATAGCAGTTTATCAAATACTGTAATAATTCTCTACCCAGTAAAGAGAAATGGTGAGCAATTTGGTAAGCAGCTGAATTGTCCGGTTATGTGTGGAAATAATAGACACAAAAATGAATAAGATAAGATAAGATAACAATTTACAGGAGACCCAAAAAAAGAGACAACAATGGATAGAGGACCAAAACAATTGACAGAAATAGTTTGAAAATACTAAATATATATGTTGTGAAGGTTTGTTACAAGGTTGAAATAATGTCATTCGGAACAAAAAGGGTAGGTAATATTGTATTATTCTCTAATTTAGAAACATGTGCCAAGCCCATGCTACCCTGGCCCATCAAGATAAGATTTAACATGCATCCATCACTGCCTTAAGCCATTGTCTGCATCAAGGAGATTGCTAAAAGATTGTGAAGCACTTGTGCATCAATTACAGCAAGCAGATCTACCACTAGCAACGTGAAAGCAGCATTGCACATGACAAAACATTTTTAAAATTATAGAGGATCAAAACCACAATAAATTAAGAATCTCAAATATTTATTAAGAGGTGTACACACCTGCAAACTAAGCCCAGATGGAACATCTTTTTGGCTCTCAGTAACCTCATGTTCTGGGATTGATTTCAACATCCCCTTCCTAATTTGATTTTTTCGTGAACTGAGCTGCAGAGTCTTAGTTAAGATAATTGGGTTACCAGAGAAGTAACCAGCCACATAAACCTCAATTTCAGGCGACTCCAGGCTTGTATATTTTTTCACCTTCAACAGGCCTGTGTCTGCTTCTGATTCGCAGTTCATACTCCACCACTGCCCATGGTTTTCCTGTTCCCCCATACTCCCATTACTATAACTCGACTCTATCACACCAGATATCGCAAGAACATCCTTATCAAAAACCTCAAACTTCACACTTCCTGTCATTCTTATACTATCAGTACTCACAAATGTAACTTCCTCAGATTTCTTATCAAACCGATCCCTTCTAAGAAGGGCTGATACACCGTCTGAATTGCTCGTTCGTACGCCGTTTACTTCAAGAAGGGTATCGTGATTCAGTGGAATATGGTTCATGGTAAGGTATCCAGGAGTAGCATCATCCATGTCACATTTGCTAACTCTTACATAAAAAACTCTTAAATCAAGCCAAGACAGTGATACCTTAACACCAGGCTGGTAAGAAGTGTGTCTCTTGATGCTATGCCCATTCTCTGCAACTCCATTTCCATTTGCTTTCTCGTGAGAATTCACCATGTCCCTCATAAAACATGAGTTTCCATTCACTCTACCGTGAGCATTTTCCACGGCTCTCAAAGAAGCAAGAACTTAATCCTCCTTTGCATTACAATCCAGCATCACTAACTGAAATGTTGAGTCCCATAAAGCAAGTCTCCAATGAGTAATAAGAACCTGTAAAAATGTCAAGAAATCCAAATCATAGCAATTCACAAATAGAAATTGGGAAATCGAGTACCGGAAACAGAAGAAACCACAAACCCAATACCTAAGTAATAAAATCCAAGAGATTGAGATAGTCAAACTATTCTACAAAAACAAGCAGAAGTATACAGATGAGTAACTTTTTGATCAATAAGAAACCCAAATTAGAGTAGCTCAAATGAGATGGAGAAAGCCTCAAGATCAGAAAATGGTGAAGGGCTAGGGAAATCTAACTTTAATATGAAATGAAAACCAACAAGACAGAGAACTTGAGCAAATGAGTTTGACTTTAAGGTGGCAACTTTTGTTCCTTTGTTGAATCAAAAACGAAACGAAAGAAACAACTAAATAACCCAAGGAAGAACCAAGAAGGGTACAGTCACTGTTGCAGCAGGAAATAAGAGATAAAAAGTAGAGATAAGAGGATGCAGAAATACTGCAAACAGGAAATACCAAAACTAGAGTTGAAAAACCAACAAAACTTATTAGGTAAGACGCTGACAACACTTGTAATTTAGCTAAAGCAAATTGCATAGCAAGTCTTTGCCCAAATTATTTAATTTTTGCCTAATTTAAACTAGCATATAAATAAATCCCAATCACAAAGAGAAAAAAAAAAAAGAATAGAATATGAAAGGAAGAAACACAACTTCTAAAACAGATCAAGGGGAAAAAAATTAAGAATAAAGCAGAATTCAAGAAGAGAGAGCCATACAAGCACCATCTTGTCGAAACACTAAGCCAAATTTTATTTAGTTAGTTTGATATCTTTAATTTCTAATGTAATGAAAGATTATCACCCAGTAAAGTAAATGTAATACTCCCGCCGTTCTTTTAAGTCTAATTTGCAAAATTTAAAAATATTCAAATATATTTTTGCTCTTAATATACCCCTGAAAATAATACTAATTTGTTTCTTTCATGATGCTAATAATAAAATTATGAAACTGTCATTTATACTATTATCACAAAAAAAAATAAAAAAAAATTCTTTTTGTAAAACAAAAATGATTGGCAACTGAGACTTTTTAGAAATGGATGGAGTAATATATGGTGAAGACCAAACAAAAAAATAAAAAAACACGAGCAAATTTTCAGGAAATTGCAGACGCTGGGAGACCATAACAAGTATGAAGCATGTCACACACACAAAATTAAAATAAAAAAAAAAAAAGAAAAAAAAAGCAAGAGGCTATGTGTTAAGAGAAACTCAGTAAGAACCACCGAATTGAACAAAAGCACAACCATCAATTAAAAATATTTAAAACTCCCCACAAATTGATTTATACATTCTTCACCTCTAGCTTCGAGGCCTTCAAATCTGAATGACTGAATTGAATCGAACCTTTTTCCAAACACAAAACAAACAGAATAAAACA
The DNA here is from genome assembly GCA_947179155.2 of Hedera helix. Classification (NCBI taxonomy): domain Eukaryota; kingdom Viridiplantae; phylum Streptophyta; class Magnoliopsida; order Apiales; family Araliaceae; genus Hedera; species Hedera helix. The sequence continues at coordinate 2,769,259 of OX359280.1, read as the reverse complement.
GAGCAGCCACACAGGGTACGATGATAAATCAAATAAAAAAACTGGGAGAGACCCAATTACTCAAATGGAAAAAACTAAAATGGGTTCCTTTGGTTCCCTATTTTTTTTCTTTTATCAATTTTCCCGATCCCCTTTAAGACTGGCGGATTCTTCTTTTCCATGGTGGGTTTTTGAGTGTAGTATTACTGTTTTTGTATTAATGTCGAAAATCTGTGTGGGGCCAGTGTTTGTCTTATATGCCTGGGATATTTATCCAAGAGTGAGATTTTATGGGTTATATATTACTACGGTATTCATGGGTAAAAAAATGGTATTGAATTAGTTTAAATCGTATCGAATTAATTATTGAATGTCTCAAAAAATAAGTATCGATATTATTATCAAAGTATTGTTGATATTCGGTACCAATAAGGTTGATCCGGTATAAGACGATATCGATAATACCGATTACATATTAATTTTGTTTTTATTTTCAAATTTGAATGACTGTTTTTATTATCAAATATTTGTTATTGTTATTTTATCAATTATTTCGTCTATTAATTTTTATAATATTTTTTATTGAATAAATTTAAATATTTATAATATATATTATATAATCGATATTTATCAATACAGTAGATAGTATTTAAAAATAAATAAATACTGATACTAGTACCGATTAATCGATATATATTGATAATTTTTATCAATATTGTATTAATTTTAAATTTTACTAAATTAAACATATCGAACATTTCGGTTATACGTAATTTTTTGAACACCACTATATATTACTATTATATATTATGATAAATTTATATTGAATTATAATTATAAAATATATTAATACGTGAAATTGAATAAAATTAAAAAAGAATCCTATTTATTATACATTTAAAAAAATTATTATTAATATTTTTTATGTAATTGATAATTAAAAAAATCAACATAAATACTAGTAATTTTATATCACTTTCCTTAAGAATAAGAGTGTACGATGAAAGTTTTTGACTAAATTATAATTATGTCGTATATATAATATAAGTTATATTTAAGAATTGTCATATTTTTTTTAATTTTTTTTTACAATATAGTCTTTTAGATTAATTATAATTTAATTTTATTACATATTTATTAATATATAAATTATTTTCCAATGAATGATAAATTTATTTATTTTTTCGTAACTATAAGCTTTTGACATATGACCGCGACTTTGAGATACTGTTCGCACAAGGAAGAAACGCGATCTAGAAAGGCAATAGTGAGAGATTATGGCCAAACAGGGGATTAGTATAAGAGCTAGGCAATGAATTTGGGTGATTTGCCTAGCTCCGACCATATAATCAATCGATACAAAAATATAATATGTCAATGATCGAGTAATTTTGTTTGGTCCGAGTCAACTCGATATTTAATTATTTTTTTTTATCAAATTAACAAATCAAAAGTTTATTTAATTTTACTATAAAATATATAATTAATGTATTCTTATAACGTATTCCTGATTCATGAATTTAATTCAAAAAATAAATATTAGCATAAAATTATGAAATAATTTGTTCGATTAAAAATATTATCAAGTTAATTAATTAATTAATATTGACGTCACAACTCTACAACTGTATATTATTTATAAAAATAAAATATCAAGATATAGAATTATTTATCAACTGTATGAGATCTTGGACATACGCTGATAGAGATATAAAAATTGTGAGAAAAAAAATCAACAGTCATCTATATATATGTATACTAAATTAATATTAATATAGTTAATTAATTAAATTAATTAACATACCAGCTATTATGAATTAAAAATAACATATTATAATGATTTTATTTAAAATTAAAAAAATTATTATTATAATTATAAATATTAACTCAAATATGTGGTTTTTAATGTTTGTTCGATATATAACTTCTAAAACTTATTATCTTATTATCAAGCTTGTATAGTCAATGCGACAAGAAAGATTGTCACGCATATAATTCTTCTCTCTAATAAAGATAATAATAATAATCACTTTTAAGCTTTCTTTTAGTAATAAATATAACTACAAAAATAATAGTAACATTTATTAGTTACTTTTATATATAAATATATATATTGACGATTGTCTACCCTAACTCACTGATAGGCGCATAACTTGTTTAAGCATTGTGCATGAACCCCACATGTGAAAGTTTGATGACATGTGGACCGTATAGATTGGACCTCGCCACGCAAGGTCTTGCATTCGACATCTTGAGCTTCACGAACTAGGCCATGTCCTCGCAAGCAAGGCCATATAGGGCCACGCGAGACTTGTAAAATAATATGCACATTTTAATAATAACCTTTCAAAAATAATATTTTGTACTCGATTGTGTAAATCTCTCAAATCGGTCACTTGGACCTCGCGGGTCTAGCCTCTCAGACCTCTTGGGCTCGGCCACGTGGGCCACTCGAGCTCAATCATGTGGTCCTCTTTTGTGATGACGTTATTACGTCTGTATATAGATTTACATAATTTTTGTAATGAAGACTTTTCGCATTTTCTAGGCCTCCTGGTGGAAGGCCTTAAGATGCCTAGGGATAATACTAAAAAAATTATCTAAGGGTTTGGTTTGATGGTTAAAAAAACAGAATTGCCTAAAGGGTGACCCCCTTCTTGGACTTGAATGACTTTGGCAATAATGTGGGACCCTCTCGAACACGTAACTTTAAGTGAAGCACGTGACCATGAGATAACTTTATCGAGCCACGAGGCCTAAGGCTCCCGTCCTTTTATATATATATATATATATATATATCAGTTAAGAGTTGACAAACACATCCTCACAAGAATAAGACGTTCATATACAAGACACTCTAAAAAGAGATTTTAGAGAGAGAAACACACTCCTGCCTATTACTACTGTCATTTTCACCTATTTTTATCCCCTTAACTCTTCTTATTCAACTTATCCTCACCTCTATATATTTCATCTCTCCAGCTCATTTAACATCGGACGTACATTTTTGGCGACTCTTTTGGGAAGACATTGTATTCGTAGAGGTCATACACATTACAAGGAATGGTAGGACAACAAAACAGTTATTCACTAAAAGGTGGTCCATCCGCAAAGGGTGGCAAGTTACACTTTATCTTAAAAAATGATGATATAAGTTATATTTTATCTTCAAAAGTGATGATATAAGTTACACTTTATCTTTAAAAGTAATAATATAAGTTACACTTTATCTTTAAAAGTGATGGTTTAAGTTATACTTTATCTTCAAAAGTGACGATTCAAGTTACACTTTATTTTCAAAAGTTGTGATTCAAGTTACACTTTTAAAAGAGCATGATTTTTTAGCCAAGTGATACATGAAGTCTGAAAAACTTTTTTCATATATACTTGGAACAAATTTGGTTGAGTCCTCGAAAAGGAATCAAACTATCGCAAGAGAGAAATATGAAATTTGAAAAATATTAGAAATAAATTTGAAATTCTAAAGTCATATCAAAATTCTTAAATAATCCATTTTTTTAAGTCTAGTTCATATTTTGTCCTACTTTAGAGGATACCAATTTTTTTTTCTTCTTTAATGATATCTTAATTTCTTAGCACTCTTATATTCATAGCATTTATCTTCTCGGAAGTAAATGAAGAAATGACATTCATGCCCCGAGAAAGCAACACCATCAAGCCAAGAGACAATCACATGGTGGTCCAGCAATATAAATTTAGAAAGCCATAAAGATGAGTGGACTTCACAAAGAATAATCTCATATAATAGGCTTCGACATCATAAAAATGTCACAAGATGGAAATCTCTTAAAGAGGTTATTTATCAAAAGAATATATATAATCCATGTTACCTATAAGCATTTATCCCCCATTAATCGATGGAAAATCAAGTAAAGGGGCCTGGGAACCCTTGTGACGCCCCCAAATTCGGGTTCCAAATACCCGGATCCGGTCATCACGATCCAATATACACATTCACCTCTAAACAACATACAATAACTAAATGCGGAATAATAAACATATGTTGTTCATTCAAAAGGTGTTATGTAAGACCCCGAATTTTATAAAATATAAAATTTAATTTTTCTTCATATATTTTTCTGAAACAGTAAGTGGTTAAATCGATAAAGTTAAAAGTTAAGGATGTTATGTGCAAATTTTATTTTATCGGACAATATTCGCTTTGTCGGGGAATATTCGTTTGGTCGGGGAATATTCGGGCCGTACGACGGCGCCGAAATAACAAATTATTGGTGGACCCCACAACGGAATATTTGTCGGATATAGAAAATGACAGAAGTAACATTTTTAATAAAAATAGTCAACGGTGCTAACTGTTAAAATACCGGTGATAAAAGAATAGTAGCATACGGTAATTTATGGTATTTTACTGTAGCATGCGGTACTCTACAGTAGCACACGGTATTGCACAGTGTCTCATATTATTGACACCGTAATTGTTACGCATCATTTCATCGATAATTGTCACTGCATAATATTTTATATTATCAATTCAATTATTGTTGTTACACAGTATTTTGCATTATTGATTCAATAATTGTCATTACACTGTATTTCATATCATTGAGTCAATAATTGTTGGTGCACTGTAGTTTAAAATTATTGAATCTAATAATTGTCACAGTAGCAAATACACTATAATTTATATTATTAAATTAATAAAAATATGTAACGTGTTTCTTACATTATTGTGGTAACATTATTTTATATGTTGGACTCACAGGAAGAATAAATAAATAAATAAATAAATAAAATAATTAATTTTACTATTTGAAATAGTGAGGTGAATAGTAACGTGAATAGTAAGAAACATGTGGGGCCCACATGAAATGTGAGAAATGTGTTTTGCTGGATGGTTGGTGGAGGCTGCTGCGCAGCCTCTGCTGAATTTTTTTTATTTCACCTACCGCGCATAGTAACTTCTTTTCTCCTATAAATAGCTTGTTCAGCTGAATAGAAAAATCACACCTAAAACATAAAATTTTTCTATAAGAATTTTATGAGTTTTCTCTGAGAATAGTAAGGTTATTTTGAGAGTTTGAAAGCCAAAAGGAGTGCAGGAATTTTTCAAGTAAGTCTTTTATTAAAGAGTAGTAATTTCATAAATTCCTATTTTTCACGGTATTCACAAATCTTCCCTTAGAAGACTCTTCTTTGAGAAGATTCATTTTTAAAAGCTTTCTTTGGAAGATTTATTTTGGAATATTATTTTAAAAACTATTTTAAAGTAGTTATATTATACTACAAAAATTATGTTAAATATATATAATTTTGATAGTTCATATTATACGAGTTATCATACACTTTGAAATTTATATGTGGTAATTACTAATTTTATTATAAATATATATAGGTTGATTAACCTCATTTAAATCAATATCCAGTCACGTGTTAAGGTAAGGAATATCATTCTTTTCACACTCTTAAATTTACTACGGTAAGGAATATTATTTTTTCACACTCTTAAATTTATTATGGTAAGGGATGTCATTTTCTTTCATACTCTTAAATCAAAACTTATTATGGAACTATTGCTTCTATAATTCCTGAAAATATTATATGTTCCATAATAGTTGAATTTCATTATTTCAACTGAACCTTCCTATTTTCTGAACATTTCTATTGAACTGTAATCGTTATTCTGAACTGTGGATCTTGAATATCATTTTTAAATTTCACTCCACATAATGTTGACGATTTGGACATTATTTGAATCTGCACAAAGTAAACTTCCGATACTTATTGTTTATCCTGTTCTTCTGTTCATCATTTGTATCACTGTTATTTGTATTAATCATCAAGAATCAAGCTGTTGTGAATATCTGTGGTCGGGGGCACATATGTGATATAATTATTGAACAGATGATAGGTTAAAGGCGATATACTAGGTTAAAGGTGATACATCTGTTCGGTGTCTTTTATGGCACGTGGTGAATGTTCTCTTTGGCCCGTAATGCAAAGATGAACTGTTGGTTGGTATGATTATGACCAAAGGCTGAATCTGGTATAATCATGACCGTTGGTGTTATATTGAATGTCTTTGGCCCGTAGTGCAAAGATGAACTGTTGATCTGCATGATTATGACCAGGAACTGTGAAGTTGTATTATCTTGACTAATGGTATTTCAGATGATAAAAGTTGATGATATTTTTACTAAAAAGAGAAGCGAGTGGACATTATAGTCTGCATTATTCTTCTAATAGATTGCTCATTCCGCTGCTATTATTGATCTGAACATTGTTTAAGAATTTAACTACAGTTTTTGATATAAACCTTGTAGTCTATTGTATTCAGAACTCAACTGTTGAAGACTAATGATAATTTATTCGTCATTATCTTAGTCATGATATTTCTTACTGGGCTATTTGAGCTCACCCCTTTCTTTTGTTCCATTGTTTTTCAACAGGAGATGAAAACGTAACAGGGTTTAGCCGGGGAATGGAGTGAGAGTCTGAGGAATAGCTGTCGTAGTCTTCACGTGTTGTAAAATAGTGTGACAATAATAGTGAAGACTTAGTTGTGTATTATTATACACTGTATTGTTGTACGTTGTGCTTTGTTGTAATAATTTTGTTGTAGTCTTTTGACGACTCAAGTTTGGGCTATGTGGACTCAGATTTGGGGGCGTCACAGTTGGTATCAGAGCTTAGGGATATGATCTTTAATGGAGATCTGGGGTTAGAACTAGGAGGGGAGAGACGAATATAATCAATCACTAGTGTGTCCCACCTAAATGAGATTTTGTTATCTAATGAGTCGATTTGAATATAGGGACATGAAGTGATGAGTCAGTTTGTTTAAACTAACTTTTATTTTGTGACCACAGTTAAGTATGACATCTGGAAATCATGAAGTTAACAATGAAATGCTCGAAACAAATGTAGCTGCGAATCAAGAGACGACGAATAATCTTCCTACAAACTCAGAGTTGAATCATTTGCCTAAGGCAAAAATTATGCGTGTTCTATCCAGTAAGGATGAAGGTGAAAGATCTGCTACAGTCATTCCAGATCCATTCTTAGAAGCAATTAAAGGAAGTAATGAACTTGCGGAAATTATTGCCTTTAATCTGCTCACTAATTGGGAGAATCATATCACTTGGTTATGCTCGATAACAAAAGATCAGAATATATGGACTTTTCATATCAGTCTTTGGGATTTATGGTATTCCAGCTATAATTTTCAAGATTATTTAAAAATGATGTTTTTATACTTTTGGGCGTTACAATTTAGAGGAATTCAGGTTAAGTTAATCACTATCATGGAAACTGCAGTCTATCGAAACTATTATTCTTATAGAAATCATTGGTATGTTACTACTGATGAAGTTGAGGAATCCGAGAAACAGTTCGTTAGAGAATTATTTAGTGGTATTCCCATAGTTAAAATACGTGAAGATCCGAATGAAGTACTCGGGATTCGATTTAACGATAACAGTCAAGAAACGGAATGAGGTGATAACCGGTAAGCTATTCATAAATCCTCGTAAAGTCTACGCCCTGTTAGATACTTGCTCTACCCATTCTTTTATCTCACATGCATTTGCTCAACGTTTAAACTTGATCCTTGAAAACTTAGACCTTGTCTTATCAGTTGAAACCCCATTGGGAGAAATATCTATCACATTTACTGTCTATAAATCTTGCCTAGTTCAAATCAACAACCTCACATTATCTGTTGACCTTATTTCTTTGGAGATGCATAAATTTGATGTGATTTTAGGAATTAATTGGTTGACTATCCATCATGCTAAAATTGATTGTTTTCATAAGATTATTATTTTTCATATTCCTAATCAACCTGTCATGCAAATTCAAGCAACTAAATCATTGAAATCTATAACTATTATTTCTAGCCATAAAGTCATTCGTTTATTGAAAAACGGATATCAAGCCTTTTTAGCTCATGTCACTGATTTGAACAAAAACGTCAAACTTGAATGATATTTCTATTATTAATGAGTTCCTGACGTTTTTCCTGAGGAACTTCCTGGCTTACCCTCAAACCGAGAAATTGAACTTTGTATCGATCTTGAACCCGGTACTAAGCCCATTTTCAAAGTCCCATACCAAATGGCTCCCATAGAACGCCAAGAGATTGAAAGTTTAATTATTAGATATCGGTATCATTCGTTATAGTACAAAACTTATATCGAGCGAGGAATGTGAGAAAAGATCCAAAAACTCAAGAGGAGACTTATTTCAGCTCCTATTCTGACCATACCATCAGGATCACGAGAATTTGTCATATATAGCGATGCTTCAGGCAAAGGTCTAGGCTGTGTCCTTATGCAACATGGAAAGGTTATAGCCTATGCCTCTCGACAACTCAAAGATTATGAGAAAAATTATCCTAATCATGATCTAGAGTTGGCAGCAGTCGTTTTCGCATTGAAGATCTGGAGACACTACTTGTACGGAGAAAATGTGGATATCTATACGGATCATAAAAGTCTCAAGTATTTCTTCACCCAGATGGAACTCAACATGCGACAACGACGTTGGCTTGAGCTGTTGAAGGATTACGACCACACAATCCAGTATCACCCGGGAAAGGCGAACGTTGTAGCTGACGCTTTGAGCAGAAGATCTTATGCGAGTACAAGTGCACTGCTGACAACACAAAAGTGTATTTTGTACGACTTGCAAAAGATGGAGATAGAGCTAAAGACACCAGGGACCCACTCGAAGATTGCTCACGTGCGAGTAGAACCAGCTTTAATGGATAAAATTAAAGCTGCTCAAGCTACCGATCCGGAACTGATGAACATGATGAAGAAAGTACAAGAAGGTGCCATCCCCGAAGCAAGAATCGACGAGACATGAATACTTCGAGTTAACTCTCGACTCTATGTTCCTAACGATCCTGAATTGAAGCATAAAATCATGATGGAGGCACACAACACGCCGTTTGCAATCCACCCAGGAGGTACCAAGATGTATCGAGATCTTCGACATACATTTTGGTGGAACAATATAAAAAGGGAGATTGCAGAGTTTATCTCAAGGTGCCTAACTTGTCAACGTGTCAAGGCAGAGCATCAAGTACCTAAGGGTCCATTACAACCACTTGAAGTTCCCGAATAGAAGTGGGAACACATCAATATGGATTTCGTGACGGGTCTTCCCAAAGTTTCTCAAGGCTTAGATGCAATTTGGGTCATCGTAGATAGATTGACCAAATCCGCTCATTTCTTGCCTATACGAGAAGACTTTTCACTTGAACGTCTTGCCGGTATGTACATAAACGAGATCGTGAGATTGCATGGCATGCCAGTTTTCATAGTTTCTGATCGAGATCCTAGATTCACTTCACGCTTTTGGATCAGTCTACAAAAAACTATGGGCACTGAACTACGTTTTAGTTCTGCATACCATCCTCAAACGGACGGACAATCGGAAAGGACGATCCAGACCCTCAAAGATCTTTTGAGACTTTGTGTATTAGACTTCAAAGGAAGTTGGGATAAGTACTTGCCATTGGTGGAATTTTCTTACAACAACAGTTACCAAGCAAGCATAGGCATGGCTCCATTCGAGGCTTTGTATGGAAGGAAGTGTCGCTCTCCAATATGTTGGAATGAGGTAGGAGAAGCAAAATTGTTGGGACCCGAGTTGGTACGCTTGACGACCGAAAAGATCCAAATGATCCGACAACAAATACAGACAACACAAGAATGACAAAAGAGTTATGCTGATCTTCATCGGAGAGATGAGAGATAATACAGACAACACAAAAACGACAAAAGAGTTATGCTGATCTTCATCGGAGAGATGAGAGATTCAACGTCGGAGATCATGTATTCTTACGTGTTTCTCCATGGAAAGGAGTTACGAGATTCGGAAAGAGAGGAAAGCTTAACCCTCGATTTATTGGCCCATTTGAAATCCTCGATCGAGTAGGAACCGTAGCCTACAGACTAGCTTTACCACCAAGTATGTCTCGCATCCATAATATTTTTCACATATCTATGTTACGTAAATATGTGAAGGACCCAAACCACGTCATTGAGTTAGAACCGGACGTTATAGAAGAGGATTTAACGTACGAGGAGGTACCTGTTAAGATCCTTGATAAGAAGGAGCAGATTCTACGCTCAAAGGTTATACCTCAAGTTAAGGTTTTATGGAGGAACCAAGATATTGAGGAAATGACCTGGGAGCTAGAATCCGAGATGAAATCTAAATATCCTTACCTCTTCGAAATGCCAGGTACGTCAATTTCGGGGACGAAATTTCATAAGGAGGGGAGGTTGTAAGACCCCGAATTTTATAAAATATAAAATTTAATTTTTCTTCATATATTTTTCTGAAACAGTAAGTGGTTAAATCGATAAAGTTAAAAGTTAAGGATGTTATGTGCAAATTTTATTTTATCGGACAATATTCGCTTTGTCGGGGAATATTCGTTTGGTCGGGGAATATTCGGGCCGTACGACGGCGCCGAAATAACAAATTATTGGTGGACCCCACAACGGAATATTTGTCGGATATAGAAAATGACAGAAGTAACCTTTTTAATAAAAATAGTCAACGGTGCTAACTGTTAAAATACCGGTGATAAAAGAATAGTAGCATACGGTAATTTATGGTATTTTACTGTAGCATGCGGTACTCTACAGTAGCACACGGTATTGCACAGTGTCTCATATTATTGACACCGTAATTGTTACGCATCATTTCATCGATAATTGTCACTGCATAATATTTTATATTATCAATTCAATTATTGTTGTTACACAGTATTTTGCATTATTGATTCAATAATTGTCATTACACTGTATTTCATATCATTGAGTCAATAATTGTTGGTGCACTGTAGTTTAAAATTATTGAATCTAATAATTGTCACAGTAGCAAATACACTATAATTTATATTATTAAATTAATAAAAATATGTAACGTGTTTCTTACATTATTGTGGTAACATTATTTTATATGTTGGACTCACAGGAAGAATAAATAAATAAATAAATAAAATAAAATAATTAATTTTACTATTTGAAATAGTGAGGTGAATAGTAACGTGAATAGTAAGAAACATGTGGGGCCCACATGAAATGTGAGAAATGTGTTTTGCTGGATGGTTGGTGGAGGCTGCTGCGCAGCCTCTGCTGAATTTTTTTTATTTCACCTACCGCGCATAGTAACTTCTTTTCTCCTATAAATAGCTTGTTCAGCTGAATAGAAAAATCACACCTAAAACATAAAATTTTTCTATAAGAATTTTATGAGTTTTCTCTGAGAATAGTAAGGTTATTTTGAGAGTTTGAAAGCCAAAAGGAGTGCAGGAATTTTTCAAGTAAGTCTTTTATTAAAGAGTAGTAATTTCATAAATTCCTATTTTTCACGGTATTCACAAATCTTCCCTTAGAAGACTCTTCTTTGAGAAGATTCATTTTTAAAAGCTTTCTTTGGAAGATTTATTTTGGAATATTATTTTAAAAACTATTTTAAAGTAGTTATATTATACTACAAAAATTATGTTAAATATATATAATTTTGATAGTTCATATTATACGAGTTATCATACACTTTGAAATTTATATGTGGTAATTACTAATTTTATTATAAATATATATAGGTTGATTAACCTCATTTAAATCAATATCCAGTCACGTGTTAAGGTAAGGAATATCATTCTTTTCACACTCTTAAATTTATTACGGTAAGGAATATTATTTTTTCACACTCTTAAATTTATTATGGTAAGGGATGTCATTTTCTTTCATACTCTTAAATCAAAACTTATTATGGAACTATTGCTTCTATAATTCCTGAAAATATTATATGTTCCATAATAGTTGAATTTCATTATTTCAACTGAACCTTCCTATTTTCTGAACATTTCTATTGAACTGTAATCGTTATTCTGAACTGTGGATCTTGAATATCATTTTTAAATTTCACTCCACATAATGTTGACGATTTGGACATTATTTGAATCTGCACAAAGTAAACTTCCGATACTTATTGTTTATCCTGTTCTTCTGTTCATCATTTGTATCACTGTTATTTGTATTAATCATCAAGAATCAAGCTGTTGTGAATATCTGTGGCCGGGGGCACAGATGTGATATAATTATTGAACAGATGATAGGCTAAAGGCGATATACTAGGTTAAAGGCGATACATCTGTTCGGTGTCTTTTATGGCACGTGGTGAATGTTCTCTTTGGCCCGTAGTGCAAAGATGAACTGTTGGTTGGTATGATTATGACCAAAGGCTGAATCTGGTATAATCATGACCGTTGGTGTTATATTGAATGTCTTTGGCCCGTAGTGCAAAGATGAACTGTTGATCTGCATGATTATGACCAGGAACTGTGAAGTTGTATTATCTTGACTAATGGTATTTCAGATGATAAAAGTTGATGATATTTTTACTAAAAAGAGAAGCGAGTGGACATTATAGTCTGCATTATTCTTCTAATAGATTGCTCATTCCGCTGCTATTATTGATCTGAACATTGTTTAAGAATTTAACTACAATTTTTGATATAAACCTTGTAGTCTATTGTATTCAGAACTCAACTGTTGAAGACTAATGATAATTTATTCGTCATTATCTTAGTCATGATATTTCTTACTGGGCTATTTGAGCTCACCCCTTTCTTTTGTTCCATTGTTTTTCAACAGGAGATGAAAACGTAACAGGGTCTAGCCGGGGAATGGAGTGAGAGTCTGAGGAATAGCTGTCGTAGTCTTCACGTGTTATAAAATAGTGTGGAAATAATAGTGAAGACTTAGTTGTGTATTATTATACACTGTATTGTTGTACATTGTGCTTTGTTGTAATAATTTTGTTGTAGTCTTTTGACGACTCAAGTTTGGGCTGTGTGGACTCAGATTTGGGGGCGTCACATGTTACTAGTCCTAAGATACGATAACCTTACACAAAAGTACACAAATACCCTTAATAAAGTACTTAGGATTTATATTACAAACAATTAATTTAATTAACTACAAGGCTGCATCTCGAAGTCTATCACTTCATCTTTCCTTTACCCTTGTTCTTTCCCGAAGTCTCGGGTTGCACTGCAATAATGTTTCATGATATAGCAAGGGTGAGCAACTAGTTTGCTCAACAAGTTTAAATAACAACAAGGAACAATATATCATGAATGAAAGGGAATAGCTGAACAATTCAATAATGTGAATAACATAAGCAGGAATAATAATTTGCTTTTAAAATTAGGATAGTCAAATAGACTATGAACTATAAATATCCACTGGAGTCAATAGCAGGTTGACCCTGTAAGACCCCGAATTTTATGAAATATAAAATTTAATTTTTCTTCATATATATTTTTCATGAAACAGTAAGTGGTTAAATTGACGAAATTGAAAGTTAAAGATGTTATGTGCAAATTTTATTTTGACGGACAATATTCGTTTTGTCGGGGAATATTCGTTTTGTCGGGGAATATTCGTGCCGTACGACAGCGCCGAAATAACAAATTATTTGTGGACCCCACAACGGAATATTTGTCGGATATAGAAAACGACAGAAGTAACCTTTTCAAATGAAAATAGTCAACGGTGTTAACTGTTAAAATACCGGTGATAAAAGAATAGTAGCATACGGTAATTTATGGTATTTTCTGTAGCACACGGTACTCTACAGTAGCACACGGTATTGCACAGTGTCTCATATTATTGGTCTGATAATTGACACCGTAACTGTTGCGCATCATTTCATCAATAATTGTCACTGCATAATATTTTATATTATCAATTCAATGATTGTCGTTACACAGTATTTTGCATTATTGATTCAATAATTGTCATTACACTGTATTTCATATCATCGACTCAATAATTGTTGCTGCACTGTTTTTAAAATTATTGAACCTAATAATTGTCACGGTTGCAAATATACTATAATTTATATTACTAAATTAATAATAATATGTAACGTGTTTCTTACATTATTGTGGTAACATTATTTTATATGTTGGACTCACAGGAAGAATAAATAAATAAATAAATAAATAATAAAATAATTAATTTTACTATTTGAAATAGTAACGTGAATAGTGACGTGAATAGTAAGAAACATGTGGGACCCATTGTGGGGCCCACATGAAATGTGAGAAATGTGAGAATTTGCTGAAGAGTTGGTGGAGGCTGCGCAGCAGCCTCTGCTGAATTTTTTTTCTGTTCACCTACCACGCATAGTGCCTTATTTTCTCCTATAAATAGCTTGTTCAGCTGAATAGAAAAATCACACATAAAACATAAAATTTTTCTATAAGAATTTTATAAGTTTTCTCTGAGAATAGTAAGGTTATTTTGAGAGCTTGAAAGCCAAAAGGAGTGCAGGAATTTTTCAAGTAAGTCTTTTATTAAAGAGTAGTAATTTCATAAATTCCTATATTTCACGGTATTCACAAATCTTCCTTTAGAAGACTCTTCTATTAGAAGATTCATTTTTAAAAGCTTTCTTTGGAAGATTTATTTTGAAATATTATTTTAAAAACTATTCTAAAGTTATTATATTATACTACAAAAATTATGTTAAATATATATAATTTTGATAGTTCATAATATACAAGTTATCATACACTTTGAAATTTATATGTGGTAATTACTAATTTATATTATAAATATATAGGTTGATCAACCTCATTTAAATCAATATCCAGTCACGTGTTAAGGTAAGGAATATTATTCTTTTCACACTCTTAAATTTACTGTGGTAAGGAATATCATCTTCTTTCATATTCTAAATTACTACGGTAAGGGGTATTATTCTTTTCATCACCATAAATGGATATTATTTTCTTTCTTACTTGAAGGGATTATCATTCTTTGATTCTCGAAAATAATATCGTTTCTTTCTTGTGCCATTTACTTCCATGTATTAAATTGTGGGAATAACCTTACGGCGCGGTTTACCGCCTGTTGGTGAATAACCTTTTGTATTCATTCCTTATTAATCTTTGAGAATAACCTTACGGTGCGGATTATCGCCTGTTTGGTGAATAACTCTTCGTATTCAAATTGATGGGAATAACCTTACGGCGCATATTATCGCCTGTTTGGTGAATAACTCTTCGTATTCAAATTGATGGGAATAACCTTACGGCGCGGATTATCGCCTGTTGGTGAATAACCCTTTTTATTTGTCTCGTGTGGAAATAATTTGTCTACACGAATTATCACATGACACTTTTATTTCATATTCGTAAGTGATATCATTTTCCTTTATACTCATAAGGGATACCATCTTTTTCATCTTCCATTATTCAAAATTACTATGGTAAGGGATATTAATTTCCTTCACCTTTTGTTAATCAAACCTGCTACGGTAAGGGATATTATTTTCTTTCATACACCTAAATCGAAACTTATTATGGAACTATTGCTTCTATAATTCCTGAAAATATTATATGTTCCATAATAATTGAATTTCATTATTTCAACTGAACCTTCCTATTTTCTGAACATTTCTATTGAACTGTAAACGTTATTCTGAACTGTGGATCTTGAATATCATTTTTAAATTTCACTCCACATCATGTTGGCAATTTGGACATTATTTGAATCTGCACAAAGTAAACTTCCGATACTTATTGTTTATCCTGTTCTTCTGTTCATCATTTGTATCACTGTTATTTGTATTAATCATCAAGAATCAAGCTGTTGTGAATATCTGTGGCCGGGGGCACAGATGTGATATAATTGTTGAACAGATGATAGGTTAAAGGCGATATACTAGGTTAAAGGCGATACATCTGTTCGGTGTCTTTTATGGCACGTGGTGAATGTTCTCTTTGGCCCGTAGTGCAAAGATGAACTGTTGGTTGGTATGATTATGACCAAAGGCTGAATCTGGTATAATCATGACCGTTGGTGCTTTATTGAATATCTTTGGCCCGTAGTGCAAAGATGAACTGTTGATTTGCATGATTATGACCAGGAACTGTGAATTTTTATTATCATGACTAATGGTATTTCAGATGATAAAAGTTGATGATGTTTTTACTAAAAAGAGAAGCGAGTGGACATTATGGTCTGCATTATTCTTCTAATAGATTGCTCATTCCGCTGCTATTATTGATCTGAACGTTGTTTAAGAATTTACAGTTTTTGATATAAACCTTGTAGTCTATTGTATTCTATCAAGAACTCAACTGTTGAAGGCTATTGATAATTTATTCGTCATTATCTTAGTCATGATATTTCTTACTGGGCTATTTGAGCTCACCCTTTCTTTTGTTCCATTGTTTTGAACAGGAGATGAAAACGTAACGGGGTCTAGCCGGGGAATGGAGTGAGAGTCCGAGGAATAGCTATCCTAGTCTTCACGTGTTGTAAAATAGTGTGGCAATAATAGTGAAGACTTAGTTGTGTATTATTATACACGGTATTGTTGTACGTTGTGCTTTGTTGTAATAAATTTGTTGTAGTCTTTTGACGACTCAAGTCTGGGCTGTGTGGGCCTAGATTTGGGGGCGTCACAGACCCAATGGTTACTACCAGAAATATGTACCCGAGGGGATCAGCCTCAGTACAATATGTGTATGCATAACATTTAATTTCCGTATTTTTGTACCTGATATTAGATACAGGGTACTCCCCTATAATAAATGGGTGTTCATAATAGTTTAAGAATCCGCATCTTCAATGATTTGGATAGCTTTTAAAATCTTTAACATAAATGTCTAGCCGAACAATGACTTAGATCTACTTTGAACAGTTCTTTAAACAATAGAACAATAATTAAGTACAAGTCAATGACTGTACGATATCAAGTGCAACAAGTGCGAATAACAATAATATCGATGTGAAATATTTGTAAAGTAATTAAACCACTCAAAGCATGCTTGAAAATAACAGTTCAAGCTTAAATAAATAATTTGCTCAATGAAATGAGTTTAGAGATAAGGAACTTGTCTGTCTGCTCAGCTATAATAAATGTCTAACTTTAACTAACTAGCTTTGAAAGACCTAACATTAATAAAGTTGGTCTAATAATTAGTACGACGTATTTGCACAACTATACGCTCACTAAGATAATTATCTATCACATAAGTACTAACACATAATTTACATTAGTCAAAACAATATTATTAACCTTATAGACCATTAATCATTTTAGGTTAATAATTTAATAAGTTAGAAAATATTTTTCTTAAGTGTTGGACACTTATTAAACCCTTAAACAACTTATTACAATTGTTTAATTAAAGCATAATTAAGTTCAATTTATTTTATTAACTCAATCTCTATTTAATTACTATTTAATCTTGATTAAATAGAAATTAATTAATTAACTCTAGTTATTATTTAAAATAAATAGTAACTAATTATACTTACTTATTATTTAATAATAATTAAATAATAAATAATTATTGATTTAATTTTAACCTTCTTTAATTTAATATTAATTAACTAATAGTTAACTAAGTAATTAACCTTACTTATTATTTAATTTGAGGAAATTAAACAATAGTTTACTAATTTTAATCCTCTTTAATTATTATTTAATGTCAATTAAATAATAATTAATTTTAGTTATTGTTTAAGATTAAAATTTAATTTATTTATCCTTATTTATTATTTAAATTAAATAATAAATTATTAATTAAATAACTTAATTTCCCTTAATTATTATTTAATGCTAATTAAATAATAATTAATTACTTAATTATCCTTATTTATTATTTAAATAATATTTAAATAATAAATAATTAATTTATAAATTTTTATCTCTCTTTAATTATTATTTAATAGAAATTAAATAATAATTGCTAATTTATCCTCTTTATTTATTATTAACATTTTAAATAATAAATAAACAATAAATTTATTTAACTTAACCATGATTTAGCTAACTAGATTAATATTTAAAATATTTAAATATTAAACTTAATGGAAAATATCCTCCCCAATATTATTTTTGTATTATTATTAATTTTAAATTAATTTTCAAATATTTAAATTAATTAAAAATATGCAGAATGGCAAACTTTTAAATAAGTTGAAAAACCGGACCGATGGCAATTTTGTAATTAAGTTGAAAACTGATTCGAGGGCAAAATAGTAATTTCGTCGAAAAAAACACGGAGGGGTAGTTTGGTAATTTCACGAAAACTGGTGCTCGCGCATTGCGCGCGTTAAGCTGAAGTAGGACCAAAACGGTGCCGTTTTGGAGACACTGCTTATGGCTTCCGCGTGTATGCGCGGAGTGACTTTTTCTTTATACGAAAGGTCGCCGTTTTGTCTCCGTATTTTCGGTGAACAGTGGTCCGCGCATTGCGCGGCCAGTGCTTTTTTTTTCTTCTCCAGCAAAATGTGAACAGTGCATTCTTTAACTAAAATTATACCTTCAATAAATCTTTAACTCCTCAAAAAAATCCAAAAAAATTACCAATAACTTAATATTAATTTATAACATGAAATTTTAATTTTTCATGAGTTAATATCATTCTTTTTTTATAAAATTTTTTACATCACATAAACTATCACAAATCATAACTTTTTGTGTATAATTCCATTTTGAGTGATTAAACTTTGTTTTTCTCATGATTTAATGTTCTATAATATTAGAACATTAAATCTAAGGTTTATAAAAATATTTTTGGTCATAAATTCCAAGACTTGTTTATACACTTCTAATCACATATTTTAGCATATAAAATATACCAAAATACAAACCAAGCATATTAAACTCAAGCATGACATAAATATTACTACTACACATTATTAACTATATTAACATATTTGTACACACATGTTAGTTTATTTAATTTAAAAACAAAAATTAGATTTAGAATAACCATTACCTTGATTTAATGACTATCTTCTTTTTTCTTCCAAAATAAGTGGTGAAAGAAGATGACATGAACTAAAAACTTCTTCTCTTGATAATTTTGCTCTCAAATATATTCTTCTTACACTCTCAAATGCTCTCTAGCTTGAAAAGTAGAAGAAGAAGAAATGACCAACATAAACTACTAAATTGTAAGTATACTTACAATTTTGATAGATATAAAATCTATATCTATTAAAATTGACATCATGAGGGTTGTTGGAGACTTGTACAAGAAATCTAGCTAAGGACTAAGTTGGTGAAAAGAAGCATGGTATTCATGTACTACAAAAATAAAACAAGCAACTATTTATTAAATAAATGAAAAATAAAAATAAAATATCAACTTTCTCTCTCTTCTACCATCATGCACGGCTGATGGCTCTCTTATTGTCCCAAAATGATAGTCATTTGTTACTTTTGAATAATTAATAAGTTAT